>CAIGQV010019950.1:7362732-7397808 GCA_903798115.1 Danio jaintianensis | reverse complement strand
AAATTAAAATGTTAAGGAGGCTAACAATACTGACCTGAAACTTTACTAAAAACAAATAAAAACTGCTTTTATTTCAGCCAAACTAAAATAAATTATACTTTTTTTTTATTTTATAGAAATCGGTTTTAATCAAGTGCACCACCAATTAGCATTGAGTCCATTTGATGTGCATGAACAATGAACACTGGGAAACATTTCTCTGTCCAGCTAAAGATCAGCTTTTATCTGGTCAAAGTGAATGGTCATGCTCCTTCACACATTTTTTCCTAAATCTGATGGTTTGATGTCTAAAGTTCTCCTCATTTGGGTTAGCAGGTCAAAGGTCGAGTCTTACCAGTCTCTCTCATCTCTTTACTGATAATAATCTCCTCAGCATGACTTTCTTTGCGTTTAACATTAAGTTAATATTAACATTAATTAAAAGAGACTCATTTTCATCTTTAAGCTATTGTAAATTATCCACTTATTATTCAGCAGTATTATTGATTTATATGCACAGACACAGATAGAGAGAAGAACTGTTGAGCAGGACAATGACACGATTGTCTTCTCTAGAGATGCTTTGTAGTTGAATTGAGTTTGTTTCATAATTACACACTTTGAAGCACTGACATTGTAATTAAACTGACATTAATCAGCAATGAACAGCAATGATTCTTTACAGCTGAATTTATTATTTTTTGCCTGACTGATTTTGTGTTTTGAAAGTTTGTCAGCTGTGAAACTAATTTAATTCAGCCTGAATGTATTTATTTAAAGTGTATTTATTTAAATGTATATATTAATTTCATGTTTACTAAATTAAAAATGAAATTTAAATGCAATTAAATAGTTCGGTGATGATAAAATTACGTTTCAATGTTGCAAAGTTTGTATTGTTTCAGCACAATTAAAAAGTTCAATTTTTGTTGCCTGTCGGCGCAGTTAAACTGAAAATGTTGCTAAATATGAATTTATTTGAGATATATTTTAATTAGCTGGAAGACATTTAGTATAAGTTTCAAGTACATATTTAATATCAATGTTTGCCCACTAAATTAAACTTGTTTTATACACTCTCAGAAATTAAGGTACAAAACTGAGATGATACCTTTTCAGAAGTACACTTTTGTAACTGTTATGTAATACTTTGTACACTTTAGGTACTAACATGTACATCAGAGCTGGGCATTTTACGGCCCGCTGGACTTCTTTGATCGGCCCGAGTGAAGTATTTCTTTCATTTCAATTCAACCGCAAACAGGGCCTTGCAATGCACAGCTCTGATATCGTGAGTCAACTAAAGGGGACTTTCACATATAACGTCTTTTGCGCACTCAGTTTCGTTATTTCAAATGGAGATGTGCCTGTTCAGCACACAAATAGGAAGGGATGCACATGCGGTATGTCACGCTCACGTTTTCCAGGCGCCACGAGTTGAAAAATCGAAACATTTCAGAGTGAACCACGAGTCATGTGACAGGAACCAACCAGGCAGCTTCACACTTTGTATGGAATTACACAGTAATAAAGGTAGACTAGTTACCTCAGATTAATGATTTAACTAATGCAGATACAGATCCTCTCTCAGTGATGATCATTACATCACATATCCACCTCACATTCAACCTGACTTCAGTGCACTTGTTCAGCCCAACACAGACTGTGTTCTCTCACGGAACATAAAACAATACGAACGAACGATAAATAAGGTGAAGCAATCAAACAAACAACCCCGTGGCATTTATATAAAGTTGACATTGTGATGCTGGTCTTTAAAATACTTTTTGTGTAAAATTGATTCTTTTTTTAAACTTTAGAGTTTTTATAAATGTTTATAGTTTCACAGAATGTTTTAAACGAATTAGCTGTATTGGGCTGGCTCTCTAAAACCACCCCAGAATCTAATGTGGCCCCTTAAAAATTAATTGTCCACCCCTGATGTACATTTAAGGTACCCATTTTTGTATGAATTTAGAACCTGAACTTTGCTCTTTTGAATTTTATTGATGTAAAACTAATCAATTCAGAGGGTGTCACGGTGGCGCAGTGGGTAGCACAATCGCCTCACAGCACGAAGGTCGCTGGTTCGAGCCTCGGCTGGGTCAGTTGGCATTTCTGTGTGGAGTTTGCATGTTCTCCCCGTGATCGCGTGGGTTTCCTCCGGGTGCTCCAGTTTCCCCCACAGTCCAAACACATGCGCTATAGGGGAATTGGGTAAGCTAAATTGTCCGTAGTGTATGTGTGTAAATGAGTGTGTATGGATGTTTCCCAGTGATGGGTTGCAGCTGGAAGGGCATCCGCTGCGTAAAACATATGCTGGATAAGTTGGCGGTTCATTCCGCTGTGGCGACCCCTGATTAATAAAGGGAGTAAGCCGAAAAGAAAATGAATGAATGAATGAATAATCAGTTCAGATGTTTTTAAAATTATGTGAGAATGCAGAAATCAAAGCACACCCCAATTAAGTACCAATTCTCACCATTAACTAGTGTCTTGTTTCCTACATATGATTAAGATATTGACTGTTTATTAGTACTTTCTCTTTCTAATTCTACATCCCCAATACCTACACAGGCGCAGGAATGCAGACCTCTACAACACAACAAACTGCTTCTTCAAAGCTGAAACAACACAACTACTTATTTGAGCTGAAACAACACAATTCTTGAGATTTTTTTGGGGACACATTCATTGTTTTATGTTTGATCTTCTTAAATTTGTTACGTTAAGTTAATCGATTTGTGTTGAGACAACATGAATAAATTGTGTGGAACCAACCATATTTTACAGTGTCCTCAGACTGCTGCACAGGACGACACCAACAGAAGCGTATTTAAAGGGATATTTTAAGTATGAATAGCCAAAATAGCCAAATATGAAAATTTCCTGACAATGTACTCACCCACAGGTCATCCAAGATGTAGGTGACTTTTTCTTCAGTACAACATTAAAGGAGATTTTGAGCTGAATGTGGTTCTTGGCATACCTGTTAACATTGGGATGTAAAAATACAGAACAATAATTAGCTACAAATGATAGAATACATAGCAAACATTATAACTTATTGACAATACAATAAAAGGTTTAGTCTATTAAAAAATCAATGGCCTATACAGAAATTAAATCAAGTTATAAAATCTCATTCACTTTTTATTCGCTGTATTTAAATATTGATTAAAGTTACTATAGTTATTTCGTGAAGAGCAACAAATGAATCTCTCATTTTGTTTAGTTTGATAACAGAGGTGTCACGTCTCACCATTAACTAGTGTCTTGTTTCCTACATATGATTAAGATATTGACTGTTTATTGGTACTTTCTCTTTCTACTTCTACATCCCCAATGCCTACACTTTCAGAATAAAAAAGTACAAAACCTGTCACTGGACTGGAACCTTTTCCTTTTTATACCTTTTGTGTCCACTTTTGCACCTTTAAGGTACACATTTGTACTTTTAGGTATTAATATGTACCTTAAAAGTACAACTAGACCTGTTAAGTAAAATAGTGTACCTTTTAAAAAGATTCCACCCCTGTGACAGGTTTTGTACCTTTATTTCTGAGTGTGTAAACCCAACTACTACCTTAATAATTATTAATGTGCTGCAATTTAGGATTATTTAACTTAAAGTCAACGTTAATGGTTTGTTAATAGCGAGAATTGTACTGTAAAATAAAGTGTGACTGAACTGGTTCACCTCTGCCTCTTAATCACACTCTCTCTCAGCGGAGTCTCATTTCTCATTAATGCCTGCTGTAAATGTTCCTTAACGTTCATTTGAAGACGTATGATCATCCTCTTCAACAAGAGCCATGAGTCTGGGTGAAGAACGTCTGCTTTGTACCTGCAGGTCCGCGGCGGTGAGCCTGGAGACACTTGCATAACTGCAGATTTAAGAAGTCGTATTTATATCAGAGCTAAAAGCCTGTAAAAATGCCGTGGGGTAAGAAGCTCGGTCAGTCCGGCTCCCGACCATGAGGCGATTACCTCGATTTCCTATGCAAAACAGCAATAATTTTCTCTCCTGACGAAGCCACACAAACTAAGGTCAACAAACCCGCTGACCACTCTGACATCAGCAGCAGGGCCACCTGGGAAGAGCAAACTATCAGCCTCATGCATCTTTCTGATCAGCTCCTGCTCATTTGGAGCACTTGAATAAGTAAAAACACTTGCTTAATGTAAATTAATATAGGCAAATGCTCTTTTTTTAAAAGGTGCAGTATGTAGGATTGACAACCAGTGGTTGAACTAGGTATTGCAGTACAAATTCAAAATATTGGATGTTTTTTTATTTATTTATTTATTTATTTATTAATATTGGATGCCCCTTCTTCACTCAAACAATTTTTGTTGCTTGTTCAAACTACATATTTAAAGCTGAAACAACACAACGTGCTGACAACACAATAGAGGTCTGCGTGGGACTAATTTTTTAGTCCCACTCCCGCAAGCTTTTATTCCGCTCCCGCAGTATATACAGCCTTTGTTCACCCGCTGCCCGCTTAGAATAATTTTCTACCTGACCTGACCGTTCCCGCTAAATTTAGATCTGGTTTCTAAAATTTCATGTTTAAATTTACTACTACTAAAAGAGAGAGAGTACAGATAAAAGTGTAGGTTGTGGAAGGATTGTAGGCTAAATGCCAGTTTTGTTTGCCTCTTTGTGGTGAGACATGTGTGCCACCTTAAAAATGAGCTCCCAGTCTTCTGAGGAAACTTTGAGGTATTATCACATCGTGCAAAGGGTCATTTTTTTTCCATTTTCGTCGATGCCACATGAAAAAGACTCCCATACATCAGACTTGCCTGGTGTGGGTTTCCTAACAGCAAACTGACCGTTTTCTAATGCAAGCGAATCTTCACTTTGCTCTCCCATGTTGGTAAAGCCCCCTCTGAGGGGTTCAGTAAGCACTGGTCATGCGTTCACCATGTGTAACAGTCGTGAGCACTGACTGTACCGGTGCTTAATAAGAATGAGGAAATCACAGATATGCTGTTCCGAAATAATATCAGGACTCGGGAACGCTATATTGTTAACCCGCCCGCTCCCGTTCAAATAACACCAGAGTTACCGACCGCTACCGCGTTTTATTCAGAAATGTATTCCCGCGCCACAAGAAATCTGGCCAGGTCCCGTGGGAATGCAGACCTCTACAACACAACTACTTATTTTGAGCAACAACACAATTCTTGAGATTTTTTTGGGACACATTCAATGTTTTATGTTTGATCTTCTTAAATGTGTTATGTTAACTTAATTTGTGTTGCGACAATATGAATAAATTGTGTGGAACCCTGCATTTGTTTACAGTGTCCTTAGACTGCTGCACAGGACGACACCAACAGAAGCGTATTTAAAGGGATAGTTCAGCCAAAAATGAAAATTTTCTGAAAATGTACTCACCCACAGGTCATCCAAGATGTAGGTGACTTTTTTTTCTTCAGTACAACATTAAAGGAGGAGGATTTGAGCTGAATGTGTGGTTCTTGACATACCTGTCAACACTGGGATATACAGAACAATAATTAGCTACAAATGATAGAATACATAGCAAACATTAGAAAATATTGAAAATAAAAGAAAAGGTTTAGTCTATTAAAATCAATGGCCTATAAGAGAAAATGTGTTGTGTTTGAAATAAAACATGCAGGACAAACATGCTTACATATTATTAAGTGTATGTGTCTGCTTAAAAACAAACCAAATCCCAAAGTGTCCACTCTCGCTCCTCTTTAATTGGCGTGTACAGAAGCTGATCTGTGAACAGTTTATCATACAAAGTGCGTACGTCAGTCAGCGCTAATACATGCATTCACTGATTCAGGGGTTGCATACGAAGGGCGACGATTGACGCACAGCTTTAACGGAAAGAGTGAATGCAGACGTTTTATATTCATTTCAATGTGCTTTCAAGCCAAAATAAAGCAAAAGCACAAGTCTCTTGAACAGCTCTTGCAATTATATCACATTTGAGATCGGATCCGTGTTGACGGTACTTTCACTTTTCATAGAAACATTACGGGAAAAATATGGGAAAATACTTAAACGATAAATGATAGTGGGATAGAATGGTAAAATACGGGAAGATCCTGGCAAAAAATGGGAGGGTTGACAGGTATGGTTCTTGGTGATTCATGTAATGGCAGTAAATAGTGACAGGTTTTTTAGATTAAAACTCATTTACAATATTATTAGCTTTAATCCACAGACTGGTCAAACAGTTCTCGGCGCATATGTGAATGTAGTCAGGTTTGATGAGGAAAGTGCAAGAGCTGGTAATGGAATCACCAATATCTATCAACAAACTGCATCACCTGACCTCCCTTCCACACGTGCACCCTCGCACTTTTGTCATCAAAATCTTTTACAAAAGGATTTGTTTGTGTTTATTTTTAATCTAGAAAACCTATCACCATTCACTGCCATTAGATAAATCACCAAGGATTCATCTCAAAATATTCTTTAATGTTCTACAAAAAAAAAAAAAAAAAACGTCACTCACATCTTGGATGACCTGTGGGCGAGTAAATTAACATGAAATGTTTGGGTGAACTATCCCTTTAAGTATTCTCGCGAGTAGATTAAAAACGAAATGAAAACCTGGCAGGTGGTGCAAATGAAGCGAAATGCGCAATACGTTTGCCACAAATGCGTAAAATTCAATTGCTTATTCCGCGCAAATTCAGATAATTCAACTTGAGCTGAAAATTCACTTGAGGTGAAAAACATCCCATGAGTAAACTAGAGCAAGTGACGCAGTGCTCCGCATTCAGAGTGAACTTACACTGTAAACCGCTCAACTAATATTTACGTTTGTAATATTTGTATTGTTTGCTAATTAAAAATGTGGATTTTTATAACTCTGAATCTGCGTCTCATTTGAGAGGCTGTTAATGTTCTCTAGAGGTCGCCTTTTTTTAACCATTCCCGCATATATCGAGGCTCATGATTCATGACTGAAATGAAAAATGAAATACAACCCGGGGTATATTGGTTAAAGTCCGCATGAACCGGAAGCTGCGACAGTTTTTTTTTCTTGTAGTGTGACGCATGAGAAAAGGAATATTAAATGAGAAAACTGTGGGCGTGGCTTGTTTTTTCTACTGCAAGCTGATTGGATGTAGTCAAGTAGGCATTTCATTCAGAAAGATGAGAAAAGGGGTTTGAGGAGAGTTATTACAACCTAACAGACTCCTCCTCCTCACCAAAACTAGCAATGTGAGCTAACAAAATCAATATGATTAGTTTTGATTTCATTTGTACTTTAAACTGTCAGTGGGCGGAGTTATAGAGATGGCAGATTTTCAAAGGAGAACAACTGACTTCAGAATTGTTTTATAGATAACCAAATATGTTCACTTAGCATGTTTCTTAAACATCTGCAAACATATTATGGTATTTTTATGATTTAGAAGAGTCAAAAACCTCCTTTAAAATCAGCTTAATACTATTTCAGTCATGGCACTCCTATTTATTCCACACAGCAGCACCACCTCCTAAATAAACCTCCTCCTGCCCTCAGCAAACAAATAGACTTGGCGGAGAAATTCTGGTGGTCCGACGATGGTGTTATAACCTGGATGGAGGAATTCTTTTGAAATGCACACTGTCACAGGAAAGATTTCACAGCTTTAATCTGCGGCCAGAGCTGGCCATCAGGAACTGGCCTTTCGCCCGGTGTAAATGTACATATGTGTGTTTGTGATATAAGTGTGGTGCTTCAGGTATATAGAGCGAAGCCAACCTTCAGCAACAGCCATCACACCTGATGAATGAAGCCATTGATAAACGTGTGTGGCACACAATCTGGCAAAAAAAAACAAAAAAAAAACGATGCTTGGCCACAGGGCGAAGAGGGAGATAAATAGTGTACAGTTGACGATTTATTTTTTTTTATTAAAATTTCCTTGCGTTTAAGTTTTCATTTCCTCAAATATGCAGGAAAATCACTGACTCTGCATGTTTAGGGCTCGTTGGTTTATATCTGAGAAGCATTCTGGTTTATAAGTCATAATAAACAGTACAATTTTGTGCTTATAATAATATACCTGTGATAAAACAAGGTTGTTGAATGCTTGATTCTGATTGGCTTATGGACGTTCTGAGGTGTGCAATTATTTTCAGATAAACGCACAGCTAAATGTACACTGTAAAAAAAAAATTACTTTTCACTAAAATCACTAAAAATATTAAGTTAAACCTTGTACAACTTAAAAAATTGAGTTGAAACCTGATTAACTTATTAAAATAAGTTAAAGCAACATAACAATATTTGTTTTTTTAGGTCATTACAGTTTGTACAGTGTGCATTGCAGTTCAACACAAGGGTCACAATATAGCATTGTGTAAAGAACTACACAACAAATAAGGCTTATATGGTGATAATCTACTTTTGTAATCACAATGCAGGCAAAAAAGGAAAAGGAATTTTTTTTTGGTGTTTTACGAAAACGTATAATGTGTAGAGTTTGTGTGCTCTGTGTTTGTCTGTGTAAATAGTCTGCCATTATTGCCGAAATGTGTATATTCCATACAAGGTGTGAAGCAGATTGGTTAGTTCTAGTCACATGAATTGCAGTGCGCTCGCAGCATTCTGGAAAGCTGAGATGTTTTCAACTAGGTGGGCCTGGAAAATGTGCGCGTCGCTCCCTATTTGTGCACGCAAGCCATGCACCTCGATTGGAAATAACCCCTTATTGGCATTCCTTCCAAGGCACGTGCTCAGCAGACACATTTTAATAAAACTATAGCGCTTCATACCGAAACTTCATAGCAAACTTTATTTTTATCGTTATTGACAATGATGTTCCGTCAATAAATACTGATACCATTTTATCAGCCCAGCCCTAACTTGTACATCATTTATTCATCATAGTTCAACATTTACTAATGCATTATTAAAATCTAATTTCAATCATGTTAATGCACTGTGACTTAACATGAACAACTTTATTTCTGTTAACAAACATGGATAAATACAACAATAAATGTTCATTGCTTGTTCATGCATCAATTTAAACTGATTCACTGATTCACGCTAATAATACATAAAATAAAATAAAAAACATATACAAACATGGACTCTAAAAAACTTATCAAATGTAAACAAACCTATGAATCAGATTAAATCTTTATACTCCATGTTTGACCCAATTTTGGTCTAAATCAAGCCAGTAGTTTTTAGACTCTGCAATTTTGGTCTCTAAATGTGAATGTCAGTGTGTCTGAGCCTGAAATACTCAGCACAAACATGATAAATCCTGCTGGCAGGCAGGCAAACCTGTATTTAATGTGTGTGTGTGTGTGTGTGTGTGTGTGTGTGTGCTTCAGCTTGCATCATTTAAAATGTGGTTTTGCATTTCACACAGAATTGTCAGTGTCGGCCTAATTTGATTAACTCTGACAGATGAATTTGCAGTAAAGTATAAAGTCTGCCTGCTGATTTTACTATCCTAACTATGGTCAGTTGCATTTTATTATATGCCTTAAGTATATATTTTCAAAACTGTTACACACCGTCCACAATTTCCACAACGTCACTGTCACATTAGTGTTATTTCTGATGTAATGCAATATACTGTACATATCGTTATGCATTGGATTTACTAATAGTTCCTGTATTACCTGATCATCAAAATGTTACATTCACACATTGATGTGGGTTTTTAATAATCAAATATGGATGAAAAACTGCAGTCAAGCTTCACTAAACGTCTTGTACGGTGGATTAAGGAAGTACATATTTAGTCAGCGGTCAGACAGAGTCTGTATATTGTGAAATAAGAGTCAGACAGTGTTTTGATTCAGCTTCATCTTTACACCGGTGACTGTAATGTTATACTTTAAGTGGATAACAGTGACAGAAAGAGTCTGGATTCTCGCTGTCACTCATAGTAAATAGCCCACTGTACATGTGTTTGTATGTAATCAAAGATAAATCATGAGAGTGATGTCTGCTCAATATAAGTATGCAGGCCAAACATAAAAAATACAAATATATATATATACTATAAAAAGTGTGCCATCTTAACTGAATTCAACTGGGACACCTTTCCCCAGTGACCTCAATGGCAAAAAGTGTCCCATTTGACTTGAATTCAAACAGGATGCTCTTCCCCAGTCATCTCAATGACAAGTGTCCCATTTGACCTGAATTGAACCAGGACACTTTTTCCCTGGGACACTTTACACCAGTCATCTCAATGGCAAAAGTGTCCTATTTGACCTGAATTCAACTGAGACACTTTTCCTCAGTCATCTCAATGGCAAAAGTGTCCCATTTGACCTAAATTCAACCGGGGCATTTTCTCCCAGTCTCCTGGGACACTTTTCCTAAGTCATCTCAAAGGCAAATCATGTGCCATTTGACCCAAATTCAACCAGGATGCTCTTCCATAGTCATCACAATGGCAAAAAGTGTCCCATTTGATCTGAATTCATCCGGGACACTTTTCCCCAGTCAAAAAGTGTCCCATTTGATCTGAATTCAACCGGGATACTTTCCCTCAGTCATCACAATGGCAAAAAGTGTCCTATGTGACCTGAATTCAACAAGGATACTTTTATCTGGGACACCATTCCTAGTGTCCCATTTGACTTGAATTCAAACAGGACACTTTTCCCAAATCATCTCAATGGCAAATCGTGTCCCATTTGACCCAAATTCAACCAGGACGCTCTTCCAGGACACTTTTTCCCTGGGACACTTTAAACCAGTCATCTCAATGGCAAAAGTGTCCCATTTGACCTAAACTCAACCGGGACACTTTCTCCCAGTCATCTCAACGGCAAAAAGTCTCCTATTTGACCTGAATTCCTCCTGGGACACTTTTCCTCAGTCATCCCAATGTCAAAAAGTGTCCCATTTGACCTGAATTCAACCGGGACACATTTCCCCTGTCATCACAATGGAAAAAGGTCTCCGATTTGACCTGAATTTAACCGGGACACTTTTCCTCAGTCCTCTTAATGGCAAAAAGTGTCCCATCTGTCTTGAATTCAACCGGGACACTTATTCCAAGTCACCTCAAATCGTGGCAAATCGGGTCCCATTTGACTGGGACACTTTCTCCCAGTCATCTCATTGGGGAAAAATGTCCCATTTCACCTGAACTCAGCCCTTAGATAATTTTTTGAGCATGTGGATGATGACAGACATGTCAATTTTGTATAACCCCACTTTAAAGAGAAGCAGTGCCAGTTTATGTTTGATTTTACCATTGCAATCGTCAAAAGAGCTGCATCGTTTGTCACATACAACCACGTCCCTGAACTCCAGCATCTCATTGTCATCCCGTTCCTCATAGAAGTGAATTTAGTGCTTTAACCTCAGCCCTTGGCTCTGGGACGCCTGCAGACGGCTGCGCTGTCTGTGTTTTCTTCATTTGTCAGGCTCCGGACAGGAAGCCGATGACTTCAGTTGTTGTGATGCATGCATAATGAACCAGGCCGCACAATGGCCCACCTGTGACCAACAAAGATGCTCTCTTCTTTGGCTTGGAGGTGCCCTCTCCAGCCCATTGTCCCGCTCTACAGATTCGACCCAGCTGCGTGGGCGTCCAGCCTCCATGGGTATTCATGTGGCCAAGAGTCGGAGCGCCAGTGAAAGGCCCGAACCGCGATTGTGCCCCCTCCCCCACCGGCCATCGATGCGCCCCAAGAAAGAGCTCTTTATCTGGGCCTGAAGTCGCGGCCAACCAGCTGTGTACAAATGTGTGGAGCTTGCGTTTTTTAGGGCACTCAGCTGTTGTTTTGTACTGAAAGACGAGCTTCCATCACACTTGCTGAAAACACTAAGCGATACTGGATGCTCATGTTGGCTCGCTGGAAAGCATCCACGCTTTTCTGCAAGACGTGTGCGCGTGAATGTCTCAGTCGTGCATCTGTCAGAAATCAAACAGGTTTTGTTCACAAACTCGGAGGATATGGCTAACATGGACGAAACAGAACAGTGGATAGTCCAAATAACCAAAGGAAACTTCTTTATTTATTTAAAGTTTATAATAACTGATTTCTTTTATCTTCGCCATGATGACAGCACATAATATTTGACTAGATATTTTTCAAGATACTAGTATTCAGCTTAAAGTGACATTTAAAGGCTTAACTAGGTTAATTAGGGTAAAGTTAGGGTAATTAGGCAAGTCATTGTATAACAGTGGTTTGTTCTGGAGACAATCCAACACAAATATTGCTTAAGGGGGCGAATAATATTGACCTTAAAATGGTTTAAAAACAATTAAGAACTGCTTTTATTCTAGCCGAAATAAAACAAATAAGACTTTCTCCAGAAGAAAAAATATTATAGGAAATACTGTGAAAAATTCCTGAATCTGTTCAACATCATTTGGGAAATATTTGAAAAACAAAACAAAACTCACATAATTTTAATAATTATGGCTAATAATGTTGACTTTAACTGCATATATTTATAATAAAATTACTATTATTATTATTATTATTATTGAATTTAAATGACTATTTATGTATTTACACACAATGTAACATATTAAATAAGTGTTTATTTACTTAACAAATTTGTCTTCACCAAAAATGTTGTCATCATTTTTTTATTTAAATGACAACATATATTGCAACACAATCGTGTAATCTTTTTGAGTCGCCGCACCAAATTTTTACAAACTGAACAAAACGCAGTGCTTTATTAATAATATGGCAGTGTAATATTTTAAGAGAACTCTTTTACTGTGAAAAATAAGCTTTGTACTGAAAAGTGTAAGCTTAAAAGGATCTGTTTACATTGCATTTCTACTAAAAGTCAGGCTACAGGGTGCTACAGATTTTATTGTATAATATAGGCCAATATTTTGTAATTTAAAATTTTATTGATGTAAAACTAATCAGTTCAGAGGGCATCATGGTGGCACAGTGGGTAGCACTGTCGCCTCACAGCAAGAAGGTCGCTGGTTTGAGTCCCTGCTGGGTCAGTTGAGGGTTGCAGCTGGAAGAACATCTGCTGCGTAAAACATATGCTGGAATAGTTGGCGGTTCATTCCGCTGTGGCGACCCCTGATGAATAAAGGGACTACGCTGAAGGAAAACGAATGAATGGATTTTGTACTTTTTTTTGCCAAAATATCCATCATGAATTTTTCCTGTCTTAAAAAAAACCAGTCCTACCAAGTGTCTAAATGGAACCACCGATGTCATTGGGGATCATTTTATCTACTAACTCATATACTAGCCAGTTTTACTGCCTCACTGTGAATATGAATTTGATAATGCAAACTTTCAAGGAAACAATATTTAGATAAGTTAAAAGCCTGAAAAAAAAAATGTGCCTCAAGAACACAAAATGTTCCATATTTTATATTAAATTATGGACATCATTTTAATTAGATTCTTTTATTTCATAATGTTAGAGACCAATAGTTATTATTTAATTTTAGAGACCATAATTTGCCATAAAAGGCATGCACGGGCAGATATGAGGGGATGTCACGGCTCTTGGAGTGTGTTCAACGTGACATTTGCTGCAGTGTTGAACGTTTGCAACAGGTGGATTAGGAAAACACAGCTGGGGAGTTTGCCAATATCTAACTCACATTTGACTAAATGAATGTGTGAAGCAGATTAATTTGCTGGAAAGAAAAAAAATATAAATCATAATTTCATACATCATGTATAGTGGTGAGAAACTAAACAAACTGCACATGTTTGATATACTGCACATTTACTAAAAACTTTGGTATTATTAGAACTTTTAAAGAGTTTTTGCTAAATATTACAACACCAATTTATCATTTTAGTTTATTTTTATTATATAGAGAGAGTATTTACCTAATCAAAATTCAATCATTCATTCATTCATTCATTTTCTTTTCGGCTTAGTCCCTTTATTAATCTGGGGTCACCACAGCGGGATGAACCGCCAACTTATCCAGCATATATTTTACGCAGCGGATCCCCTTCCAGCTGCAACCCATCACTGGGAAACATTCATACACACCCATTCACACACATACACTACGGACAATTTTAGCTTACCCAATTCACCTATACCGCATGTCTTTGGACTTGTGGGGGAAACCGGAGCACCCGGAGGAAACCCACGCGAACACGGGGAGAACATGCAAACTCCACACAGAAATGCCAACTGACCCAGCCGAGGCTCGAACCAGCGACCTTCTTGCTGTGAGGCGAACGTGCTACCCACTTCGCCACCGCGTCGCCCGAAATTCAATCATTTTCTTTATAATTAATAATTTTAATAATTCTTTAGATTTAAATAGCGATTTTTTTAGGTACTCAAAGCGCTTTACACATTTCAAATTAGTTTCCCATGTCTATTTCAACCAAGCGGCAACCTCCAGCTCTCCCTCGTGAAGCCAATATGGAAGTAACTGAAACTGCAATTCATCAACTCGCCTTTGGGGGCTGCTCCAGGAAGTCCAGATGTTCTCTGACTGCAATGGTAAATTGGCCAATTTTACAGCTGATAAAAACATGTTTACAGCCTGGTACAAAAGAAGGTTTTGGTTCATATAGCTAATATTACCCTTCATGACAACTGTGAGGGGGGGTGAATTTTTGTATAACTTATCCGTTTTGTTTATACTAAGTTATATTAAGTCTGCATAATTAGGGCGTGGCCACTTGAGTGACAGCTAGGTCTCGCTGCTCGCGTCACCTCAGCTGATTCCGGCTGATTAGCCACTGAACTCGGCATATACATCGAATTTTTGTGTTGTTTTATGTGGCTTTACACAGTCAATTGCCTTTTGGGATTATCTCCTACAATTATCATATGATATGGCATGCTTGTGCACTCAATTATACTTACAAACCGTTCAAGTGGCCTCCATTTCCCAGGTGAGTGAAATTATATACTTGTATACCATATCTATAAATGTATTTGTTTTTTTTAAGATAATTTATCATTTATAATTTTCTTTTGACCTGTAAAGCACTCCAGAATCTGACAGATTGATTAGCTGTAGGTTATAAAACAGTCATCTGAAACGTTGTCATACAGTTTTATGCCTGGATTTCATCAATAGCCTTGCATTTACTAACACAGACTATATCTGAAGTATTTGGGAGTAACTCGTGTTTTCCTCCTGTAGAAAAACATCATAAGAGCAATGCTTAGTGGCTCAATGTATTACAACAGTGTTTTTAAAAGACTAAACATTTTATTGATATAGTATACAACCAAGCGCACGTGGTCAGAACACAAACGAGTCGCAGGTAATGAAGTTACCCCATAGAAAAGCCTGTCTAAGCAAAATGCTAACAGGCGTCTGTAGCTCCGCCTCATTGCCCTTGTTTGGTATCCCCTGGTTGGTGCAATGACACGTGAACAAAATGGTGACGGTTGGCCACGCCTACTTGTAGCTTCATTTGCGCTCTTCAGAAACCTATGGGTGACGTCACTGACACTACGTCCATATCTTTTACAGTCTATGATTTCAACCCACTTATAAATTAGCATGATTATTTTAGTTAAAAAATAATAAAACTATAGAACATTTAAGTGATCTGCTAAAGATCATAACATAACATACAAAATAAAATACAATTCAAATAATAAAAGAATGGCAAAAAAAAAGTATTCAAACAACCTCAGGTTAAAATGAATAAAAACGACATACGTTTTAATTGTATATACAATATAAAAGTATATATTTAAAAAAAGAAAAGCTAAAAAAAAAAAAAAAAAAGACAAAAGCATGAAATAAAATAGGTTGTTTGCAATCCCGTGGTTCTGGTGATGCGCGAAATTCAGATGGAGGGCAGGAAGTAAAAAAACTGAATGGGAGACATAGAGGAAAGTCCATATCTTTGCGATTTATACCATATTTCAAAGGAGATATAAATAGAAAATAACCACATATGTTGGGCACGATCCTTATATCATGAAGAGGGCCAAGTTTTCTCCTGAACTCAAATATATTTGCCTGTCATCGAGGCGGTACATACTGTATAAGCTATTATGCCACATGAAAAAATACTATAGTAAATACTATAGTGTTTGGAAGCATACTACAGATAATTACTTGAATTAAACTGTCGTAGTAATTATATTGTTGCTGTGGTACAACACAACTGAAGTAATAAACAGATTATTCAATAGGCTTCAGTTTTCTACGCTATAATTATACACCATCACAATGCACCAGTTTACACTAACCTTACAGTATTTATTACAGTTTACTATGTATTCCCTAGCATTCATTAACAAAGAGTTATACACATTATACACTTTACTATGTGGTTCAAAAACATGTTTATTATAAATTACTATAGTTTTTCCCCCATGCGGATATCTTCCAGACATCACGAAATAACAGATGAAAGCATACAAAAGCGTGGACGCATAGTCTACATTATTATTTGTTTATTTTTGTAAGGGGGAAAAGTGCTCCACAATAATAATCGTCTACTTTTGTCGCAAGGGTTGCATTTCTTTTTTGTTCTGTCGATGAACTTACCATCCAACATTCAACGCTGCTGCGCATCTCGATGTTCACGTTATGGTTGTTTATTCTGCCGAAACGTTAGTAAAGACATGGGTTATTGCAAAACAAGACGGAGATTTCATTCCAGCGATTACATGGCAGGGTAACGTTACGTTATTTATATTCTCCTGGATTTTGTATACGTGTGCTGGTGTTTGTATCTGATTTTTATATAACACATTAACATATAATACACATAACTAGGCCTGTATATAATCTTTGTTGGTGCTGTCAAACGAATATCGCGTTTAAAAAAGTTTGTACAAATGGATTTATTGAATAAATGTTTATTACATGCCGCCTTTTCTCCATTTTTCAGCCAGTTTCTTGAACTTTCCCCCCTTTATGAGCAAAAATCTTTTGAAGTCCATAAAAGCTGTTCGGCATTTCTTATTTTGGCCGATTTAAACAATTATAAACAACACAAAACAGAAACATTTTGATGTTCTGATAGCGATTCCTATGCAGAAGCATCACTTCACATCAATGACGTCATGTGGAAACAACCTATATTAAAATGGTTCAAAATACCAATAACAACTATATTAACATGTTTGTGATACTATACAATAACACTGCAAATTACTATTTATTTTCTATAATCACTATATGTTTAGGTAAACTCAAACTTATATATATATATATATATATAAAACAAGATACACATAGATATCAAAAAATGTATATAATTAAATTTATTTTTGATACATTTTATTTCAGTATGCATGTTTAGCCTTTTAGTCAGTTGTGTTTTATGTTACATGTTCTGTACAATATTTACCATTATTGAAATGTTACTGAAAGGCCTACTGTATATGCTGTTTAATGTCAGAAAACATCCCAGTGTAAATGTTCCAGCTTTGTCTTTTGTAGCTCGCACTGCTTTCTAACTTTGACTTTCAACAATAAACCTTCGCTGAGAAATATACACTAGACTTAAAAGTGTGACAACATACCTCAGTTTGCATATACACATATAAACACATTATACTAGTCTGAATACCGTCTGAACCAGACAGCATGACAATATCAGATTTTTTTTTCACCCTCAAGTTTCGCTATGATATTAAACATGTGGCAATGGTTAGAAAAGCGGAAAACAAGCTCAAATAGGCAACCCCGTCCCGGACGGACCATTTATCAGGCTGGCCCGCCGTTTTCTTTTCTTTTTGCTGACAAAGTCCAGCATCTCACCTTGCAAATGAAAAGCCGGCGGAGGCGAGCGGATCAGAGCTTTCAACACACACCGCACACGCAGATGAAGCACAGCGTGAGCCAAAGATCCGTCACTAATTGCACTTTGTCTTGTTTTCTTTTGTGTCTGATCGACGCAAATTCCATCATTATTAGATGAGCGTTGTACAGGACAGGCCCCACCAGAGCCCAATTGGTGAAGTTTAATGATTATCCTTCTACTTCTAAGGGTCTTTTCTCTCATGACAACACGCAGTCGTCTGGTTAAACTCATCCACAGGGGGAAAAAACCCAAAGCAGAGTCTCTGCAGGCCTGTGTGAGGACTGAAGGTTAAAGAGAGAGACCTGCAGTTCAGGCATCAAGTGCAATATTTTATCATTAACGGCGTTTCAATTACCCCACGTTTCCTTTAAATGCTTCAGTTAGCAGGGTTCTGTTATATATATAAAAAAGATGCTGAATGGTTCATATGAACTCACTTGTTATTTAATCTTCTTATTCATCAAAATGTAATACAAATTGAAGCATAACTAAGCAAAATATAATGCCAATGCTGCTAATAAATGCTACTCAGTATTTAAACATACAAGATTGTAAGTGAGGACACCTTCAAATAAAATGTTACTAAAAGTCTAGTTTTTAAACATTAACTAAAATGAGTAAATGTTTCTGAAATAATGTTCATCGTCAGCTCATGTTCAGTAATAAATTTAACTATTAAAAGTGTTATGAAATAATAATAGACTGACAATCGTCATTGTTTATTAATGACAACATGTTTATTCTGTTTTTTTTCTGGTTAAGAAAAGAAAAACATAATTTTTATATATATATTTTTTTAAATTATGCATTGGGTAATGTTTTAGGGTTAAATCTAAAGTCAAATAACCCTTAAGAGTTTGGTATGAAGTACCGCAAAGCTCAATACTTGGACCATTGCTTTTCATTCTGTAGATGCTATTATTAAGAATCGCAAGAAATTAAGAATAATATAATATTATTATTATATATATAAAGTTTCTTGGTTTTATATTTCTTTGATGCCTGATGAAGCACTCCAATTCACAAAAGTAATGGTATGCTTAAAAGAAATACAAAATTCAGAGAACAAAAAATCTGTTGATAAATGATGTACTGCTGTTATCAATTTGTAGCACTAAATGAAGAGAAGCAGTAAATATCAGTCTTTACTGATATGGAGTGTTCAATATGGAGTACTGCAAGGCTCGGTACTTGGGCCATTGCTTTTCACCCTGTACATGCTATTATTAAGAAATTATTGAGTTTATATTAATATTTTTCAGCTTTATATTATTTTGATGCCTGACGAAACACACCAATTCACAAAAGTAATGGCATGCTTAAAAGAAATACAAAATTCAGAGAAATAAAAACCAAAAAAAACTTGATGAATGATGACCTATCTACTGCCTTTATCAATTTGTAGCACTAAATGAAGAGAAGCAGTAAATATCAGTCATTGTGTTCAATATGGAGTACTGCAAGGCTCAGTACTTGGACCATTGCTTTTCACCCTGTACATGCTATTTGTTAAGAAATTATTAAGTATATATTATTATATTTTTCAGCTTTATATTTCTTTGATGGCTGACAAAACATACCAATTCACAAAACTAATGGCGTGCCTAAAAAAAAAACTAAATTCAGAGAAATAAAAAAAACTTAATAAATGATGACCTATCTACTGCTGTTATCAATTTATAGCACTAAATGAGGAGAAGCAGTAAATATCAGTCATATGTTTAATATGGCGTACTGCAAGGCTCGGTACTTGAGCCATTGCTTTTCACCCTGTACATGCTATTTTTAAGAAATTATTGAGTATATATTATATTTCTCAGCTCTATATTTCTTTGATGCCTGACTAAACACACCAAAGTAATGGCATGCTTAAAAGAAATACAAAATTCAGAGAAATAAAAACAAAAAAAAAACTTGATGAATGATGACCTATCTACTGCCTTTATCAATTTGTAGCACTAAATCAAGAGAAGCAGTAAATATCAGCCATATGTTTAATATGGAGTACTGCAAGGCTGAGTACTTAGACCATTGCTTTTCACTCCGTACATGCTATTTGTAAGAAATATTGAGTATATATTATTATATTTTTCAGCTTTATATTTCTTTGATGCCTGACGAAACACACCAATTCACAAAAGTAATGGCGTGCCTAAAAGAAAAACAAAATGCAAAAAAAAAAACTTAATAAATGATGACCTTTCTACTGCTGTTATCAATTTATAGCACTAAATGAGGAGAAGCAGTAAATATCAGTCATATGTTTAATATGGCGTACTGCAAGGCTCGGTACTTGGACCATTGCTTTTCACCTTGTACATGCTATCATTAATAAACATTGAGCTATTTTTTACTGTTAAATAGATAATTCTCAACTCTATATTTCTTTGAGGCCTGACAAAAAAAACAGCAATTCACAAAAGTAAAGGCATACAATGTCTGTCTGTCTATCTATCTAGCCCCCATTTATACTCAGGGACATCCTTGCTATTCAAAGAAAACACAAAACAATGGCCAGTTCTTCTTCCAGAAGCATTCAGCCGTCATTTACATTGCAAGTATGCATTTAGCATGCTTTTGTTCAATGTGTCTTGCACTTGCACATGTGACTTATTCATTGAATAAATGAATGATTTATTCAATAGGACATGGCCCATTAGCAACACACTACGGTTTCATCTACAGGATTACTACTGGTAATGCCATTTTAATTGTTCAAAAATAGGTTTATATCAATTTACATCATAAGAAAAAATAAAGGTGCTTTTGATATCCATTGCAGCATTGGTTTAAGGATTCAGTCTCTAAACCAGCATTTCAGATGGTCAGAAGTCTCTGCTCTGATTGGCCCTTCGTTGATCTGATTAGTCAGGTGATGCTACTTT
Source organism: Danio jaintianensis (assembly GCA_903798115.1). Classification (NCBI taxonomy): domain Eukaryota; kingdom Metazoa; phylum Chordata; class Actinopteri; order Cypriniformes; family Danionidae; genus Danio; species Danio jaintianensis. The sequence goes on along the minus strand of CAIGQV010019950.1, from coordinate 7,377,219 downwards.
GCTCTGATTGGTTAGATGATAACTGGTGCTGGTGCCAACCGTCCACTGTTTACAGTGAGTGCCACAAACCAAGTGCTAATTATCACATCCGAATTTCAACTACTCTTTAGTGATACCAACAGTAATGTTGCCATTGTTTTTATCATATCAGTTGGAGTCCGAGTCCTCAACTTTTAGAAATGCATGTAAGTGGATTTGTATTTGCAGAAGAAAACAGCAACTTCCTGAAATGTCAACATACAAAACTGAACTCTTCCAGTATCAGCGGGTCAAAAATCTTGCACTTTCACAAACAGCTACACAACACACTATGTAAAAGCAAAATAGAGGCAGTTTTAATGCACACCATCCTCTGCGAATCATGCAGCAGTCCACATATCGGACTGAAATTTGCAGTTTTTAATGTTTTTTCTATTTTTTTTTTGTGCGTAATGTGCATCAGACAGTCTGTGGGCGTTCTGTCTGAGACTGTGCCCTGTCTTCTCTCGCAGCTTTATTTAAGCATGCATTGAGTTTGGAACAAAGCCTGGGAATACCAGAGTGATTGGTGCATTTGTGCTGGAGAAGTGAAAATAAAAATTGAGATTTTTTTTAAACCCCCCCACTAAATGCATAATGCATGCTGGACGGCTCTGTTAATGAGCCAGATTTGCAGGCTTCATTCTGAATAAGTGCACGTCTATGTGAGTGCTAATATTTGTTCCAGATTTCATAATTATATCAATTTCACCCGGACTAAATGCAGACGGGTCTCTTGACTCAACTCAATGCGACACTATTCACTGCACACCTATAATGGGAAAGTCTGTACGTCTGCAGACTCTTGGATCGGAGACAAAACCTGCATGGGGTGAACAAAAAAGTGAGAAAAGAAGCCAATTAAGCCAATTAAAGGTAATGATTTGGAAAATGTAATTCATTGTGCAATAATATAAGAATATTAGTGTAGACAGGCTTAAATTTGAGTATGTTTTAGGCTTGTGATAGTTAACTTAATAATGCAACCATTTATTATTTATGCTAATTGCCAAAATAATTTCTTATTTTCATCTAGTTCAAGTTAGGGTGCTAAATGCTGATGCTGGGATGCTGACACGAGCACTGAATACCTGAGGTGCTTCCATATATTTATCATTCTTTCCTATTGTATAACCAATTGTTTTCTGGATAGGCGTTATCTTAAAATAATCTTTGAAGAGAGGTCTTAACAACATCAATCAGAGCTTCTCCACAATGTTGTCGGTACTGTAGCTTTAAACTGTGCAAAACTTATTTCAATGGATGTCAGTGTTCATCATTCATTACCTGAGAAAAAACAAATCTTTCCGAAAGTGATCCCAATGATCTTTATTGTTAACGTTGTGCTCCGAACTAGTGCTACACGATATGTCGCAAAATTATCGTTATCGTGATAATAGTAAATGCAAATATGTGTGATAAATTACATTTATTTTATGCACTGGCTGTTTTGAGCAATTAGATGGGACCTTACGATCTTTAGCCCCACCTCCCTTGTAGTTGCTGTTCTGCTATTGGCTGGAGCGACCCACAGGTGAACCAAAAGCTGAAAATAAAAATGAATGGCGGGAATCGAGATGAGAGAGGAAAATGACAACAGCCAATCAGGTTTTCACTCATTCATTAATTAAATGTGAAAATATATTTTACTGGCTAATTTTAATGTCACTACATAAATAAATGATTTAAAAACAGCTAATAAAAATAGGGAAATATTTTATCATAAGAAATATCATTATCGCAATCCTCAACAACAATATTGTCACAGTATCACTTTATACAGAGATATATAAAAGGTTTGCTGTTTGTTTAAACTACTTATTTAAAATGAGTTGAAACAACTCAAATATTACGTTGTTTTGAGGACAACCTAAGTGTTTTATGTGTGACCCCTGATTAATAAAGGGACTAAGCCGATAAGAAAATGAATCTACTTAATTTAACTTAACCGATTTGTGTTGGGAAAACATGAAGGATTTGTGTGGATCCCAGCATTTTTAACAGTGTAGTTATTGTGCTTGCACTGTAAAAAATGCACTGTGTTGTCCCAACACAAATTGATGAAGTTAACTTGGGGCGTACTCACACTAGGGTGTCCGAACCGGGCCCGGGCACGTTTCCTGATTCGTTTGAGTGCGAGTGTGCAAGTGTAAGTGCTCTAAATCAGGCCCTGGCGCATTTCAGTTGGCCGGCCGTGGCCCGGTTGGAAGAGGTGTGCCAGAACACGGTTCGGTTGACAATACGCTTGTAGCGTGAGTGCAAAGCGTGCCTGAGCCTGAAACTGAAGACGCGACGTCACTTTTAAGGGACCGTTTCATATGGATTTATTAATCATTCTTACTTTTCAATGAACACGAACTGTCATAGTTTATTAAAGACACAAACCTCCTAATACCTGCAGCACGAGGACTTTTATGATAACTTATGAGCGTCAAAAGTGGTGGATTTGTTCCACAAAATATTTGACTGTCACTGCATCCCAAACGACTTAAAATAATACAAAACGATATAACTAAAGCAATGTCCACTGTGCTGAGCGAGAGCACTTCTCTTCCTGTTAAACTGAACAGCACATCATCGATGACGTAAGCGTGCTCCGGCTCGGAAGGTAAAGATGCAATGTGAGTGCAGGCCGTCGGGGGAGAGGGGAGGGGGACAAGCGCACTTTGGCACGGTTTAAGGCAACCGTGCCTAGTGAGAGTACACCCTTAATCGTTTTTACAAATTTAAGTGGACTGACCATAAAACAATTAGGTTGTCGCAAAAACAATGTAAGAATTGTGTTGTTTCAACTCACTTTAAATAAGTAGTTTGAACATACCGCAAACGTCATTTTGAGTGTGGTGTGAACGACCCCTTAACAATTCAATTCAACTTTATTTGTATAGCGCTTTTACAATGTAGATTGTGTCAAAGCAGCTTAACATAGAAGATTATAGTAAATTGAAACCGTGTCAGTCAGTTTTCAGAGTTGAAGTTCAGTTTAGTTCAGTTCAGTGTGGTTTAATTTTCACTGCTGAGAGTCCAAACACTGAAGAGCAAATCCATCGATGCGCAGCTCCACAAGTCCCAAACCAAGCAAGCCAGTGGCGACAGTGGCGAGGAACAAACTTCACCAATTGACGAAAGTGAAAGAAAAAAAACCTCGAGAGAAACCGTAACACTGAATGTTTCTGTCGCCATCTATTACTATTTCAGAACGTTTGTATTTGGAGTTCCACAAAAGGAAAAAAAAAAAATCACACGTTTTTAATGACATATTGTGAATAATGTCTGCATTTCCATTTTTTGGGTGAACTAATCCTTTAATGCTCAGTACGTCTCAGCAGACTCCACTCTCTATTACTCAGCATCCAGACATTCAGGACTGGTGGGGAATACAACAGAAGGAATACCTTTATCAAACTGACAACTCTAACTGAAGCTCTCGAACTGGCTCTCCTAAATCTGCGCCTTTTATATTCGGCCGTCTGACTCCCCAATATACGGAGGAGACAAATGTCCACTCATTACAACTTCTTCTGACGTTTCCTCCCACGGCCCAGAATCCCTCACTGGAGAGTCATTAGAAGAACTGCTCTGTTTATTCTCCAGCAAACATCGGCCTGTGATCTGCTGTCAGACGCGTTATGAAGAGCATCATCACTCACTGAAGACATGAACACACACTCCAATCTCACACACACACGTTCATGACAACACACTCCAATCTTACACACACATTCATGACAACACACTCCAACCACACACATTTATAGTACATGCATGAACACACACAGAAAGACATGCTGGGTTTGCACGTTTTATGGGGACTTCCCATAGACGTAATGATTTTTATACTGTACTGACTGTATGTCCTGTGATTTATGAGCTGTTTTCCTCATGGGGACCAAAAAAATGTCCCCACAAGGTCAAAAATGACTGGTATTGCTATACTTGTGGGGACATTTGGTCACTACTGCATGATCAATATCAGGAGCACACACACAGATACATTACACAAAAAGCACACACAAGCACATTCATGAAAACACACTCAAACCTTGACAGACACACACACACACACACCAACTACACAAAAATATATACACTCACAGATAAATACACACACTCCAACCACACAGACATACATACACAAAAGCACATTCATGAAAACACACTCCAACCTCAACACTCCAACCTCGACTCCAACTACACAAAAAAAACAATACACACAATCATGCACAAACACACACTTACACACTTCAACCTCACAGACATACAAATACATACACACACACACACTCCAACTACACAAAAAACATACACAAACAATCAGGCACAAACACACACTCACACTTCAACCTCACTCACACACACACACTCCAACCATACAACAACATATACACACACAAACAAATACAAACACACACAAGCATATTTCTGAAAACACACTCAAACTAGACACAAACACACTCGCATGCACACACATACACACTTCAACCTCTAAACACACACTCCAACTACTAAAAAAACATGCACACAACAACGCACAAACACATTTCAACATCACACACAAGCATATTTGTAAAAACACACTTGAACTACAAACACTCACATGCGCACACACACTCCACTTACACTCAAACATACATACACACCACCTCGAGACACACACACACACACACACACACACACACACGCACGCGCACACACACACACACACACACACCCCTTTTAATGTACACTCAAACATACATACACACACACTCCAACAACACTCAAACATATATACACACTCAAACATACATACACACAAACTCTAGACACATACACACACACTCCAACTGCACTCAAACATGCATACACAACCTCGAGACACACACACGCACACATAAATAAATGCACACAAGCACATTCATGAAAACACACTCAAACCTTGACAGACACACACACACACACACACACACCAACTACACAAAAATATATACACAGCCATCCACTAACACACACTCACAGACAAATATACACACACACTCCATCAAAACCACACACACACTCCCTCTTAACCTCTAAACACACACTCCAACTACACTCAAACATACATACACACACAACCTGGACACATACACACTCAAACATACATACATACACACTCAAACATATATACACAGACACTCCAACTACACGCAAGCATACATACACACAAAACCTGGACACATACACACTCAAACATACATACATGCATACATACACACACACACTCCAACTACACTCAAACATACATACACACACAACCTGGACACATACACACTCAAACATACATACACACAACCTCGAGACACATACACACACTCCAACTACACTCAAACATACAAACACACACAACCTTGAGACACATACACACACTCCAACTACACTCAAACATACATACACAACCTCGAGACACACATGCACACTTACATGGATGCACACAAAACCATTCATGAAAACGCACTCACATGGACACTTCATGAAAACACACACACTCCAACAACACTTAAACATAGACACACACACAACCTTGACACAAACACATTGTGCACTGACAGCATAATATTCTCCAGGTCATTTCCAGCATACACTTCTCCTGTTTTCATGACTGTTGTTTTATTGAGATGCAATTACACTCTGATTAGTTTACAGTTTTTGGAGACTGAGGGCCGAATGCACTCACACACTGATATCTGATATAGCGCAGCACTGTGCATATTTATATTAGCTCATTCTCATTATTTTGAGTGCAAACATGCCTCCTTTCTATGTAGATTTGTCACACTGCATCCTAAAAGTCAGTGTTGCATTTGTTATCATCAGATATGATTTAAAAGTGACAGTTGTATACATTTTCCAGACCGCGTGGCACCGGTTATTCTTCAAATAATAATGTGAATCATACAGTAAGTGCAGATGGAGTACATTCACCAGTTCACAAAACTCTGCATTCTACAGTGAATTATGTTCATTTGTGTCCCATGATTTTTAATATTCTCGATTTGTGTGGAGAGAAAAAGGGCCAACAAAAAATTAGGATGTGGCATAAAAATGTGTAAAGTAGTAACTTGACTTGAACAAACCAACCATCCACCCCAACCAACCACCCAATCAATCAACCGCTCAACTAACCAACCATCCGCCCAACAATCCAACCAACCAACCACCCAACCAACCGCCTAACCAACCAACCAACCAACTGACCATCCTCCCCAACCAACCAACTGCTCAACCAACCAGCCATACGTTCAATCAATCAACCGCCCAACCAACCAGCCATCCGTTCAATCAATCAATCAACCGCCCAACCAACCAACCAACTGCCCAAACAGCCAACTGCCCGACCAACCAACCAACCAACCAACCGCCAAACCAACTAACCAACCAACCAAACAGCCAACCAGCCCGACCAACCAACCAACCAACCAACCAACCAACCAACCAACCAACCAACCAACCAACCGCCAAACCAACTAACCAACCAACCAACCAACCAACCAACCAACCAACCAACCAACCAACCAACCGCCCAACCAATCAATCAACCAACCAATCGCCCAACCAACCAACCAACCGCCCAACCAACCAACCAACCAACCAACCAACCAACCAACCAACCAACCAACCAACCAGCCAAACCAACCAACCGCCCAACCAACCAACCAACCAACCAACCAACCAACCAACCAACCAACTGCCAAACCAACTAACCAACCAACCAACCAACCAATCGCCCAACCAACCAAACGCCCAACCAACCCACCAACCCAACCCAACCAACCGCCCAACCAACTCACCAACCAACCCAACCAACCAACCGCCCAAACAACCAACCCACCAACCAACCAACCCAGCCCAACCCACCAACCAACCCAACCCACCAACCAACCAACCCACCAACCAACCAACAAATAATTATGCTGTATAATAAAACTATTGGCTTGTTAGGGCTACTTTACAGTACATCTGTGACTTGACTTGTGTGCATATTTATAATAATAATAATAATAATAATAATAATATAAGCCTGTGAGAAAATTAATCATTTAAAACCTACTAAAAACAGCATCATGTAGTATTTATTCTCAGCGAGTTCTCCTTTAAATCTGAGGCCACCATCAGTGATTCTGAACAAAACAATCTGTGGCTGTGTTTGCTCCCTGAAGATCTCGCTCTTACACAGAGCATGACGGGTGTGTGTGTGTGTGTGTCTCTCTCACTCTTCCACCGCAAACTTCCTGTGTTTACACTCGCCAACACACAACTGAAGCCTGAGCGTTTCTCACCTCTGCTGTGTGTTGCTGGGACTCATCTCGTCCACATCTCTCACTTCCTAGCGGAGGCCAAGAGGTCTCGTCCCGCACACAACAAAGAGAGAAACTGCTTTCTGTCTCTTTGCAGCTTGTCACCGTCCTGCCACATTCTGACCGGCCGTCCCAACAGCCTCTGCTTTCCATAAGCAAACCCCGCTTTGCATTTGGACAGTGTTATTGCTCCCATAAACACAAGTGAGCTCTCGTGTTTAGATGGACATTTCGAACGAGTTTTACTTTTAATGTTGGAACAAATAAACTTTAGGGCTGTAAAGCTGAACCAGCTGTCTGCAGAGGGGTTTTCAATATACTTATCAAAAGCATAATGGCCGTTAATTGTATAATCGCCCCCCAAAAAATTACGACAAAAACCACAACTTAGAATTTTTGTTTTGTTTTGTTTTTAAAATGAGAACAAACTAATTTCTTGATTACACTTGAAGTTTTAGTTGTGTTAAATATTGCAGGAAATAAACCACACAGGACCACATGAACAAAAAAAATACTATAGTATTTATATTCATATATAGTGCTCAGCGTAATTGAGTACACCCCACTTTGAAAATGAATAGTTTTATCCATTTCTCAGTGAATATAGGCAATATTTAAACAAAACAGATTTATTAAACAGATATATTTATCACCAAACATATTTAGAAATTGAAAGATAATACAATTAAATTCAAGCAAAATATTGCAAAAAGAAATAAATAAATACAACCTACAAAATTTCAACTAAATTTTTCCATTTTTTGCTTCTCTTGATTTTTCCTCTTTTTTAAATTTGTATTTAATATTTTTCTATAACATGTAAATTTGGCTGTACTAGTTTTTGGAGCATCATCGTGAGTTATTTTGTTAGATAAGCTCCAGATTTGGCTTCAGTACTGACTAATCTAATGTATATGCACAAATATAATATTGTATAGCTTCCTATTAAAAATATGAATTTAAAAGATAGATTTGCAAGGGGTGTACTTACATATGCTGAGCAATGTATATTGTTTTTAAACCATACTATAGTAGTGTATTATACTGTAAGTTATAGTATTTGCAATGATTTTTTAATGGATGCTACAGCATATACTGTAGTACTAACTATAGTGAACTTGTAATAAATTATGTAGTATACTTTAGTTTTTACTATAGTAACTGGTGTATTGTAGTATAATATATCCTGTAGTTGCAGAAAACTGCAGTATTGTGTCATTTGTTTATATTACTATAGTTGTTGTGTGTCCATAGCAACTTAGCACAACAGATTCATTCAAGTACCTTATTTATAGTAGGGTTCAAAAACACTATAGTATTTACCATACATTACTATAGTATTTTCTTCATATGGGGAAAGAAAATCAGCGAATTCTTGATTTAATCAATGAGATCACATTACATTTCTGTACATCTGATGTTTCACTTGATAAAGAGACATGCTGATAATACATTAATGATGATTTTGAGGGACTTTTAATTCAGATGTTGGGAAAAATAAACATGATTTTGGTAAAGATTATAAAACTGAACAAGCTGTTGGCAGTTTTGAATACCTAATATAAACTACAATGGTCAGAAATGGTAAAATCCCCCAAAATATCATAATTTGTTCATATCTTTCCTAAAAAACTAGAATCTTGCTTGCACAATAATAATAATAATAATACCAAAAAAAGACTGATTATTTGGATAAATTTAATAAAGCTTTGGAATTTAATAAGCTTTAGATAAAATGAAGCAGAACTAGCTGTTGGCAGAGCGCTTTCAATAAATGAGCAAACTATAATCATAATTATTTGCATAATAACCCCTGATGAAACTATTATATCACAGTTGTTTCTTTTGAGGCTGTTGTCTAAATCTTCTGCTTGTCAGATAAAGTGTTAAGTTTATAAAACGGAGTTGTCAACAATGTCTCAAACTCTAAAACTGTTTGACGTTCGAAATAAAAAAGAAAAGTTAAGAAAATACCAATTCAAGTGTTCCTACTTACAAATGTCATTAAATTTCACTTTTAAATTTCTTTCTGAAGTAATTACGTGATATTAATGTAATATATTGTGCCCTGTTTTATTTACAGATTGAACTGAGAATGCCTATAAAATTCTTAAATGCAAACAGACAATGAGGTAAACAAGGAACAGGTGAACACAATCAACAAAGCAGTCGGACTAAGGTAATCAAGCATCCGGAAACCAAGGAAATCCAGAAAACACTGTCAACTGAGCTATGAGTCATAAAATAATCTTCTTCTTTTTTTATTTCCACGACATTGGTATATTATATAAATGTACTTGTAAGTGTATATGTGTATTATTGTTTTGTTTTGCCCCATTACTATTCGCTTTGTGTTTTTGGCCCCTAGTATATCTGTATTGCTTTATTTGCATAATAAACAATAAATAAATTCTAAGTAATACAAACGTTTTTAGAATATGTTATCTAAATTGTACATACTAACTACATTTTTGTCAGGTTTTCATTGTTTCTTAAATATTAATAATGTGATACTGCATTTTGAAACCTAATATCATACTTTGCATTGATTATCATGCCATTGAGTTGCATAATAGCACACTGGAATTTATATAGAAGCGAAAGCAGGATTGGTTGAATAATGTATGTACGTAACGCTGTAAACGAAAGAACATTTTTTATGTCCTGTAGAAATCATTGCCATAATGACTTCTTTCCCTAATTTGCCATAAGCCACACAGTAAAAACCATGTGCCACGGTGAATCTCTAAAACAAACACTGAAAGATGGATATCCAGCAATGCTATGCTGCGACTGTGACATCCCATATTACACTTAATTGCAACCAAATGGTGGTGAGGAAAAGCTGAAAATCCTCCAAGCACCTGTTGCTGAACTGTTTATATTGAAGCAGAAATAGAGGCAGACCCAAAAGATTGTTCCCTCATCCCTTAATTACCAGGATCGCCAGTAAAAATGTCTCATGAGCAAAAAAAGAATAGCTATATATATATATATTTATTTATACAACAGTTCTGTCTCATTCTTGAATCTGATTGGTTGAAAGCCTTGCGATATTCTGTGCGACACTCGTACCGCCTCTTCACCCTTCACCCTTGTGTATTACTCCGCCCACATACAGCAACAAGCTAAGGACACTCTGTAGTTTGACAAATATTGCTGCTGTTGGGCAACATAATGTACTTTTGAAGCTTTTTTAGTGGAGAATGTAGTTGTTTAGATTGCAACTATGCAGTTTATTTATAAGGATAGTGCCTATTTTAAAATATTTATAATTTGTGAGAGACAGCGCGTCGGCGGCCTATCTTTGAGCAAAGACGGTTGACGTTGTCCATCCACAAGATGGCGACAGAGACCGCATAATAAGCCCTTAGAGGAGGAACAATACAGCGTCATTTCTAACTACAGCTGATCAAATCATTATTAAACAGGTAAGTGATATTCTAAGTCGATCTCTCTCTTCTGTATGTTGTAGTGCTGTATTTATACCATATAATTGTAGTGTATTAAGTGTGAGATGGGACTCGCATATCAGTAATGTGCATTGTGTTGGCAGAAAGAAAGAAGAAATGCCCGCATGTGTTTAGTGTTTTTCCTTATCGCAAACACAACAGCAATCTGGTAGTGATTGCGCTGCTTTTTTTGGGGTTAATAATTGTCATATCCCGATTGCAACAGGAAAAATACTGTAGACTGTAATAGACTGTAATACTGTAGGGAGATATCTCTGTAGACGGATGGCATTTCATGCCGTTCAGCCTTATAATCTTAAAATGTGAGCTAAATCACCTGTTTTGTCATCACTTTAGACATTACGCTAGAGAATCATTCAAACACTAGCTCTAAAGTGACGTTGGTGAATGAGCAACGGTTTCTGCTGTTCTGACGTCAGCTGCAGATGTGAATGAATGGCGGAAGAAAGTAGTTCCTCTTACAAAAGAGTTTTTGAGACTCTCCGTGTTTGATTTTCTTTTTTATATACACGATTATGCCGTCTAACTGTTGTTTAAACGCAATATCACACTCGTAGCAGTGCGATATGGCTGTATATTGGCACTGGTGGGACACTAAGGCACCCCTCTCACCAGTGCCGATATACAGCCATATCGCACTGCTACTCGTGTTCTAAATTCTAATCTAAATCCTGATTCAACCATTACATAACATACATTACATAACATTACGTAATTGTGAATAATTATAATAATAATAAATAAATAAATATTTACTGATTTTAAAACCTTGACCATTTTAAAAATAATGTAAAATTAATCATGTAAAATTCCCAAATGCAGTTATTATTATTATTATTATTATTAATAATAATAATAATAATAATAATAATAAACATTTACTTATTTTAAAACATTTTAAATATATATAAATATATATATATATTTTAAATGTTAATACAAAATTAAATGTAAAAATTTATAATTTAAAATTCCCAAATGCAATTTGCCAATAAATTTGTCATCATAAATAAATATTTATTTATTTTAAACTTTGACTTTTTTAAATAATGTAAAAAATGTAAATTAATAATTTTAAATTCCCAAACGTAATTAGTATTCTTATTAATAATATTAATAACAACAACAACATTATATACATATATGTACACACAACTCTGAGATCACAATGAGTTCAATATGATTAATAAACATAATACATGATCATGATTTTTGGATGAGCATTGGTATTTCTGCTATAGATATTAGATATTAATATTTGGATAAAAAGAAAAGAAAATAAGAGAAATTGAATAAGAAATCACACCACATGCCAAGAACCCATGCAAACAAAGCCATAAGTATATCATCTGAAAGTGCTTAAAAAGTGCTCTAACTTCAGATGAATGCGAAAAATCACCAACACTACTCAAATGTTCCCTGCATTTAAATGAAGCATCAGAAAGACATTAACACTGATGGGATAAATGAGCTTTAATGTTACTGAGAGCAGAACTGAACCAAGAACACACACACACACGCATACAAAAGCAGATAATGTTAGTTCCATCTGTGCTGGTCAGACAGCAGAAGTACAGCACAGAGAAGAGATCCAAGAGCTGATCTTTGTGTCTGACAACTTCGAACACACACACACATGAGAGTTCTACAGCTGAACTCAGATCAGTCACACACTGAAGCAGATCGTGAAGAAGTACTGGAGATGACGTCTGGTGCACAACACGCGCACACACACACACACACACACACAAACACACGCACGCACGCACGCACACACACATGTTTGTTTTTGTGAAAAGTGGGGACATTACATAGGTTTCCATTGATTTTACACAGCACAAACCGTATTTAGTATTGGCCTAACCCCACCCTACCCCTAAACCCAACCATCACAGGAAACAGTGTACAGCTTTACTCTCTGATTAAACTCATTCTGGGGGATTTATAAGCTTTTGGAGAAATGAGGACATCAGCTGTGTCCTCATATTTCACCTCCTTTTTGTAATACCTGTGTCATACCTATGTCATTATACAGATTTGTGTCCTGACATGTCACAAAAACACGTACACACACACACACACACACTACATCTACTGAAAGACTTTGAAAACAATGGGATAAATAGATTTCATTCAGCAAGTTTTTTTTCATAATTGACAAAGCAATACATTGAATGAAATATTCAAGTTTATAATCAGAAAAACTGCTCACATGTGTCTATGTGAGCAGTCTAGGTTTAGTGGTCATTCATTCATTCATTCATTTTCTTTTTCGGCTTAGTCCCTTTATGAATCTGGGGTCGCCACTGCGGAATGAACCGCCAACTTATCCAGCATATGTTTTACGCAGCGGATGCCCTTCCAGCTGCAACCCATCACTGGGAAACACCCATACACTCCCATTCACACACATACACTACGGAAAATTTAGCTTACCCAATTCACCTATAGCGCATGTGTTTGGACTGTGGGGGAAGCTAAATAATATATTATTCTAAATATATTCTATATATAATTATATTATTATATTATGTTATTATAATTATATGGGAATTTCATTAAATTTTTACTTTGTGTAACATAAAAATGACATGACATTTCAAAATGGCAACATATTTGAATACTACTCTTAATAATAATGACAACATTTTTATAATTTTTTTTTATAATTACACATTTTTTATTTCTATAAATTTTAGTTGTAGCTTTAGTTCTTTTGTTTAATTTTTATTAATCATAATTAATGATAAGGATACCTTATAGATTAAAAATTTCACATTCATTAGAAATAATACAAATAAACTTCATTTTTATTCTTTTCGGCTTAGTTCCTTTATTCATCAGGGGTTGCCACAGCGGAATGAACCGCCAACTTATCCAGCATATGTTTTACACAGCGGATGCCCTTCCAGCTGCAACCCAACACTGGGAAACACCCACACACTCTTGCATTCACACTCACACTCTACGGCCAATTTAGCTTATTCAATTCCCCTATACTGCATGTCTTTGGACTTGTGGGGGAAACCGGAGCACCCGGAGGAAACCCACGCCAACACGGGGAGAACATGGAAACTCCACACAGAAACGGCAACTGACCCAGCCGAGGCTCGAACCAGCGACCTTCTTGCTGTGAGGCGATCGTGCTACCCACTGCGCCACCGTGACGCCCTAATAAACTTTTATTATACAATTTTACAGCTTTAATTGATTTTACTTTTGGCAATTTTTTATTTTTACATTTAATTCAATATAGATATAATATAATTTTTTTTAAATTATATAATCATATTTAGAAAGCAGCAGACTGCAGCATGTATTTCACAGCACTGTCCTCAGTATGTAAACAAAGGTCAATCTGTGTGTGTTTATACAGTCAGTGAGCTGTACACAAACACATGAGATTCTGCTGATGGATATGCCGGGTCTCCCTCATTAATTACTGAAAATGATTAGTAAGAAAGCGAGTGGAGTTTAAAGCAGAGCAGACTCAGAGAGATGCATCCATGCGTGCCTCAGACATCCAGAATACAGGACCAATAACAGAGCTGGAAAAACCCCCAATATTGAGGAGGACACAAGGCAAGTGCTCGTAAACCACCTTAATAGTGTGCACCCAGGTCATACCCATGTCATTATACATATTTCATATACCACACACACACACACACACGCACGCA
>CAIGQV010019950.1:7336879-7357243 GCA_903798115.1 Danio jaintianensis | reverse complement strand
TTATTTATTTATTTATTTGCTTTTCATTTATTTATTTATTTATTTGCATTTTATTTATTTAGTTAGTTAGTTTTATTATTATTTCTAATTCAAACAATGCATGGTCCAGCAGAAGTTGGCAATCATAAATATATATTCAAGATATACAAAAAAAAAATATATATTTATTGATTTATTTATTAGCTTTTAGTTTATTTATTAGCATTTTATTTATTTGTTTGCTTTTTATTTATTTGTTTTTTATTTATTTATTTGCTTTTTATTTATTTGTTTATTTATTTATTTATTTATTAGCATTTTATTTATTTGTTTGCTTTTTATTTATTTGTTTTTTATTTATTTATTTGCTTTTTATTTATTTGTTTATTTATTTATTTATTAGCATTTTATTTATTTGTTTGCTTTTTTATTTATTTGTTTTTTATTTATTTGTTTGCTTTTTATTTATTTGTTTTTTATTTATTTATTTATTTGCTTTTTATTTGTTTGTTTTTTATTTATTTATTAGCATTTCATTTATTTGTTAGCTTTTTTATTTATTTGCTTTTTATTTATTTATTTATTTGCTTTTTATTTATTTAAAAAAAGTTGTCATTGATGTTGTTAAATCCAGTTGGTGAAAATGGACGCAATCAAACATTAAATCAAGCACAATCGCAAAACTCCTTAAATCCTGATTAAACTGACCTCATGAGATCGACCCAGAATGCCTTTCACGTTTCTCCCATGCAGTATAACATACAGTACATGCATTTTTGAGCCCCATTACCAGCTGTTTAAGCTACATTTCGTGTTTTCGGGACCCCCTAACCAGTATTTGGACTCATTTTGAGGCTGATCATTCCTGACTGCGGCTCTCTGGACTTCAGTCCCACACTGAAACTGCGTTACAGGACACCGAGACGGAGAAACGACGGGCCTGCAAGCAATACGGCTGACCCGGGTTCGAGAACAGCGCACATAAAGCCCCATAAGCCCTTAACCATGGCAATTTGTTGGGGTGAAGGTGGAGAAACAGGGGTATTTGGCTCCAGAATGAGCCCCTTCACTGCTGGTATTTTTCTAATGGGGGGTTTTGTTGAATTTAAGGCCTGTGAGTGACTGGAGTCTGACAGCTCTAGACTGACACCTTCACTTTACTCTGACAGCACACACTAAATCACACACACTGGGGGAGGAACGGATCCGTGTGCATGCACATCCACATATACGGGACTGTGCATTGAAGATTAGGAACTTTAAAGGTCCCGTGAAATTAATATAAACAAGTTTTAGATGTTAGTTTCAGTCGACATGTATAAGCTTTATATATACGTGATAAAGCTTATACATGTTATATATACTGTGATAAAAAGTAAACGCTATTGGCTGTGTTTTTGTAAAAGGGGAGGAGCTACTATATGTCCCGCCCTCGCTTCATTTTTTCAGATTACATCAGACATTGAATAAAAAAAAATGCGCATTTCAAAACACTTCACTGGACCTTTAAAGTATGTGTGAATTCAACATTTACGATGTTTGTTTTGCTAGTGCACATTGTTATACTTTAGATGAACAATTGATCTGTGTTGAAGTTAATTCACGGAAAAAAAAAGTTTGTTTTGGTAATCTTCAATCAAAGGCACAATATTCGTAACCACGCCCCTTTTACTGTTAGTTTGCTATGAGGGAATGATGAGCAAAAAGAAAGCCCCGCCCACTACTCAATATTCCGTTTAATTTTGGAAGTACATCAACATACTGAAATAAAAGTCTCTGCAACTTCAGGATCATGCAGACTTTAATGATGTTTATGTTCTTATTGTTTAGGTGAACTATTAATCTGTGCAAGGTAATTCACTGAAAAAAAGAGTTTGTTTTGGTAATCTTTAATCAAAGCCTAGGCATTCTGTTGATGCTTCAGCACACTATTTGTACCGTTAGTTTGCTATTGAGGGAATGCTATGCAAATATAAAGCCCCACCCCATACTCAATATTCCCTTTCAGCTGGAAGTACATCAACATACTTAAAAGTCTCTGCAACTTTCGGTTCATTTTTTTTATGATGTTTACATTGTTATTTTTTAGGTGAACTATTAATCTGTGCAAGTTCATTCCCGGAAAAAAGTTTGTTTGGTAATCTTTAATCAAAGTCTAATCTGTTGATGCTTCAGCACAATATTCATAACAACGCCACTTTTACTGTTAGTTTGCTATGAGGGAATGATGCGCAAAAAGAAACTAAATTCATTCCTTCATTTTCCTTCGGCTTAGTCCCTTTATTCATCAGGGGTCGCCACAGCGGAATGAACCGCCAACTATTCCAGCATATGTTTTACACAGCAGATGCCCTTCCAGCTGCAACCCAGTACTGGGAAACACCCATACACACTCATTCACACAAACACTCATACACTACGGCCAATTTAGTTTATTCAATTCCCCTATAGCGCATGTGTTTGGACTGTGGGGGAAACCAGAGCACCCGGAGGAAACCCACGCCAACACGGGGAGAACATGCAAACTCCACACAGAAATGCCAACTGACCCAGCCGGGGCTCGAACCAGCGACCTTCTTACTGTGAGGCGACAGTGCTAACCACTGAGACTGTCACCCCAAAATAAACAACCCCCCCCCAAAAAAAAAAAAAACACTACGTCAGCTAGTCCAAACACATGCGCTATAGGGGAATTGAATAAACTAAATTGGCCGTAGTGTATGAGTGTGTGTGTGCGCTCTGTTTTCAACTTTCTGATTGGCCAACAAGTCTGGATTCATTTGCATATTGTATATTGACTTGTATGCAATGTACTCGTTCAAATACTTATGTGTTTGGTTTGAACCCAGCATAAAAGTGTCAATATCGCCCCCTGTTGGTTCGGCATGCTCTTAACATGCATCACAGTGCATATTGCGTTTTCATGTGGACGGAGATTATATTTTAAACGAAAGCACGGAAAACACCATCCACAAAAATACCTGTTGAAGTCAAAATTATTATTTTTTTTCTTCTTCTTCAAATATTTCCCAAATGATGTTGAACAGATTCAGGAATTTTTCACAGTATTTCCTATAATATTTTTTCTTCTGGAGAAAGTCTTATTTGTTTTATTTCGGCTAGAATAAAAGCAGATTTAATTTTTTTAAAGACCATTTTAATGTCAATATTATTAGCCCCCTTAAGCAATATTTGTTTTGGATTGTCTCCAGAACAAACCACTGTATGACTTGCCTAATTACCCTAACTTTAACTTAATTAACCTAGTTAAGCCTTTAAATGTCACTTTAAGCTGAATAATAGTAAAATATCCAGTCAAATATTATGTGCTGTCATCATGGCAAAGATAAAAGAAATCAGTTATTAGAAATTAGTTATTGAAACTATTATGTTTAGAAATGTGTTGAAAAAAATATTCTCTCCGTTGAACAGAAATTGGGGGAAAAAATATAATAATTCAGGAGGGCTAATAATTCTGACTTCAACTGTACATGTGGACATGGCCTGTAAATGTGCATTATGGTAGAATAAGTCCCGCCTTCAATTCAAAGAGCCAATCACTAACTGGCAAAGTCATTGCATCACTGCATCTGATATTGTAACTGACACTCCAGTTGCCAGATATTTCAATGACACGCTGAAACATAAGCTGCTTGAGCCAAATAATCTGACAAATAATTTTTGAGAGACTTTGATACTGAGCTAAAGAAATGTCAATATAAAGTGACAGCTGACAAAAAGACAGACAGAGATTGATAATGCAGTGAAATGCATCTTGGCTTCAGACACGTATATAGTGTATATGCCAGTAAAAGCAAAGATTTAATATGCTTTAATCTCCATGTAATGCACACTCAGATTAGTCATGTAGTAATGACTGGGTGTGTTTGCTGTAAGATTTGACATTATTTGCTAAAAAGAAAAATCACAGCCAAACCAATGGCATTCAGAAATAGAGTCGAGTCCGGCCACAATCGTCAGCAATTAGATTCAACATCAGCTAAGTCTTATTTTTTGGGAGGAATAAATGTGTGTACAAAGCCAAGTTCAGCACAGTGTTGAGAGATTCAGAAAAACCGAGACGTTTTTGGATACAGTATAGGATCTCTGTTCACTTCCAAGGCATCAGGAAACTTACAAGTAACTATGCAACATCAATAAACATGTCTTTATAGTAAAAAAATATATACCCAGATCTGTAATATATGCTATTTGTTTTATTTTCTTGCTATTTTTTATGTCTTTAATAGAAACTCTTATATCGACCAAGACAGAATAATGTTATTAAGCATAAAAAATAATAATATTTTGAAAGCTATTACAATAACTTTTATATTGTAAAACACTGTAAATGTGTATTAATATATTAATATTAGTATTTTTATAAATTTTCAGAATCATTACTTAAGTCTCATAATAAATAAATAAATAAATAAATAAATAAGAGTGTATATTAATTTGATATCATTATTAATTATATAGTATTATTATATTAATTATATTAAGAGTGTAATGTAATTTATATGCATATCTGGCTTTAAAAATAATTAAAAAAAAATTGTATTCAAAACAGCTTATTAAATGCCAAATCATGTTTTCCTTTTTCAGATTTATATCATGTGGTGAGAACAAACAATTTTCCAAAGATAGTTTTAAGGATATATATATATATAACTATATATATAGTATGTACATATTTATCAGTGCATTTAAATTATATGTGTATTTGGCATTAAAAATATCTTACTTAAATAACTTATTATTATTATTATAATTATTATAATTATTATTTTCAGATTTATATCATGTGGTCAGAACAAACTTCCAAATATTATATATCCATAGTTACAAATAAAATATAATATAAAATAAAAATAAGGCAGGTATGTACATATTTCTCTGTGCATTTAATTCATATACATATCTGGCTTTAAACATAACTTACTTTTTTTGCATTTAAAACAGTTTATTAAATGCAAACAATGCGTTTTTCTTTTTCAGGTTTATATATGTGGCGAGAACAAACCTCCATATATTATAAATCCATAGATACAAATTTGGAAATAAAAAAAATAAAATAAAATAAAAGGTAGTGTATGTACGTATTTCTTGGTGCATTTAATTTATATGCATATTTATATGCATAAAATAAAAATAAAATAAATAAATATAAAAAATATTTTAAACAGCTTATTAAATGCAGAAATCATGTTATACTTTAATAAAATAAAATAAAATAAAAAGGCAGTGTATATACTTATTTCTTGGTGAATTGAATTTATATTTACAATATTTATATTTATAAAACACCTGCCTTTAAATATCACTTAATAAAAAACAAAAAACAGTTTATTAAATGCAGAAATCATGTTTTACTTTAATCATTCATTCATTCATTTTCTTTTTGGCTTAGTCCCTTTATTAATCAGGGGTCGCCACAGCGGAATGAACCGCCAACATATCCAGCATATGTTTTACGCAGCGGATGCCCTTCCAGCTGCAACCCATCACTGGGAAACACCCATACATACTCATTCACACACATACACTACGGACATTTTAGCTTACCCAATTCTTACTTTAATCAAATAAAGCAAAATAAAACAATTAAAAATTGATTTATTTATTAATAAAAATGTTCATGCTCCTAGTATCAGCCTTAATTGTGAAGGTTTCTCATATAAGCCTTTACCGCCTGATTTCCAGTTCAACACTTTGTCACTGTAATGTTATCAGGTGCAATCACAAACGACAGAGAGTTTTACCATATATCCAGCCTGTCCATATAAATGTTTGATCTGCACCAAAGACCTGCAAGTGGAAATATTTGGCCCAGTTTGTATATTGTACAATGGCGAACGCGAAAGAGTCCAGCTCGCTAATTACAAGCGCTAAGTACTTCATGATGTGGAGCTGCATTGTAATGAAGCGTGGAGTTACTACTGTTCCTTCTGGCTCACCGTGTATTTGATTTCTTTATTGTAATGAAAGTCAGATGGCCTCGTGTTTACACCACTTCAAATCACTGACATGTTTTCTAATTAGCAGCAAATGGGCTTGGAGGGGGAAAAGCACACATTTTTCTCTTCTTCTCCTCGCCTGCTTTCGGAATCAAACTTCCCATTTGTTTTCATTAAAAATGTTCGGCGGCTCTGCGGTTTTTGCTGCTGTTAGCAATTATGTGTATCGGCGAGGTTTCATTACGTCGCACCTCTGTCTTTGGCTGCAGGCCTGATGGTTTGAGTCTAACCTGTAATCTGACGCTTAGAGCTGATGCTTACACAACTATTGTCTGGCTCTATAAGCCAATGTGTCAGCACACAGAGAACAGCACAAATCAGCCCTTTTCATGACATAGCCACGCCCCCTCATTTACATACCAACCCCTCACTAGCATTATGATTGATTAAAGTCTGCGTGATCCGGAAGTTGCAGAGACTTTTATTTCAGTATGTTGATGTACAGTTGAAGTCAGAATTATGTATATTTTTCCCCCAATTTCTGTTTAACGGAGAGATGATTTTTTCAACACATTTCTAAACATGATAGTTTTAATAACTCATTTCTTTTATCTTTGCCATGATGACAGCACATAATATTTGACTAGATATTTGACTAGTATTCAGCTTAAAGTGACATTTAAAGGCTTAACTAGGGTAATTAGGTTAAAGTTAGGGTAATTAGGCAAGTCATTGTATAACAGTGGTTTGTTCTGTAGATCAGTGGTTCCCAAAGTGGGGGTTCGGACCCCCCGGGGGGGTCACAGGACAATCACATTAACATATTTCATCCATAACCTACAGAAGATAACAATAGTAGTTAATAGTTCCATAAAAACACAACATGTAAATAAAAATCCATCAGCCTTTTGATATTTTTTTTCCATTGGATTGTGACCCCTGAGGAGATTACATTATATTAAAGACACAGCAATAACGTCAGATGCAGCGGATTTATTTTATGCCACCAGATTAAACTTAACATTAAAAGATTGAAAATAAATACATGCCACTACTGAACATGGAGGATGGTCTCCGAGCGGAGGTCTCCAAAATTACACCAAGATTAGACTTGGGCCTATTAGTGTGTGTGTGCTGTTGTGTGCAAGGTGCAATATACATACACACAAGTTTTCTAGAAGTATCTTCTGTTCACCAAGCCTGATCTATTTAATCAAATGTAAAAATACAAATATTTTGAAATATTATTACTATATTATTTTAAAGGGCCTCTAGTTTACCCCTTTTTCCAGATTTAATATAAGTCTTTTGTGTCTCCAGAAATTGTCTGTAAAGTTTCAGCTCTAAACACCCATCAGATTATTTATTAGACCTTTCAGAAGTTTGTCATTTTTAGCTCTGAGCATCTTGTAGCTGTTTTATTGGACTGTGCCTTTAATGCTAGTCCTCCCCGCCCACTGTTCCCACGTGCCTGTCAGTGTGCCTCAATCTCCGCCCTCGGCTGCCTCAGATAACAGACAGACATGAAGGAAGCAGATCTCACGTAACGTTTGTGAGAAATATAAATAAAGCTGAAGTAAATCGCTGTAATTCATTACAAACATTGTAAACTTGTAAAACTCACTCTTGATCACATTTGATGATGATTGATGATCCTACCGAACTGAACTGATCTTTTATTCCCGGTTGCTTTGCGCACGTCCTGTCTTGTTGATATGATTATACGTGTTACTACGGAGACATGTTAATACGCAGCTGTCAATTAATTCGGTGGGCGGGGAAACCGCACTCCTACGTCAAGTTGCGGTCGGCCTAAAAATGGGAGGGATTTGGATCCTATTTTAACGTCAGGAAATAAATTTAAAAAAAGACTTATTGTGTTTATATCACTCCAATATGACTGTGGACACACTATACCTACACACAGTTCTGTCCAAACAGCTTACAAAAGATGATTTTCATCATAAGTGCCCTTTAAAATAATGTTTTTTTTGGCAAAATACTGAAAAAAAACAACACACACACGCACACACACACACGCAGACACACACACACACACACACACACAAATACATGCATTACAAAATACTCCTGACTGAAATATATAATTTGTTCATTTATAACTTTTTTATATTTAGATCTTCACTGTGAAGGAAATATCGAGACATTAACTGAGAACATTAACTGAACACCGCTGCTCTAATAGATTGTCCAAATAAAATTAAGTGTTTTTTTTTAACCCGCTCATTTTAAGAAGGCCTCCCCTAAAACCCAATCCTCTCTCTGCACATGCAGTTCCAGTGATTTACTGCCATTTTTGTGCCACAATAGGAACACATTTGCTTTTTTCCCTTCATTCTTTACTCTTTTTCCGAGTGCGACTTTTATGAGGCGTATAAAACATGAATGGGAACAAAACGAAGCGAATTCTGTGACAATATTCAGGAAGCGATGGGAAAAAGGAACGGGACAAAAGTGTCTTTTTGATGGGGCCTCGGTATTGTGGTATAAATGAGGTCATCGGGAGCTCCTGAGGTCAGAGGTCATGGGCGGGGGCGGCTCTGAAAGGAACAGGAAGCAGGAAGGTCAGGTGGGAGACGTGGGACGGCATGCAACTCACAGCTTCTCTGTGAACTTGAACTTTTCCTCCTTGCTTTACTGTAGCATCTTTGAGAAAAGCTTTTAAAATGTCTGCAAATATGTTAACATTTGAGTTAGTCTTTACATGTACAATTAAAGCCAAAATTATTCACGTTTTTTAAATATTTCCCAAATGATGTTTAACAGAGGAATTTTTCACAGTAATTTTTAGCATATTTTTTCTTCTGGAGAAAGTCTTTGTTTTATTTCAGCTAGAATAAAAGCAGTTTTACATTTTTTTTAAAAACCATTTTAAAGTCAATGTTATTAGCCCCCTTAAGCAATATTAGTTTTTCGACAAACCATCACTATACAATGACTTGCCTAATTACCCTTGGTGAGCACTACCATCAGTCCTGTGTCATGCCAACAGTAAAGCATCCTGAGACCATTCATGTGTGGGGTTGCTTCTCATCCAAGGGAGTGGGCTCACTCACAATTTTGCCCAAAAACACAGCCATGAATAAAGAATGGTACCAAAACACCCTCCAACAGCAACTTCTTCCAACAATCCAACAACTGTTTGGTGAACAATGCATTTTCCAGCACGATGGAGCATCGTGCCATAAGGCAAAAGTGATATCTAAGTGGCTCGGGGACCAAAACGTTGAAATTTTGGGTCCATGGCCTGGAAACTCCCCAGATCTTAATCCCATTGAGAACTGCTGGTCAATCCTCAAGAGGCGGGTGGACAAACAAAAACCCACTAATTCTGACAGACTCCAAGAAGTGATTATGAAAGAATGGGTTGCTATCAGTCAGGATTTGGCCCAGAAGTTGATTGAGAGCATGCCCAGTGGAATTGCAGAGGTCCTGAAAAAGAAGGGCCAACACTGCAAATACTGACTCTTTGCATAAATGTCATGTAATTGTGGATAAAAGCCTTTGAAACGTATGAAGTGCTTGTAATTATATTTCAGTACATCACAGAAACAACTGAAACAAAGATCTAAAAGCAGTTTAGCAGCAAACTTTGGGAAAACTAATATTTGTGTCATTCTCAAAACTTTTGGCCACGACTGTATTAAACAGATTATAAACCTTACCATTTGGTGAGTGAGTGGATATTCTGTGCTTCTGTATGGCTGTATTTAAATTTCTGTCGTGTTTCGTCTGGTGCAAACAGCCAAATTGCTTATCACTGCAAATCTCGTCACGTAGCGTGTTGTTAGGACACGGGGTTACAATGTAACCTGCTCACCTAATATTTACGTTTGTAATATTTATATTATTTGCTAATTAATAACCTCATGTGGAACTGAATCTGAGTCTCATTTCGGAGTACTGCTACTGTCCACCAGAGGTCACATTTTGGTCATGAGCGCATGCTTTGAGACCCTTTCTGAATGAATGAATGAATTACGCTGTTTTCCACCAAGGCAACCCGGGGTGCTGAAATATAATTGGCTAAACTGGCAGTGGGCGGGTTAAATAAACCAAAACAAAGACAGACGTTCCGGCACGTAACACACGTTCAAAGCAGAATATCTGACTTCAGCATTGTTTTTCAGATAAACAAGAATGTTCACTGAGCATGTTTCTGAAATATCTGCAAACATGCTTTAGAAGAGTCAAAAACTTACATACAGCACATTTAAGCTGAATACTATTATCTTGAAAAATATATAGTCAAATCTAGTAAGTAGACCCTTTAAAAACTCTGGCAAAACAAAACAAAATGATCTGTCCAATACTCAAAAAAATGATGTTGGCTGCTTATTCAAACTACTTATTTAAAATGAGCTGAATCAACACAATTCTTGATTTTTTTGGGGGGACAGCTTAATTGTTTTATATCCAATCAACTTAAAATTGTAAAAACCAATACGTTAACTTAATCAATTTGCGTTGGGACAACATAAAGGAATTATGTGAAACACAGCATTTTGTACAGTGTATCTAAAAATACTCAGTGTTATGTTGCTTTTCTTTATTAAACTACTGATCTCAGGCCAGCTTCCTGACTAAAACTCTACAACTAAACACCTACTGTAGCAGTCAGTGTAAAACTGACCTGGGATCAGTGTAAGAAAGACAGCTTCCTCTCTGATCTCTGGCATCAGGCTGGTTTTTTGAGTTAAATTATATCTGAAAGGAGAGAAAACAGCCCTAAATCTGCCTGCAGTCAAAACAGCAGGGCAGACAGATCCACCTCCTGCTGGAAACACTCCCTTTATTTACAATTACCAGCGTTTTCTTTTCCTCCTCATCCTCTTTTAACCAACACGACAGTTTCTTGAAGAAATTGCTGTAATTGTGTGGATATGAAGCACTGTAAGACTCTCTGTGGATTTTTTTTAAAGCTGGTTTGCATCTAAATAAACCCTTTAAATGGTGTATGGTTAGCTGCTTTAATATAGATTTGAAGTAAAAATTATTTGCATCATTTGTTGTTCATTTCAGCACGGTGGTTTATGTTATTTATCCCCATTTTATTTTATTTTTATATTTTATTTTATTTATTATTTAATTCTATTTGATGCCTATTTTATATTTTATCCCCATTTTATTTTATTTTATTCCCCGTTCCCTATAATTTAAAAACCCATTTAATTTTATGTTTATTTTAGTATTTTATTTTATCCCTATTTTATTTTATTATTTTATTTTATTTATTATTTCATACTATTTAATCCTATTTTTTATTATTTTATTTTATCCCCATTTTATTTTATTCTTTTATTTTATCCTTATTTTATTTATTATTTTATACTATTTGATAATTTTTTTGTTGTTTTATTTTATCCCCATTTTATTTTACTATTTTATTTATTTTATTTAATTCCCCATTCCCCATAATTTAAAAACCCATTTAATTTCATTTAAATTTTATTATTTTATTTTATTTATTATTTTATTCTATTTGATCCCCATTTTATTTATTATTTTATCCTCATTTTATTTTATTATTTGATTTAATTTATTTCCTCATAATTTAAAAACGCATTTAATTTTATTTTATTTTAATTTTATTATTTTATTTTATTCCCATTTTATTTTATTATTTTATTATTATTTTATTTTATTCCCCATTACCCATAATTTAATTTTTAAATTTTATGCCCATTTTATTTTATTTTATCCCTGTTTTTTAATTGTATTTTATTATTTTATTTTTATATTTTATTTTATCCCCATTTTATTTAATCCATATTTTATTTTATTTTATCAGCTTAGATTTTTTTTTAAAAACAATTTTAAGGTCAATATTATTATCCCCGTTAAGATTTCTTAAAGAAAAATAAGAGGAAAAATATTATTCAGTGACACCATGGCAAAGTCAAAATAAATTAGTAATTAGAAATTAATTTTTAAAACTATTATGTATTATTATGTATTAACTATTATGTAAAAAGCTTCTCTCTGCTAAGCAACAATTGAGAAAATATATTTAAAGATAATAAAAATTTCAAATCATTTTGACTTTACATAGATTCTACATGGAGTCCTTTATAATCCTGAAGTCCTGCATATCAGGAACAGTGCATGCGTGAGGTTTGAGTTTTTTCTGGATAAAATGTTAAATGTTGGAGCGCCAGCAAAAACGGCTCGACTGAAAGCCTTCATTTATTAAACAGTGAGCAGAGAAAACGCCTGCAGGACACACTCACACATTCATTTCATTCGCTTATTTCAGCGTGTACTGAAATACATGCATTCATCTGTACAACTTGATGATAAAACTACAGTTCTAGTCCTTAAAGTTTTGCATTTGCTCTTCTTATTTTTTTTATTATATATGTATATAGTACAGCTTGCTATAAACGATGTATCTGTGCACTTCATTATTTTGTAAAAATGTATTTGCCCTCAGAATCTTTAATCAAAGATCATAACCTTTCCTACCTCCCGAAACAACTTTTCTTCACTTTTGGTCACATGGAATGCCTTTAGGGTGGGGCTATCAAGCATTGTTTTATTTTATATTTTATTGTATTTTATTTTTAGTATTTCTATGATTTATTTTATAGTATGATATGTTATATTTTATCTTATCTTTTTATTTTATTTTATCATTTTAATAAAAAAAACAAAATCATTATTTAATTGTAAATTTA
Organism: Danio jaintianensis; assembly: GCA_903798115.1. NCBI lineage: Eukaryota > Metazoa > Chordata > Actinopteri > Cypriniformes > Danionidae > Danio > Danio jaintianensis. Next base: position 7,344,606 of record CAIGQV010019950.1, on the reverse strand, counting down.
ATTTATTATGTATAAAATTTTTGGATTTACTTTATTTTATTAAATCATATTATTTATTGTGTTTTTAGTAATTATATTATTTATTTTAGCTTATTATGTTTTTATTAATTATTTTTTTATTTTTTTATTTATTTTATTTTATAATTTTTTTTATTACTTCACCTCATTTTGCTTAATTTAATTGTATTTTTAGTTTTTATATTATTTATTTAATTGTATTATTTATTTAAATTATTTCTTATTTTTTATTTATTTTATTTTATCACCAATATTATTTTTATAATTTTATTTTATTTTATCTTATTTTTTTTATTAGTATTTTTATTTTATTTTATTATTGTAATATTTATTCTATTTTTTCTTATTTTTATTTGTATTTTATTTTATCACCATTATTATCTTTATTATTTTATTCCATATTATTATTTATTTTACTAGTTTTTTATTTATTTTATTTTATCACCAATATTTTTTATTATTTTATCTTATTTGTTTTTATTAGTATTTTTTATTTTATTTTATTATTGTAATATTTATTTTATTTTTTCTTATTTTTATTTGTATTTTATTTGTATTTTATTTTATCACCATTATTATCCTTATTATTTTATTTTATTCCATATTATTATTTATTTTATTAGTTTTTTATTTATTTAATTTAATTATTTATTACTATTTATTTTATTAATTTAATTATTTTTATTATTGTATTATTTATTTTATTTTTTCTTATTTTTATTTTTTATTTTATTTGATCACAATTATTATTTTTAATATTTTATTTTATTTCATCTTATTATTTATTTTAATTTTTTATTTATTTTATTTTATTATTTCTTACTATTTATTTTATTTTTTTATATTAATTTAATTTAATTTAATTTATACCATGCCCTAAAAAAGTGTTTATAAAACTAAAATATACCGCCTGGATTCAAATCATAATTTTTTACCAAAGACTCAAGTCAGACAATAGTTTGCATGGATCAGCTCAGATTAGCTTAACAATCACAGAACATTACTTTCCCACTGCTGTTCAACGAATGCTGACACAGAGCAGAATATTTCCAAAAGAGACATTCAGCAGACTTTGCTCTAAAAGACCATGAAATTAACCACTGCCATGCCGAGCCAACACAAGAACAGCTCAACCTTTCACTCCATTGGTCAAAAATGATGTTTTCACTAAGTGTTGTTGCACAGGATGGAGAACATTTTCCATCTTTCCCAATCCATAAATATATATCACGTATAGCCAGTGTTTGCGTATAGGAAGAGGGAAAACATAAATAGAGACATGCTCGTGTTCAATACAGCCAGCTATATTTTTGGGCCAAAAACATTGGGATAAGTTGCATGAGTGTATGTTACTGAACGCTCCTGCAATCATAGACCTGTTTGCCAGAGTGCTGTGAAATGCACACAAATGAGACTTAAATTGAACGGTAATGTAACTAAACAGTACACTTCCCTAATCCTTGGATTCACTAGACAAAATGTTGAGAAACAGCTCAATTATGTGCAGTAAATATAAAGTTATAAATCAGTACTATGATTCTGAATGCAAAACTATTGTCACACACACACAAACGCGCACACACTTGCAAACTATCTTTATGGGGACTTAACATAGATGTAATGATTTTAGTACTGCACAAACTGTATATTCTGTCCTCTTGTCCTGTATATTTTGTCCTCCTCCTGCATGTTTAGTTTTTCAAAATACTTCCTTAACCAAAAAATAAATAAAAAACGTCCCCACAAGGTTAAAATTGGCTGGTATTGGTATACTTGCTATATGTAAGTAATTCAAGGCACACACACACAAGCACCAACATGCATGCAAACGCGCACGCACGCGCGCACGCACGCACGCACGCACACACAAGATAAAAAAAACAAACAAAAACTTACTCCATGTTACAAAACGGTAAGAAATCTTTCATCAGAAATTGCTAGTAAATTTCATAAATAAATGTCATTCATAAAAAAAAAAAAACACTTGGAATTAAACTTTAAATAAACAAATACATTTCATAAATAAATACATTTTAATATACATTTTATAAATAAATAAATGTTATGAATAAATAAACAAATAAATGAATAAATAAAAGAATAAAACAAAAAACAGCAACAAATAATAATCTGTTATTTTAAAAACAAACAACAATCTCTAAAATACTGTTTATAATTTATGCATTTATTAAAACTTTTTTTTTCAAAATTGTGTTGCCAGTTAAATGAATAATGAATTTAACCTTTTTTATTTATTCACTATTTGTCTTAAATTATTTGAATTTATTTGTCCGTAGTTAGTTATATATATATATCATTCATTCATTCATTTTCTTTTGGGCTTAGTCCCTTTATTAATCTGGGGTCGCCACAGCGGAATAAACCGCCAACTTATCCAGCATATGTTTTTACGCAGCGGATGCCCTTCCAGCTGCAACCCATCACTGGGAAACATCCATACACACTCATTCACACACATACACTACGGACAATTTAGCTTACCCAATTCACCTATATAGCATGTCTTTGGACTGTGGGGGAAACCGGAGCACCTGGAGGAAACCCACGCGAACACGGGGAGAACATGCAAACTCCACACAGAAACGCCAACTGACCCAGCCGAGGCTCGAACCAGCGACCTTCTTGCTGTGAGGCGAACGTGCTACCCACTGCGCCACTGTGACGCCCCTATATATATATATATATATATTCATTTTCTTTTTGGCTTATGCCCCTTTATTAATCAGGGGTTGCCACAGCAGAATGAACCGCCAACTTATCCAGCATATGTTCTACGCAGCGGATGCCCTTCCAGCTGCAACCCATCACTGGGAAACACCCATACACTCTCATTCACACACAGGACAATTTAGCTAACCCAATTCACCTATAGCGCATGTGTTTGGACTGTGGGGGGAACCGGAGCACCTGGAGGAAACCCAGGCAGTGATTTGTCAGGCAGGCCGCGGCTCATGCCGGTTCACCAGGACTCAGATATGGAGCCAGAGAATGACAGCTTCACTGCAGACACAGCTATTAGGAGCAATTTGGGGGATTCCCATAAATGACTTTCAAAACACGCCATTGATTTTTTCCAGTGTTTTTTACCCACGGACGTTCCTCCTTCCACAAAACTTTCCCTCCACCTGTGTGTGCTTGTTGCTGGAGGTTTGTGTTTGGTGACCTGAATAAAAAAAAAGATAAACTAAAACAAGCCTAGACATTTGCGCATTGGGGCGAGTCTTTAATTACACTCTGTGCATTAGACACACACACACACACACACACACGCACACACACACACATACCCACATGCACACCTTACGCTTATCGCTAATACCACCTCTAATTTACCAAACACATGTAAACATGGAGCGCTCTTGAGAAACGGCAAACTACCGCCTGATTCTGCCATTCAACGATAACAGCTACTTATACCAGATCCATTATAATCCGTAATTATATGTTTTTGCGGGATGATTTCTGAGGGATGAAAGAGAAAAGCTCTATAGCTGAACACAGGAGTGATGACAGATGATGACGGATGATGTGAAAAGCAGATTTCTGCTAAGAAACAATGATTAAATATGGATTTTCCCTTATATCTGTGCTTAATGGTTTGCAAATTGAAGTGTTTGTCGTTATGCATTGATATTTAATGATGAATAAATAAATAAATAAATGCCCTCTAAATCTATTAGAATTTACTAAATTACTTGAACATTTTGAACAGAAATGGAAAAATAAAGGTCAAGTTTAAAATGTATTGAATATATATGCAGCACTTAATGAAACTCTACTTTTATTATTATTATTATTATTATTATTATTATTATTATTATTATTTAAAAAGGCTCATTTTACAGCTTTGAGTCTTATCATCTTAGAATCATGTGAAGTGACTAGATAAAGTGCCAAATATTGATTAAAAATCCTTTAATTAGCAAAAAAGTTTGAGGTGGTTTTTGGACTTGGAGAGAGGGAAACAAATTTGCAGAATAAACTCTGATATAGCGAATGTTACACGCACATGACCAATGAGATGTCTCCGTTATGCTTGCCTTCTTTACTATTGGTTGCTAGGCTACCAATACACTATAGTCAGCCCCTCCAACAACTGTTTTGATGGAAATGCACAAAATTAGCATTCAAGATTTTTTATTTATTACTTTTTTGCAACTTTGAAAACATTTGCTTTAAGTTAGGATAGAAATACGGCTAGTGATGCTTGTAAAGAAATAATAAAATAACCGCTGCTTAAATTAGATCCATTTTAATTCGTAATTATGTGTATGTATATATATATATTTTTTTTTTTTTATGGGATGATTTTTGATGATTTTTGAATAAAAAAAGGGCAAATTTTACAGCTCTCCTAAAGTTAAAGAGCTGAGTTTTAGCATTTTTTAATCCACTCAGCCAATCTCCAGGTCTGGCAAGCATACTTTTAGCTTAGCTTAGCATAGATCATTGAACTGGATTAGACCATTAGCATTTCGCTCAAAAACGACCAAAGAGTTACAATAATTTTCTTAGAAAAAAGCTACTTTTAATTTCTTGCCGGTGTTAGTAAATACGCTGTAACTACAGAAGAGTCAAACTTTAAATAGGAAAATTATTGAAAGTCCTTAGTAATGGAATAATAAATAATGAACTAACGGAAGTGGCAAATATTGATTAAAAATCCCTTAATTCGCAAAAAAAAGTTTGAGGTGGCTTTGGAATTGGAGAGAAGATGTAGCGAATGTTATACGCATACGACCAATCAGCTGTCTCCACTATGCTTGCCTTGTTTACTATTGGTTGCTAGGTAACCAATACTATAGTCAGCCCCTCTAACAATGGAAACGCACCTAATTAGCATTCAAGATTTTTTATTTATTTCTTTTTTTGCAACTTTGAAAAGATTTGCTTTAAATTAGGATAGAAATCCAGCAAGTGGTGTTCGTAATTTTGGTCGCCAAGTATTCAATCATTTTAATTGTAACACTTAACATGTCGCAATTTTCTTTGAAGTTTACACAGAGTCTAACAATGATACACAGTAGTTTTCAAAAAGTTGCACTTTGATTTTTAGGCCCCCAAAACACCCCAGTATGTACTGTATATATAGTGAGTTTTCTGTATGCATACATTGTTCCGTATTGTAAATACACAGGTTAAAAGTGCTCCTCATAAAGCAAGTGTTTATTTATTCTCTCTCACACACTCTCACTCTCAAGATCAGAAGCCATTGGTCGGTTTTGTGAGGGACGTAAATATTTAATGTCGCATTACTGTATTCCCCTGTTAGCCTCCGCATGCATGAAAGTCTTCTCCAGCGCTACTACTGGTTTATTTTATATTGCTTTTCATGGAAATATTTTGTAAACCCCTGTTGAGTCACGCTTCAACAACCTGGCACACACACACAGTTTTGACACAGACTTGGAAGACATTGTACAGGAGGCAAACCCCAGAAAGGATTCCCGTCGATGGAGGAAGATGAGAAAGAGTCTTTTCCACAGGCTAATGGCCACCATTTACGCTTGTTTAGATAATAATGGGGGATTGGAGCACACTTTTGTGGACATCGAACATTACACTTCAATCAGAGAAGGAAATGTGAAACATCTGAAGAGCCAAACATTAGTCATTTAGCAGACAGAATCTGGCCTTCAGGATCCGTCTGGTAAAGACTTGTCTTGTGAAAACGTGCTAAAGCTCTTCTTATACACTACCTGACAAAAGTCTTGTCGCCTATCCAAGTTTTAGGAACAACAAATAATAACTTGACTTCTAGTTGATCAGTGGCTTATATGAAAGGCAAAGGCCTCTAGATTACGCTTATTTTACCAAAATAAAATATGATCATGCCTTGATTTTGAATGATTTAATTAGGACAGTAAGGTCTGACTTTGCTTAGACAAAAGTCTTGTCACTTAACAGATGTCCAGTATAGAATATAAAGTCATGGTGCAGTAGAAGAAGAATGAATATTGTGTCTGACTCCATGAGCTTGGAGGACTGCATCCATACATCTCTGCAATGACTCAAATCACTGATTAATAAAGTCATCTGGAATGGCAAAGAAAGCGTTCTTGCAGGACTCCCAGAGTTCATCAAGATTCTTTGGATTCATCTTCAATGCCTCCTCCTTCATCTTACCCCAGACATGCTCAATAATATTCATGTCTGGTGACTGGGCTGGCCAATCCTGGAGCACCTTGACCTTCTTGGCTTTCAGGAACTTTGATGTGGAGGCTGAAGTATGAGAAGGAGCGCTATCCTGCTGAAGAATTTGCCCTCTCCTGTGGTTTGTAATGTAATGAGCAGCACAAATGTCTTGATACCTCAGGCTGTTGATGTTGCAGATCTCTCGCACTCCCCCATACTGAATGTAACCCCAAACCATGATTTTTCCTTCACCAAACTTGACTGATTTCTGTGAGAATCTTGGCTCCATGCGGGTTCCAGTAGGTCTTCTGCAGTATTTGTGATGATTGGGATGCAGTTCAACAGATGCTTCATCACAAAAATCCACCTTCTGACACTTTTCCAACTGATCAACTAGAAATCAAGTTATTATTTGTTGCTCTTACAACTGGGATTGACGACAAGGCTTTTGTTAGGTAGTGTATATCCCTGTAAACCACATATACTATATGCAATTCTATTCAATGTTGAATTCTAGTTCAAACTATAAATGCACATCTAAATATCAAGAAACCTTGCAGGAAAGCACAAGAGCTACTAATTCAGTCCATCATGCACTGAATTGGGCCTAGACTTTAAAAACCAGCAGAAAACAGGCCTGCAAGTTTGTGCTTCCCATCACTCGTCTGCCTGTGGTCTTTCACTTTGGCAAGCACGTTCAGCAAACATTCTTTAACATGGTGCACATGCATAAAAATCACACACAGATTTTATAACAAATGCATTTTAGAAACATAAAAAAGCATGTTTGCATTTACTTAAACCGCCCACTTTAATTTTTTGCATCTTCATTAAGTCAGCACATGACAGGTTTAATATATTTTCCCCTTGACAAATGGTTAAAGGTTTCTGCAAATGCTGTGAAAATAAGAAAGAACAAATGTCTGGTCTAGTAGGCACATTCAGACGCGCCGTAGGATAACAAGTCTGTGGTGGTGAAATCTGACCTGGCTGGACGGCAACCTGGACTCCACTCCCAACCACAACTTACCTTCCTTCCATTTATTAGATTTACTGTAATACTTTATTTTTTTCTAATTTCTGCTAAAGCCTAAAAAAAAAGCAATGCTTACCTGGGTTAACACCAATGGACCGAGCATCTCTGTTAAATTAGGTAGCGCTAGAGACTAAATGTCGGGCACCGCTGCAGCTCATTTATGGTTTTTGGAAGTACTTATGCATAAGGTAATGTAAATGTTTACAATAAAACTCCAAAAATCCTAAATATCCTCAAACATTCAGGCCTCCAGGTCTTTATTTTGCCTCCCGGGTTGCAGAAAAGGCCAAGACATCACCTGATACCTGATCTAATGCTTTAGCTGAACACTGTGTGATTGATTGCATGTGCCGTTTTTAGTGAGGCATTAGTGGTTCTCTGCAAGAGAAAGGATTGGGAATTTTTTGGCGTGCTGGAGGATTTCAGTCCCACAATTTAGTAAACCAATCAGTGAGATTATACACAGTGGATTTAGCGAAATAACAATGCCCTCGTAAAAGTACGCAAAACTGTACAC
>CAIGQV010019950.1:7313289-7330980 GCA_903798115.1 Danio jaintianensis | reverse complement strand
ATTAATAACGCTAACGGATTAGTGGCAAATCTAATATGTTAACGAGACACCTGGCGAATCACCGGCCGGCGAAATATCCCCAAATATTTATCCAAGCGGAATAACAGACGGACGAAATCTAAATGAGGAGCGAGTGTGCAATCATTTAGCACTGACCTACAGAACGCCGCCATTTTTTCTCGCTCCGTTCTGTCATCAAAACGCCGCTCGGCATTAAAATGTGGCTCCGGCGGGGGCCATAAAGGCTATCAATTCTGTTTTGTTTTATTCTCTGCTGATCCACTTCAGTAAGGAAGACTCCCCCTGTAGTGACATTGCTCCTGTCCGCTGCCAGGATCAACAATGGTTTCCACTGCGTCTATTGACCCTTTGATGGCTCCACCCGAGAGCCCAATTTTGGGTTTCTGTCTGAGTCGTTTCTGTCTGAGTAACCCAATGCTTTCCAGTTTGCCGCTATTTTCCTGAGATGAATTGTTTTTTGCCGGCGCTATTGCAAAGAGCGCAATGAGTTGGCAAAATATTTTCGTTTCAGCCGCTCTCTCTCTTACCTGTCGATGACACCGGTGAAATTTACAACAATTGAAAAAATAAATTGAAGATGGAAAACGGAGGGGAGAAAGTGTCGGATATAAATCACAGCATGTTTTCTTGTGTTTTGTGCATTATTTACTGCTTTAAAAAAACTTTGATGTACAGCATATTTTTGGTTTCAAAGATGTAAGCATTGATAAATAAACCTCATGAATGAATGAATAAATGTTTCAGTCTCTCTGTGTATAGTGCTGTCTTGCTTTACAAATTCAATGAGATCGAGAATCGTTTATCATGTTTTTTTGTGCATTATTTACTGATTTACGCTTTAAAAAACTTTGATGTACAGCACATTTTTGGTAAAACACGTTTTCAAAGTTGTAAGCATTGATAAATAAACCTCATAAATAAATTGATAAATAAACCTCATAAATCAATGAATAAAGAAAATAAATAAAAAAACAATAAACAAATAAATAAATAAAATTAATTAAATAAATAAATAAATTAAATAAATAAACATATAAAATAAATAAATAAATAAATAAATGTTTCAGTCACTCTGTGTATAGTGCTGTTTTGCTTTACAAATTGAGTGAGATCGAGAATCGTTTATCATGTTTTTTCCATGCATGTTTTTTTTTTTTTACATTTTAAGTGAGAAACGTGAATGTACATTTAATAAAACAAGAAGTTTCACAGACAATGTTCTATATTTGTTTTAGTTATGATGATTTATAACATTATTTTGGGGAAAAAATAAAATAAAGCTTTAGGATTTTTTGTGCATTGTTTACTGATTTACGCTTTAACTTCAATATACAACCTGTTTTTGGTGAAACACTTTTGCAAAGTTGTAAGATTTGATAAATAAACCTCAGAAATAAATGAATAATAAATAAATAATTGAAATAAATAAATAAAATTAAATAAATAAATTATTGAATAAATAAATAATTGAATGAACGAACGAACGAACGAACGAACGAACGAATGAATGCATGTTTCAGTCGCTCTCTCTTGTCAATGACACCGGAGAAATAAAATAAAATAAATTAATTAATAAATGAATAAATAATAATAATAATAAATAAATAAATAAATAAATAAATAAATAAATAAATAAATAAATAAATAAATAAAACAACAAAGCAAAACAAAACAAAAATAAAAATGTTTCAGTCACTCTCTCTTACCTGTCGATGACACCGGCGAAATTGGAATCGCCTGCGAGAAAATAAATTGTGGATGTAAAACAGAGAGGGGGAAAGTGATGTCGGGATATAAATCACAGCGTGTTTTCTCTCGTCAGGCGACTGTTTATAGAGCTGCCCTGCTCTACAAATTCAACGAGATCGAGAATCGTTTATCGTTTTCCATGCATGGGATGAAAAGGATCTCCTGGAAGTATGAAATTATAGGTCAATGGGATCTGGATGAGGGATGGAGGTACGACTGAGCCAAAAAAAGCGAGAGCTATGGAGCTGTCAGTCTGAGTTGTAATGACTAAATGATTACTAGAAGATCAAAGTTGGGGGAACAAGACAAAAGGAGTTCCTAAAGGAGTCCTATTATGCGTTTTACAGTCCTCTGAGATTTTTTCCCCTTAATTGTAGTCCTGAGTTCTGCATTTTATGAAAATTGCACTATTGAAACAAACAAAAAACATACAGACCACTTCAATGTGGTCATATCATTGGCCCATGAACATTTCCTGCTTGATAAAAAACTATTTCATAACTGCAACAAGAGGCAATTCAATCATAACAGCTATCAACAACATTATTTATCAATATGTGGCTCTTTTCGGATTCTCAGAAGCTATAGAAATTAAAAATGTCAAACAGGAAATGCGTTGGGACCATTGTTTTTGTTTACATCACTCAAAATAGTCTATATACACAGAAAATAGTTTGATAAAGCCACAAAGAGGTATTTGGAAGGAACTTTAAAATGCATTTATTTACTTAAAAATCGATAAATTAATTTTAATATGGCAGTATTAAAATAGTTATTTAATGAAAATGATAAATTATTTCAAAGAAAATTTACATTAAGCGAAAAACGTAAATGCAGCGTTTGATTAAACTAGTTTTACTGAAGTTTTTTCTATATTCCATTTAGTAATGTTTATTTATAAAAAAATACAATGAAAATAAATCATTAGGTAATTTTTTTTATGCATTATTTACACCTTAAAAGCTTTGATGTACAACATTTTTTCAGCTAAACACTTTTCAACTATTGATAAATAAGCCTCATAGAAAAAGAAATGAATAAATAAATAAATAAATAAATAAACAAATAAACAAATAAATAAAAATGAAAGAATAAATAAAAATGAACAAATAAATAATAATAGCAATAATAAACAAACAAATAAATAAATATATAAATATTAAAAGTAAATAAATATTAAAAACAAACAAATAAATAAATACTGAAAATAAATAAACAAATAAATAAATACTAAAAATAAATAAATAAATACTAAAAATAAATAAATACATACTAAAAATAAATATTAAAAACAAACGAACAAATAAAAAACCAATAAACAAATAAATAAATAAATAAATATAATAAAAAATGAATGAATAAATAAAAATGAACAAATAAATAATAATAGCAATAATAAACGAACAAATAAATTAATATATAAATATTAAAAATAAGTAAATATGAAAAACAAACAAATAAATAAATACAAAAAATTTATAAATAAATACTAAAAATAAATATTAAAAACAAACTAACAAATAAAAAACCAATAAACAAACAAATAAATAAATAAATATTTAAAAAAATAAATAAATAAATAAATATTTGGTACAATGATAAATAAAGAACTCAGAGGCCTTGAACACATGACAGATTTCTCTGTGCGCACTTGGCAACCCAAATATCAGGCTATAAAACACATGTAGATGTTTTATTTGTTGGCACAAGCAGTAAAGGCTCCGCCCACCTGGAAAGGGGGCGTGGTTCACCAGAGACACGCACTAAAACAGCATTTACCTCATTCTAGATTTAACAAATGATAATAAATACACATGTAAATGATCCGTGAGATATTTAGAGCTGAAACTTCACAGGCACATGTTAGGGACACCTGAGAATATTGATGATATTTTATGAATATGTACTTCGGTAACACTTTACATTACAGTTAATGTTAGTTAATGCATTTACTAAGATGAATAAACAATGAACAATACATTTATTACAGTATTTGCTCATGTTAGTTGATGAAAATACAGTTGTTCATTGTTAGTTCATGTTAACTCACAGTGCATTAACTAATGTTAACAAGCATGAATTTGGATGTCAATGCATTAGTAAATGTCGAACTACGAAAATTAAATGCTGTACAAGTATCGTTCATAATTAGTTCATGTTTGTAAATACATTAACTAATGAAACCTTATTGTAAAGTGTGACCTGTACTTCTTTATAAGCTTATATTAATAGTAGAGAATAAAACATTAGCTCATTTTGGCAAAACAAATATTGCATGAACACAAGCACATCTTTATGTCATCGTAAAGGGACTTTTTGGCCAATATGTTCAAGCTGAAACTGCAGGTATGTGGGTGTTAATGGGTCATTGACTGCAGTATCAGGGATTTTAGCGGACAGGTATGGAAATTCCCCATTGTGACGTCTGCATTCCTCACACACAGTATCATTTCCCCCTCAGACAGTAATTAAACATTAATAATGCACATATCACAATGAACATAAGGTCGTGGCATTCTGTTAATGTTTCCCACAGTAATCTGATGACTTTGCTTTTATGCTTTTGGCAGGCTTTTTTATTTTTCCGAAACAAATTAGGGTTAAAAAAAAAAAAAAAGTATGAGATCATATACTGTCTGATCGCAGCATAAGAATGCTTGTAAATGGGAATTTTTAAGGCTGTACATAAAGCAATGATTATTATGTGGAAGTGTGTTTTATAAAATAAAAAATAAATAAAGAAAAATAAAGAAAAAATAAAAATAAAAAATAAAATACAATTAAATTAAAAAATATATTAAGAAAATAAAAATAATAATAAATTAAATTAAATTAAAAAATAAAATAATTAAGAAAAAATAAAAAAATTCTAAAAATAAAAACAAGACTAAACAAAAATAAAATAAATATAATAAAAATAAAAATAAAAGAACAAAACAAAATAAAAAGAACAAAACAACAACAAAAAAAAGAAAACAAAGCAAAACAAAACACATAAATATAATTATGTCAAATAGATGTGTTCTTTACGGAGGCCGAAAACACACTTTACGCTCAGAGAAAGTCAGGAAGAGCAGATCCTCTCAGCATCTGGATGATAAAAGCAGATGAAAATGAGGATCCATATTCATATTATACTCAGAGACAGAGATCCAGAGATTATGAGTTATGACTGTGTCTAAAGCGTATGCAAAGTGCACTGACAGAGACCCAGCGGTGGAGATATGAATAATAATGTACAGTATCATATAGCATTATGAACTATTGGGGGGGATGCTAAATATCTGAAGATGAGTTTTGACTTCAGGTCACTAAAGTGGGGTTTCAAAAATCTGAAACTACTAGTGCAAAAGCTTCACTTTGACTTTGTATTTATTGTCAAATTAATTTTATTTATTGTCAAATTTCCAGTAAAAGGACATTTTCTGGTGACAAAATAAAAAAATTATTAAAATATAAATAAAATTGCTAATAAAATATTATTATTATGATGATGGTTGTTGTTGCTGTTATTATTATTATTATTGTTAATATAATAATGATAATAATAATAATGATAATAATAATAATAATAACAATAATAATAATAGCAATAATAATAATTTATTTAATATTACTATTATTATTATTATTATTATTATTTTGTTGTTGTTAATATTGTTATTATTGCTATTGTTACTGCTATTTTCTGGTGATCTTACCTATAATGTAGTTTAAACAAAATTATATTAATTATTAAAATAAAATATTATTGCTAATAAAATATTATTATGATGATGGTGGTTGTTGTTGCTGCTATTATTATTATTATTGTTGTTGTTGTTGTTGTTGTTATTATTATTATATTAACAATAATAATGATGATAATAATAATAATAATAATAATAATAATAATAATAATAATAATAATAATGCTATTATTATTTATATTATTATTATTATTATTATTATTATTATTATGTTGTTGTTATTATTATTATTATTATTATTATATTAACAATAATAATAATGATAATAATAATAATAATAATGCTATTATTATTTATATTATTATTATTATTATTATTATTATTATTATTATTATTATGTTGTTGTTATTATTATTATTATATTAACAATAATAATAATGATAATAATAATAATAATAATGCTATTATTATTTGTATTATTATTATTATTATTATTATTATTATTATGTTGTTGTTGTTGTTATTATTGCTATTATTACTGCTATTATCATTGTTAGTATTATTGTTCATTTAATTATTGTTATTGTTTTTATTATTATTATTGTTGTTTAAGCACTCTCCAATGTTCACCAACATTATCAGTAAAAATTGTAACATTTTATTACACTTTAAAACATTTTAAAATCGATTTTATTATTTGGATGGAAAAGCTGTCATTTCACTGTCCTTTTTGTTTTTAAAATTACTTTACATATTATAAAAATGAGTATAATCCTACATACTTTCACTGTTGAATAAATAAATTAATAGATTTTTTCCCCTTTGTTGGGTCATCATGATGAATTAAGCTGCACACTGGGAAGAGGAAAAAAAGTGCACTGAAATATATATGCAGAAGCCACAGTCCTACAGGGCATTGCCGCGACCACATCCCAACATTGATCTGATCCTAAAAATCCCCACATTCTTAATTCATGTCTGAAGACTTTCAAACATCCAGCAGATGAGGTGAAGGAGAGGCCAGAGCGGAGAGAACACACACACACACGCACACACACACACACACACACCTGACCTGATGACAGAAACAGCAGCGCTTATTATCTGTGACTGAGATCTGGGCTTCCCATTCACACTGTACTGCATCACACAAACACACACAATACTTTTTGCTTTCACACTGTACTGCATTATGCACGCACACACACACACACACACACACGCACACACACACACTTTAATGCATCATGCAAACAGACACACACACGCACGTGATTCTTTTTGCTTTCACACTGTACTGGATCATGCACACACACGCATGCTTCTTTTCCCATTCACACTTTAATACATCATGCAAACAGACAGACATGCAATTCTTCTCGCTTTCACACTGTACTGCATCATGCACACACACACACACACACACACGCACACACACACTTTAATCATCATTCAATCATCATGCAAACAGACACACAACACACACGATTCTTTTCGCGTTTACACTGTACTGCATCATACACACACACACGCACATCTCTTTTCCCATTCACGCTTTAATGCAGCATGCAAACAGACAGACACACACACACACACACAATTTTTTTCGCTTTTACACTGTACTGCATCATGCACACACACACAGACACACACATGCACACACACACACTTCTTCCCCATTCATACTTTAATGCATGATGTAAACAGACACACAACACACACGATTCATTTTCTATTCACAATTTGCCACATCATGCTAACACACACGAACAAACACACACGCACAAATAATCACACACACACTCACTCACTCTCTCTCTCTCTCACACACACAAACACACACACACATTTGCGCATACGCATGCACACACACACTCACAGCCTCCTCTCCCAGTCTCTCTCTCTCTCTCTCAGTGTGTGTGTGTTGGTGTCCGCTGTAAATCTTCAGGTTTAGTGTGTGTGCAGCAGGGGGTTTGATGGTTTAAAGCAGAAGGTAATGACTTTAACCGTCTCGATCTGTCCGCTGAGGGAAGGAATTGTTTTAGTTTGAGGCAACAGTTCAGGACTCATTCAGCAGGTGTGACTGTGTGTTAATTAGCTGGTTTTGGTAATTAGAAAGCGCATTGAGAGGATAATAACTTTATAGCTCCAAGTTATGATTCTCCTGAGCGTTTGACTGGCTGTATAATGACATTGCACACACACACACACACACACTTAGTCCAATCCCAATTCTATTTTTGCATCCCTACCCCTTCCCCTTGGCCCTTGAAACAGAGTGTGAAGGGGAAGGGCTTCAAAATTTACCCCTAAGAAATGGAACAGCACTACAGCACCCGCACACGTCATCATATGTCATCGCGATCTCTTGCTTCATATGAGATCGATGACGGCGACTGCTGTAGTTATTCCAGTTGCTTTATTGTTTGGTGTTTATCTTCAGGAAATCACTGAAGGCAATGATATCATGTTATCATGATGATATAATGTGGCAATAAGATCGTAACTGTACTGTGCATTTACACCGTGGCCATATTCATCTATGTAAACACACGAAAACAACATTAACATTATACCAGACACTGTAAAAGCTCATTCCCGGCCACTAGACCTTTCTGACAGGGTATTCCAGTGTCAGATGTGAAAGTATGTTGTGGGATTACTATACAGGAGTTATTATTAGGGATTATAGATAGCCAAATTTAGCGGTTTTTATTTTAGCGTTTCTTTTAAAAAGCATGACGGTAAAACATGAACGCGGTTATGAATGTATTAAAACATATGTTGGTTTACTACTGGTAAATCCATCTTTGTTGCATATCATTGTAGCCCAGTTTGTGCTGAATTAAATAAAATTACATGATAGCCAAGGGTATGTTATAAGTGGAAGAAATAAGCACAAATGCCCAAAAGGGCCCCAAAAATCCCATTAGAGCCCAGATGGTTAATAGTTAGTAAGGTAGTAGTTTAGTTAGTAGTTTAGTTATTGGGTAGGATTAGGGATGTAAAATAAGATCACACTTCATTAGGGCTAATAAACAGTTAGTATCTTAATAATAGGTGGTTAATAAGCCAGTTGTAAATGGTTACAAAACTACACTGTTATCATAAACTCTGTATTTATTTCTATCAAAACTCCAGAAATTCAAGTATTGTTCATTATTAGTCCATGTTAGTAAATACATTACCTAATGCAACTTAATTGTAAAGCGTGAGCAAAGTATTATTACCTAAAAAAACCTTTATATACACTATAAAGTAAATATTCTAGCCAACAAGACCTTTGCTTTTTCAAAGATATTATTCAGAAATATTTACTATGTGTTTTTTTGGCTTTGTTTCTGTTTCCCTAAAACATACCAACCATGCATAATCTTTTTTTTTTTTTTTTTTTTTCTTAATGCAAGCATATACATCCATCTTTGTTGGATATCATTGTAAACAACAACAACAACAACAACAGTAACAGTAGCACTGTACTTTGAACAGTAGCACATTATATATATATATATATATATATATATATATATATATATATATACACTACAAGAATCACATAAGAATCGCATATTTCAAGACAGTATTCAGCAACGGTTGTCACATTTGTAAGAAAAACATTGGCGTAATTGAAGTCATCCATCTTTCTCGCAAAGCCATGAATAACCACAAACCTGCTTGAAAATGACTGAAATGACTAAAAAAAGATGTTTTTCAAAGATTTGTAATGCACCTTGAATTTAATCTCCTCCCCGTAATGAAGGGTCTCGCGCAATTTCCTTTCATTACTGATACGGGAGGGTCTGATGACTCAAATGTGGCTATTAATAACCCAACATACACTGAACAAAATGATTCATTGCATTTACTACATTTGTTTAAGCTAAGTGGTTGCAAACAATTGATATGGCTGAATTTAGACAAACAAATTAAGTTGAACATTACTACATTTAATTTGTTTGTTTAAATTCATTCATTCATTCACTCATTTTCCTTCAGCTTAGTCCCTTTATTCATCAGGGGTCGCCACAGCGGAATGAACCGCCAACTTATCCAGCATATGTTTTACACAGCGGATGCCCTTCCAGCTGCAACCCCATACTGGGAAACATCCATACACACTCTCATACACTACGGCCAATTTAGTCTATTCAATTTACCTGTACCGCATGTGTTTGGACTGTGGGGGAAACCGGAGCACCCGGAGGAAACCCACGCCAACACGGAGAGAACATGAAACTCCACACAGAAATGACAACTGGCCCAGCCAGGGCTCGAACCAGCAACCTTCTTGCTGTGAGGCCACAGTGCTAACCATTGAGCCACCGTGTTGCCCTGTTTAAATTCAGCCCATATCGGCTAATGTTCAGCTGTAGTCTTAAGAGTCCGGTAGGGTTTGTTAGGGTCCAGTCAGCAGTCTGAACACGTCTGCTTGTGCCACAGGATCAGCGCACCTCACCAACCTCAGGAACGCCGGGTGTTGGCCAGAAAGCAAAACACCACTCACCTCAACTCAGCAGAAGAAAAACAATGAAAACACTGAGACTTGCTCCCCTTAAGATTGTTTTTGGCCGCCGGAGTCCTGTTTTAGGAAACACAAGCCCACGTTTATAACGCATCCACAGATTTTTCTTCCATGCTATGGACCGGCGTCCATTTACTATTCGTTATTTTGCGCCAAATCTGTCGTAATTAATCTATTTCGAAGCGTAATGAACGTGCAAGTGGGTATAATTGCTTCTCGAACGTGGGCTTTTTTTCTGCTTGGTAGGAGCTGAACTGCATACGGTTGTTTGAACTATGGCAACCGTGAAAACAAGATTCTGATCTGGAGGAAAACCACAAAAACACTACTGTTTGCTGCGTGGATGATTATATAGCAAATATAGTATAGGATAGATTGGAGAACGATCGTCCAATGTTTGTATGTTTCTGTATGTTCCATTGAACGCTTCACGATCTGAGGCCAGAGAGGGGAAACGGTGGCACTGCCCGTCTGAGCCGGGCCAACACAAACTGAGACCAGCCACTGCCTCTTTATTATTCAAAAAAATAAGTTTTTTAAAATGAGCACTTATTACAGAAATATGAGGGTAAAATGAACGATGTTTTCTCACACTTATCTGCAATTAAATGAAAGAGTTCTAGAATTTAAATGGATTACTATATAGTTGAAGAATGATTTCTGACCAATTCATTTTGGATTTACAGTAAATCTTTATACAATTTCATAATTCTACTTCCGGTGACACTTTCGCTACTACTGGCTTATTACATGCCTATTATTATGATATTAACTGTTTGTTAGCACTTATGATACCTAATACCTAAATACCTAAACCCAACTACTAACTTACTAACTATTAATAATCAGCTTATTAGAAGTTTATTGAGCTAAAAGTCTTATTTGATTGTTTGTTAATAGTGTGAATTGTACAGTACATTAAAATAAAGTATTACCTTACTTTCTTAAACAAGAGTATAGTTTTCAGCCATTGAAATGTGCATGTCATATGTTTGGCTATACAGTACATGCAGTTACACATTTGCAATGACAAAACAAAATTTAGTGAAAAATATATAAAAATAACGCATTAGAGTTAAAAGGTTATTACATGTGTGTTAATATATGTTAGTACACATTAAAAATAGGTGGGATTCTTTAAAGCACAACAAGTGATCTAAAATAAAAAATAAAAATTATTGTTATTATTTTTTGCTAAGGAACAATTCACACTATTTACTACAGGCTTATTACATGCCCATTATTAAGATATTACCTGTTTATTAGCACTTATAAAGTATGATCTTATTTTATATCCCCAACCCAATACCTAAACCCAACCACTACCTTACTACCTATGAATAAGCAGCTAATTAGTAGTTTATTAAGCCAAAAGTCTTATTTAATGGTATGTTAATATTGTGAATTGTACATAAAAATAAAGTGTGACCATTTTATTTTATTTTTTTACAAAGTTTGAAAGATTATTTCTACTATGTAATGAATGAAATGTTCATGCATTCATTCATTTTCAACCGCTTTTCTGGGGCCGGGTCGCAGGGGCAGCAGTCTTAGGAGAGAACCCCAGACTTCCCTTCTCCCCTGACATTTCCTCCAGCTCCTCCGGGGGGATCCCGAGGTGTTCCCAGGCCAGCCGAGAGACATAGTCCATCCAGCTTGTCCTGGGTCTTCCCCGAGGCCTCCTCCCGGTGGGACATGCTTGGAACACCTCCCTAGGTAGGCAAATGAAATGTATTTTAAGTATACTTAAACGTATATGTTAAGTATACTTTATGTAGTAAGTGGACTAATATTAATGTACTAGTAGTATATTTGCCATTTCAGTAATACTTGAGACTAAACTGCCCCTGAGCGAGCAAAAAGAGGCTATACCGTACAGTATTGCGACCAGTGGTAATGTATGACAGCGAAACGTGGGTATTAACAGCTCGGGATGAACTGCTTCTCAATGCCTGGGAGAGAAAGATCTTGAGGAGGATCTATGGACCGGTTTGTGACCAAGGCGAATGGCGGACAAGGAAAAATGCAGAAGTGGCAGGCCTGCATGGTGAGCCAAGCTTGGTCTTAGAAGTAAAGAGGAACCGGTTAAGAGCAGTTAAGAAAGTGTACAAGCTAAAGCCGGAAGGAAGGAGACGTCCTGGCAGGCCACAGAAGAGGTGGTTAGATGACGTAGAAGAAGATCTACGTTTCCTAAGAGTGCGTGCTTGGAGAAATCGAGCATTGGATCGGGAAGGCTGGAGGGGAGTGGTTGAAGAGGCTAAGGCTCTACAAGGGCCATAGCGCCACTGGAAGAAGAAGAAGAAGAAACTGCCCCCTTGTTAGTTTATAAAAGTATAATTTAAAGTGTGATTTAAGCATTAAAGGTGCTAGTTTCATCTATGTAAACATATACAGTAATTTGTGAAATACTTTCAGCACATTTGTTTGAGGCTTTAGCTCATAATAACTTAAAAATTCAAATAATTCTGACATGTAAACTCAATGGAAAACCCCACCCATCGGTGACAATCTCTCCCTTATTAGCATAGGACGTTAGTTTAGTTTTTGAATCTGCCACTACGCTGAAACATCTTTTGAAAAGAGCACAATCTCATATGAATTTAAAGCGACAGTCACCAAAACGCCACAATTAGGATCAAAACCTAAAAGGGTCAGTTTCAGAGAGTTATACAACATTATTTGTGGGGTATTTTGAGCTGAAACGTCACACACACACACACACACACACACACACACACACACACACGCACGCACGCACGCACGCACGCACGCACGCACGCACGCACGCACGCACGCACGCACGCACGCACGCACGCACGCACACACACACACACACACACACACATCTTGTAAAAAGGGGCATAATAGGGCCCCTTTAAAGTGTACTAAAGAGTGTTGTCACTCATAAAAGTGTATTCTTAAAGTACTCTTAAGTTGTC
Source organism: Danio jaintianensis (assembly GCA_903798115.1). Lineage (NCBI taxonomy): Eukaryota > Metazoa > Chordata > Actinopteri > Cypriniformes > Danionidae > Danio > Danio jaintianensis. The sequence continues at coordinate 7,318,060 of CAIGQV010019950.1, read as the reverse complement.
TTTTATATTATTAATATTATACTTTCTGTAGTTAACAGATATACATTTTAAAGTTTGAAGTACACCACAAGTGCACTTTGATTACTATTAAGCGCACTTCTTAATAGTGTAAAAAGTAGGAATAATAGGAATAGGAAAAAGAGGCAGGAAAATATTAATTGGGAAATTGTGGAATTTAAACATGTAAATGTAAAGAAAAACAAAACTTTGAATTCCATTATTAACTTTCACTACTTTAAAGTGTACTAAAGAGTGTTGTCACTCATAAAAGTGTATTCTTAAAGTACTCTTAAGTTGTCTTTTATATTATTAATATTATACTTTCTGTAGTTAACAAATCTATCTTTCAAGGTTTGAAGTACACCACAAGTGCACTTTGAATACTATTAAGCACACTTGTTAATAGTATTAAAAGTAGGAATAATAGGAAGCACTAGTAATAGAAAAAAGAATAAAAGATGGGGGACAAACCTTAATTGTGAAATTCAAACTTGCAAATGTAAAGAAAAACAAAACTTTTCATTCCGTTATTAAAACGTTCACTTAAAGTGTACTAAATAGTGTTGTTGGAAGTGTATTCTTAAAGTACACCTAAGCTGTCTTTTTATGTATATTAGTAATATTTTTTTGTTCTGCAGTTAACAAATATACCATTTAAGGTTTGAAGTACACCACAAGTGCACTTTGAATACTATTAAGCGCACTTCTTTTCACTCCAGAGAGTTTCTGTCTGCACAAACACTGCGCGCCGGTGAGGGTGGAACTGAAGTGAGCGAGTGCGGGATGAGGTTTCAGAAAACGTCAAGGAGTGTCGGCACAGTTTGGACGGCAAATTATTGCTGGCCGACAGTGTATTATTTTACAACCAAAGATCGTTGTCGAGAGAAAGGTATAGAGGAGAAGAGAGGAGGGAAGGAAAAAAAAAAGAGCGAAGCCCCTGGCTGACTGCCGGAGGGGAAAGGGGTTACAGTATACTGTAATAATCTTTAAAAATATTACAAGAGCGGCCACAGCACTTGCTAAGAATAGGCCACAGAGAGAGAGAGTGAGTGAAGGTAAGATCATGGCGTAGATTTGGACCAACAATAAATAAATGGTGGGCCCTGTAAAATCAACACCTCCACTCCAGGACAGGAACAGTTATATTTAACCACCACTGAAGATGTTTCGGAGGGTGCAAGTATCTGTTTATAGCATTTAATAGTAGCATGTAGTGTAACGTTAATATTCCTTGACTGCAACTAGAGATGGAATCCAGTGATTCAACAACATTGATTCAACTGGTTGTATAATTACAAGCTAAAGTGACATTGTTTTAGTATTCATTCATCCATCCATCCATTCACAGATTCATCCATTCACCTATTCATCCATTCAATAATTCATCCATTCACCTATTCATCCATTCATGTATTCATCCATTCATTCATTCATTGATTCATTCATTCATCCATCTATTCATCCATTTATTCATTAGTTCATTTGTTCATCCATCCATGAATGAATTCATCTAGTCATCCATTCATTCATCCATCCGTTTGTTCATTCGATAGTCCGTCTGTCCGTTAATTCACTCCTTCACCCATTTATCTATTAATTTGTTCATTCATCCATCCTTCCATCCTTCCATCGATCCAGTCATCCATTAATTCATTCATCGATTCATTTATCCATCATTAATTCATTCATTTTTTAATTCGATCGTCCGTCTGTCTGTTCATTCATTCCTCCATCCATTCATCTATTCATTCATCCATCCATCCGTCCATCCATCCATCCATCCATCCATCTAGTCATCCATTAATTCATCCATCCATTCATCCATCCATCCATTCATCCATTCATCTATTCATTCATTTGATTGTCTGTCCGTTCATTCCTCCATCCATTTATCTATTCATTAGTTCATTCGTTCATTCATCCATCCATCTGTCCATCCATCCACCCATCTAGTTATCCATTAATTTATTCATCTATTCATCCATCCATCCATTCATTCATTCATTTGTTCATTCGACCGTCCGTGTGTTCATTCATTTATTCATCCATTTATCTATTCATCCATCCGTCCATCCATCCATCTAGTCATCCATCCATCCATTCATTTGTTCATTCGATCATCTACCCGTTCGTCCGTTCATTCCTCCATCCATTGATCTATTCATTTGTTCATTCATCCCTCCATTCATCTGTCCATCCATCTAGTTATCCATTATTTATTAATCTATTCATCCATCCATCCATGCATCCATCCATTCATTTGTTCATTCAATCGTCCGTCCATCTGTTCATTCATTCATCCATCCATTTATCTATTCATTCATCCATCCATCCAGCCATCCATCTAGTCATTCGATCATCTGTCCATTCATTCCTCCATCCATTTATCTATTAATTTGTTCATTCATTCATCCATCCATCCATCTATTCATTTGTCTATCCATCCACCCATCTAGTTATCCATTATTTATTCATCCATCCATCCATCCATCCATTCATCCCAGTCACTTTAAAAATCCAGATCCTGTGTAAGTTAAAAATAACTTGTGCAATATAACAGTCATTTAATTCCAAAACAAAAGCTAAACCTTAAAAAAATACTTTCCAGATTAGCATTCATCTGTTTCTGATAAAAACTTTGGAAAGTGTAGCAAAATGTGCAAGAAACTGCATTATATTTGGCTAAAATGTCAATACAGGCACATTTTTCAAGTAAGCTTGCACCGAACAATGTATTGCTTTGTAGAATGTGTGTATATTACCACACAATGTCCGATCTGCCTGAAAATTCACAGGTTCGATGAGATTCCTCTTCGGAAAACATCTGCATGCCAATATTAAGTTATATCCATAGCGTCACCTACTCACAGAAGAAAGTTTGACATAAATTGGTGATTTTCTCAGGATTTTTTATATTTATCAGCTTAAATTAGTATTGTCTACTGTTCTCTGCCATCCTATGGCCACTGGGAGGCAGTGAGCCTCGGTACAAGGTCCCTTTCATCGCTGCTTTCAGCATTAATTAGCTATTAAAATTACTATTACTAGTTATATAATGTAATTAGCATCTAATAAAGTTATAGTAACTAATAACTTTTCTGATTTTGATTGTAATACAATAATGTGCTCCATTTGTAAAGCTGAAACAAACAATAACTATTGTGAAAAGCGCTATACAAATAAACTTGAATTGAATTAATGCATTGCATTTGTGCCACAATAAACTCGTGTTGTCATATTATCCACCAGTCAATAAATACACTGATTTAACATTCACAATGTCAAGCAGTCTACATCAATTGGGGCCCATAATTATTTATTTATTTCCCCCATTACTTCCCAATCCTGACCCTCTATTTCAATCAGTCAGCACACAGCAGGGCCGCTCGGTGTGAGTGTTATTTATCCAGAAGATCCCATCATCATCATCATCATCATCATACACACTCTGATATGAGTCTGGAAAAAACAGGCCTCATAATGAGCTTCTGCGTTAAAAATCCAGACGCAATCACACAATTTACCTGCGTCCATAAAGTCAGGTGTAAATTCTCGCTGACTTTCATTTCCCCTTGACAGGGCTTGAGTGAGTCCAGAGGGATTTTTGCCCCGATCCAGACGAACGCCCGGCGTGGCGTCTGTGCCAACTTCTGCGTCTCGAAAAAAAAAAAACAGCAACCACAAAATATAAGTTTAAAATGTCAACTACCCGACAGGGAGAAACTGTTTTCCTAGCCTCGTAAAATTATTTAGGATTTTAGTGTTTTTCTAGCACTCTTTTTGCGCACGTTTGAGCGTTATAATGGTCTGGCCTCACAACGAATTAAAACGCAACTTTATATCGCTCGACCCAGGGTTAGTCACTGTTCGTTTGGAGGCCGTAACAGGCATCTCACTACCTTCTCAATAGAGGTAATAAATTAAGACTGATGGCTAATTTTAGGCGAAACCTAATCCCTCACCGTAAATTGCAGGCCAAGCGGGACCGTTTAATCAAACTCCGTCTGGCTTTGCCGCCAATATTGTAATGAAGGAGTGTGAGGATTTTTTGTGAATGTGCGCTGTTTCACTGTAGGGACAATGCAGAAATTGCAGCTTCTTAAATGTGGTTTGTCAGCTTTTTACCCCCTCTAACGTTGTAAGTGTCAGTTCTGCAGTGTTGTATTTATGTCTGTGTGCTCTAGTGTGCTGTGCTTTTGAGAACACTTGATTTTTAAGCACAGCGTCCCATATTAGTTCCCTTCTGATTCTAGGAATTGATCATTTACAGCTTTCAGAATGATAATAGTTCAATAGAATAATAATGGAATAATTGCAGAACTATGCTTTTTTTCCCCTTCTTTTTTTAAACCTAATCTAAACAAAAACGCAATCAAATGCATGAGACTCCTGTTGATGTTGAATGTAAAAAGTCCTCGAAATTAAATAATTTGATCATTATTAATACTAATTGGATGTTTTCAGGACCGCCTTATTATTATTGACCTGTTTTGTTTTGCTTTTGTTCAAATTACATCATAAATCAATGCACTTACCGTTAGTTTGTTCGTTCTTTCTTGATTGTTTTTGTTTGTTTGTTGAATTGATTGTTTGTTTTTGATTGTTTTTGTTGGTTTGTTTTTGTTTATTAGTTTGTTTGCTTGTTGAGTTGGATGGATTGTTTGTTGGATTGTTTTTGTTTGTTTGTTGGATAGATTGTTTGTTTGTTGGATTGATTTATTGTTTTTGTTTGTTTGTTGGATTGATTGTTTTAGTTTGTTCATTGGATTGA
>CAIGQV010019950.1:7295745-7312889 GCA_903798115.1 Danio jaintianensis | reverse complement strand
CGAGAGTTTTAAGACTGCTTAAAAAAACGCCAGGTCAGCTCTTCAATACCCACAACATTCATTTCACATTATTCTGAGGTCAGAAAATAGTTTTTTAGAGTTAGAGCCAAAAAACACGTTTGGCTGCAATCAGTGACTCTCACAGTAAACTCTCAGATATTTAATAATTATCCTTAGGAATACTGGACACTTCCAATCTGCTCCTTTAGCTTTGGAAAGTTACATGACTCCCAGAGAAGTTAACATATTGTGTTTTCCAGGCTTATTACTGAGGATGAAGATTTGCCATCATTCTGAAATCTTAAATGACATTATACAAATGTCCATAAAGTGTTTGCGTACTGTCTGAAAACATGCACCTGGTCTGAGAAATGTTCAGTCGTTACAGAGCATGTGGTCGATGTGGACTATTAAAGTCAGCTGATGACATGTTTTCAATTACACAATCAGAAGTAAAGGTACCGGGGCAGTACCCTTTCAAAAGGTACAGTTTACCTAAATTACCTAAAGAATCCATATTGGTACCTCAAAGGTACATATAAGTACAGAAAAAAAGTACAAAAAATACACCTTTTGAAAAAGCTTACTTTCAAAAACTGACTGCCAGCTTTTTGTACCTTTATTTCTGAGAGTGAAGCATAGATTAGTTCATTAGTACAGATTGTGTTGCAGATACAAAATTATTACTTCAGAATGAATGAATGAATAAATGAAGGAGTGAGTGAGTGAATTAATGAAGTAAATAAATGAGTTAACGAATGAATGATTGAGCGAGTGGGTGAATGAATGAATAAATGAATGAGTGAGTGATAGAGTGAGTGAATGAATGAGGGAGTGAATGGAGCAAATGAGTGTGAGAATGAATGAATGAATGAATGAGTACATTAATGAGTGGGTGAGGGAGTGAATAGAGTGAATACATGGGTTAATGAGTGAGTGAATGAATGAATGAATGAATGAATAAGTAAATTACTGAACGAGTGAGTGATTGAGTGAATGAATGAGTGAGTAAGAGTGAATGAGTGAGCGAGTGAGTGAATGCAGTGAATGAATGAATGAGTGAGTGGGTGAGTAAGGGAATGGAGTGAATGAGTGAGTGGATGAATGAGTGAGTGAGTAAATTAATGAAGTGAACAGAGAAAATAAATTAGTTAATGAGTGAGTGAGTGAGTGAATGAATGAATGAATGAATGAATGAATACATGAGTGATTGAGTGAGTGAGTGAATGGAGTGAATGAATGAGTGAGTGAGTGAGTGGATGAATGAGTGAGTAAATTAATGGAGTGAACTGAGAAAACAAATGAGTTAATGAGTGAGTAAATGAATGAATGAATGCATGGATACATGAATAAATGAACGCGTGATTGAGTGAGTGGAGTGAAGAGTGAGTGAGTGGAGTAAATGAGTGAATGAATTAATGATTGAATGAATGTATGTATGTATGTATGTATGTATGTATGTATGTATGTATGTATGTATGTATGTATGTATGTATGTATGTATGTATGTATGGGTACATGAGTAAATGAACCAGTGATTGAGTGAGTAAGTGAGTGAGTGAATGAGTGAGTGGAGTCAAGAGTGAGAGAGTGGAGTGAATGAGTGAGTAATTGAATGGAGTGAATGGATGAATGAGTGAGTGAATTAATGGAGTGAACGGAGAAAATAAATGAGTTAATGAATTAATGTATGGATACATGAGCAAATGAACGAGTGATTGAGTGAGTGGAGTGAAGTGAATGAGTGAGTGTGTGAATGAGTGAGTTAGTGAATAAATGAGTGAATGACTGAATTAATGGAGTGATCGGAGAGAATAAATGAGTTAACGAGTGAATGAATGAATGAGTAAATGAGTGAGTTAGTGAATAAATGAGTGAATGACTGAATTAATGGAGTGATCGGAGAGAATAAATGAGTTAACGAGTGAATGAATGAATGAGTAAATGAATGAGTGAGTGAAATGAATGAGTGGAGTGAATCAGTGAGTGAATCAGTGAACGAATGAATAAATTGATGAATGGGTAAATGATTTAATATATAAATTAATGAGTGAATGGGTGAATGAATGAATGAATGAATTAATTAATGAAAAGACACTATTAAATGTGTTAATGAAAAACAATGTGCTTACAATGATGCACAAAAAAACCACAAACATAACATGAAACATTTACAATATACGATCAATATAAATACATGTTACATGATTTTTTTTTTCACTTTTGCTGAATTTGAAAACAATATATGTAATGAACTATATACTAGGTGGGTGGGAATAAACGAATGAATAAATGAATGAATGAATGAATAAATAAATAAATACTATACATTGTTTTACTTTCCTGCCCAATGTTCTCTTGCCAAGGGCCACTATTAAATATGAATCATAATTCATAGTTGTTACGGTAATGGTGCTTACACTGGGCATTGCTTGATTTTCCCTAATAAAATGTCCCAAACCAAAACAAGCTTATTTTGGCAAAAGAAAAATAAAGAAATAAACAGTACTACACAAAAAAAAAGGTCCGAAGAGAAAGAAACAACAAAACACCAGTCTGTGTAAATATTTGTACACGCAAATGGAACGTAATTAGATTCATTATTCCCTTTTTTTCTTATTCTTTCTTCCTCTCTCAAATTGCTGTTAATTGTGGGCCCTTGCGACTCGAAGGGACAAATAAACAGCACCTGCGCCAGATTGTCATAAACACAACATGGCGTTTAAATCAGCGTATTACATCAGCGCCTGAGGCAAAGCTCTCCATAAAGATGGACTTATATTGGGCTGCAGCTTCAGCACTGTTGCCTGTGGTCAAATAACTCACATCTACGCCTGTCTGAAGCTTCATGTTTAATTTGAAATACGCCATCATTCGCTGAAGGAAACTTGTCACTGCTGTTGTCCGAGAGCCCAATGTCTTTCCTCGAGGTTTTTCTGATTGGAAAAAGTGAGGAGCAAAAGAGCTGGATCGGTCTTCCAGTCATCATCACAGTAAATGTCACCTAATAATGTACGTTTACGGTGCCATGCTGTCTTTGCTTTGATGAGGTCAATGGTGCCATGGATTCAACCACTCCCTGGCTTATGATGGGATTCTGTATGTCGAAGTATTGAAAGTTAAATGCAATTGAGTTTTTTCTTCTAGAGAATGGCTGATGCTCAAAAATAATTATTATCTAAATGGATTTGTAAGAATTAATGAATAATCTGGTACAGTATGTAAGTTTGACACCCAGTGGTTGAACTAGGTATTGCACTCCTGGATCAAAACACATTTTCACTCGGCTCCTCCTCTGACAAGCCCACACAAGTGCAGGTTGCCAGATTGACGTGAGCGTGCCTGACTATCGAGCCTAAACGCAGATTTGAACCGTTTTCTAACTAAAAGCAACGGCACGCGATAGAATAATTATTTTCCATACTAAAAGTAGTTTTTGTCCTAACCAACACCTGAAATTTATATTTTAGAAACGGTTTCTACTTCTCACAGGTGAACCATGGTCACCTCAGGTGCACCTCATGTGCTTTAGTCAGTGTTAAATGCTAACAATGTGAGTTTGAATGCCATTTTACATTACATGTATTGCCATACTACTGAAAGCAGCAGCAGATAGTTCACCGCAGATCTTGAAAATAAAATAAACCGTTTGAAATTGAACTTCAGAACTGCAGTGCAAGCCAACAAATATCAATCATTTAGGATGTACATTTAATAATGTTAACGAGGTTTAATATGTGATAATTAGATTATAAACCTTACCATCTCGTTGGAGTGCAGTGAGTGCACTATTCTGTGCTTCTGAATGGCTGTATTTAAATTTCTGTCATGTTTTGTCTGGTGCAAACAGCCCAATTGCTTATCACTGCGTATCTCGTCACGTAGCGTGCTGTTAGGACACGGGGTTATGATGTAACCTGCTCACCTAATGTTTACATATGTAATATTTATACAATTTGCTAATTAATAACCACCTCATGTGGATCTCTGAATCTGCATCTCATTTTGGGGCTGCTACTGTCTACTGGAGGTCACATTTTAGGTCGTGGACGTATACTTTGAGAGCCTTCCTGACTGAATGAACGAAAATACGTGTTTTTTCATCAAGGCACCCCGGGGTGCTGAAATATAATTGGCTAAACTGGCAGTGGGCGGGTTAAATGACCAAAACAAAGACAGACGTTCCGGCACGTAACACACGTTCAAAGCAGAATATCTGACTTCAGCATTGTTTTTCAGATAAACAAGAATGTTCACTGAGCATGTTTCTGAAATATCTGCAAACATATTATGCTATTTTTATGCTTTAGAAGAGTCAAAAACTTACATACAGCACATTTAAAGGGATAGTTCACACCAAAAAATAATATTTCATTACTACTTACTGGATGGACAAAGCCACAATGAACCCCTCATCCGCCATGATATAAGGGTAAATAAAACAGTTGTCATGCCATCTTTCTTCAACAATCCATCCACCGAATTGGCCATGTTCGTCGCACAGACCTAATGTAATTTAGTCAAATATGTAAACAAAACTGGTTTTAGCTGCAATTAGCTGTCCTGTTAGATGCTAGCAACAACCTTTTCTCATATAGTTAAGTATGTTTAGTTAGTCTCTGCGACAAAAGCAGTTCCACGAATGCTAATTGCTAAATTTTAAATAAAAGTAAAACCATCAACAAAAAGCTTGACCCACTTCATGTTTACAAATACAAGCGTAGCAGTTTAAAGTACACATGAAATCAAAACTAACCATACTGAGTTTGTTAGCTCAAATTGCTAGTTTTGTGGTGAACAATTCATCTGTGCATGTCATTAAGAAAAAAAACAATAGCTTGCCCTTGTAATCTTTAACTGAAATCTGAAAATGCACTTCAGATAAATTCTCAGATTATGTCATTTTGGGTGTGGCTAACATACTTAACCACGCCCCTCCAGCTGTCAGTTTTGACAACAAACAGAAATGGTGAGGAGGAGGAGTCTGTTAGGTTGTAATAACTCTCCCCAAACCCTTTTCCCTATCTTTCTGAAAGAAATGCCTACTTTATTACATCCAATCAGCTCGCAGTAGAAAAAACAAGCCACACCCACTGTTTTCTCATTTAATATTCTGTTTCTCTAGGAACTGCATCACAAAGCAAACAAAAAGGACTTTAAAGGACATTCTGGTTAATGATGTCAGAATTTAATAAGAGTATAAGAATAAATAAGAATAAATGTGTGAATGGTGTTTTTCCGGAAAAAAGTATGGAACATTCTTGCCTGTGTGAACAGCGCATTTTTGAATTAACCAGTAAAGTCGTTCAGGAAATTGTTCATACAGGTATTACTGTGTGAAATGGACTAGGGTGAAATGATGCACTGGTCTGATGTGTTTTTCTGTCTGACATTAAACAGTGATCTTCCAGATGAGCTACGGCAGGACAATCCACATTTGTGCTTAGAGTTGAAGTCAGAATTATTAGCCCTTCTGTATATTTTTTCATAATAGTTTTAATAACTCATTTCTAATAACTCATTTCTTTTATCTTTGCCATGATGACAGCACATAATATTTGACTAGATATTCTTCAAGATACTAGGATTCAGCTTAAAGTGACGTTTAATTAGGGTAAAGTTAGGGTAATTAGGCAAGTCATTGTATAACAGTGGTTTGTTCTGGAGACAATCCAAAACAAATATTGCTTAAGGGGGGTAATAATTTTAACCTTAAAATGGTTTTAAAAAATTAAGAACTGCTTTTATTCTAGCTGAAATAAAACAAATAAGACTTTCTCCAGAAGAAAAAATATTATAGGAAATACTGTGAAAATTTCCTAAATTTGTTAAACATCATTTGGGAAATATTGGAAAAAGAAACAAAAATATTCACAGGAGGGTGAATGATTTTGACTTCAACTGTATTTACACGTATCCTTTACTTTCGCTTTATACAGCATGAGCTCAGCAGAGAATTTGTCCTTCACCATTCTGAATTCCTCTTCAGCCAAACAGACAAAAGGAAAACTTGTGAAATCAGATGTGTGGAATAAACAGGGGATGTTTAACTCTGTTTTTGTTTTACGAAGGGAAAAAAAAAAAGTGCAGCTGAAGGATGTGGTATCTGACTCTAACTAAAACAATCCGCTCATCCGTCCACTCATTCTCCACATCATTTTCCATTGTGAGCTACTCAACACCTCCATCTGTTAATCTGCAGTTTATTTACAAGATCAATATTTGTCTGTATAGACTTCGCATTCCAGTCATCACGGACATCATACTGAGACAGTAAATGTGAACACTTAAAGGCACAGTTCACCCCAAAAATGAACATTCCCTCATCATTTACTCACAATAACAAACTTTTTGTTGAACACACAAGAAGATATTCTGATGAATGCTGGGGGGGAAAAGTAGCCATTGACACTCATAGTAGGAACAAAAATAATATGTAAGTCAATGGCTGTTCTTTTCTCAACATTCTTCAGAATATCTTCTTTTGTGTTCAACAGAAGAAAGAAACTTAAAAAGGTTTGGAACAAAAGGAGCGTGAGTAAATGATGACAGAATTTTCCTTTTTGAATGAACTATACCTTATAAAAATTCAAATCTCACTGCATACTATGTATATATACACATGTATGTATATGTATGTCTATGTCATGAGCATGCGATATTTATGTTGTGCGCATGCGATACGCATGTATAAGTCGTGAACACAAGATGCGCATGTCATGCGCATGCGATATGTATGTCTAAGTCGTGCACACACGATACGCATGTCATGCGCATGCTATATGTATGTCTAAGTCGTGCACACACAATACGCATGTCGTGCGCATGCGATATGTATGTCTATGTCGTGCGCACACGATACGTATGTCGTGCGCATGCGATATGTATGTCTATGTCGTGCGCACACGATACGTATGTCGTGCGCACACGATACGTATGTCGTGCGCACACAATATGTATGTCTATGTCATGTGCATTCAATACTTATGTCGTGCAAACATGATACTTGCGTCTGCTGTGCGCACCTGATATGAATGTCATGCACTCTCAATATGAATGTCTGTCGTGTGCATGCGATACTTATGTCGTGCATACACAATACTTATGTCTATGTCATGCACACAAGATACTTATGTCTATGCCATGCGATACTTATGTCGTGCGCACATGATACGCATGATGTGCGCACACGATATGCATGTCGTGCGAACGCAATATATATGTTGTGCACACGTGATATGTATGACTATGTCTTGCGCACACGATACGCATGTCATGCACACAATATGTATGTCTGTCATGCGCACGCAATACTTGTAGTGTGCACACGATATGTAAGTCTATGTTGTGCGCACATGTTATTTATGTCATGAGCATGCGATATTATTTCTTTCGTGCGCACGCAATTCTTATGTCATGCACATGCAATACAATGTCGTGTGCACGCAATACGTATATCATATGCATGCGATATGTAAGTCTATGTCGTGCACACAAAATAATTACGTCGTGCACACACAATATGTATGTCTGTCATGCGCACGCAATACTAATGTCGTTACTACACAGAACATTTGTGAGTGTGAGACACTATGTGATGCTTAAATCAAACTTTACTCACACACACACGCACGCACGCACACACACGCACACTCATGAAGCAATTACATAAACATGGTGAGTTGACACGTGTATAATGAATGCTCAAAGAAATGTGATATGCAGACTGATACATCTAATATTGATCGCACATACAACCAGACCCTTCACACACTGTACACACGTCTATGAAACGCTCATAAAAACTCTCACATCTATGTGTACACACAAACTCCTACATGTAATCTGTGAAACAATTACTGTATGCATGCATATGAATGCGTACATGAAGCGATTGTGTACGTACAAAACATTTACAAAACACTTGTGCATACAACTATTTCCTTCCCATATGATCTCAGAGTAAATAAAACCTTACCTGTAAAAGTAGCCAACTCCTGCCGTGCTTGTGATGGAGGTTTGGGTTCCTAGTTCTTCCACTGATTCCTCATCAGATGCAGGCACTGTAGCGTTTATGATTGCTGAGAGAAAAAAAGAAAGCATCCCGTCAGATACGGTACAATGTAAAAAATAGTGCTGGGCTCCATACAATTCCTTCATGTTGTCCAAACACAAATCGATTAAGTTAACGTAACAATTTTTTTACAAATTTAAATATTTTTAAAATATGTAGTTTGAACAAGCAGCAAAAGTCAATTTTTCGAGTGTAATGGTCATTTCGACTCGTCATATACAGTAAGATGTCATATATTGTTGCGTCATATTTACATTCAAAGCTTCCTTCGAGATATTAGAATTAAAATCTTGTATGTTTTGTAATTTTAATAATAACAATGTTAGAATGAAGTACACATTTAGGAAAAGCTAAGGTATTGTCAAAAACTGTGGGTTCCACGCAATTCATTCCTGTTGTCCCAACACAAACTGACTAGGTTAACGTAATCGTGTTTTACAAATTTAAATGGATTGGACAAGAAACAATTAGGTTGTCAGACTTAAGAATTGTGTTGTTTCAACTCATTTTAAATATGTAGTTTGAACAAGCAGCAAAAGTAATTTTCTGAGTGTAGTTATATGGGTTTTATGTTAAATTTTTTAAATGGCATAATTTCAAAACGGTTCTAGTGTTAAGTAAAGGGTCTGAGACATCTGACCAATCAGCAGAAGGGATTTAAAAGAATACATTTCATTTTAATAAAACAAACAGTTTGAGAGAAAATAAGTGATTTTAAATGAATATTATGAGAAACTTCATTCATTCATTTTCCTTTGGCTTAGACACTTACTTATCAGGGGTCGACACATCGGAATGAGCCGCCAAGTATTTTGGAATATGTTTTACGCAGCAGATGCCCTTCCAGCTGCAACCCAGTACTGGGAAACACCCATACACACGCATACACTACGGCCAATTTAGTTAATCCAATTCCCCTATAGCGCATGTGTTTGGACTGTGGGGGAAACCGGAGCACCCGGAGGAAACCCACGCCAACACGGGGAGAACATGCAAACTCCACATAGAAATGCCAACTGACCCAGCCGAGATTCGAACCAGCAACCTTCTTGCTGTGAGGCCACAGTGCTAACCACTGAGCCACCGTGCCATCATCATATATAACAAATTATCTTTATTTTTCATATTTATTTATTGTTTTTTGATTTGAAAAAAAAAAAATAATAATAATAATAATAAATAAAAGTAAATTCAATGAATCATTTTTTTCAGTGTAGTTACTTGACTTTTCCTAGCAATTTACCAGCAAATGTTTCGATGCAAAGCACATTCTCAAATCATCTCCATGTGTTCTGAGAGACCGAATCCAGTTTGCTGTTGAGTGTCCTCAATCTTCGCAATGGACTCAAAATGGCAGAAACGCTTTGACTTTAATGGATTGAGGAGCCTGCTCTAAAGTGCTCTTCAATTTAGACAGCCACATCTTTTAACATCTTCCACATAAACGGCTGTATTTGTGGCTCATCCGCTCTTACCTGCCAAAACCCGAACGGCTTAAAATCCTCATTTCCGAGCACGTTCAGAAATACTCCTGTCTGAAATAACAGTGGGGTTGCACGCTTCTGAAACTGACACTGAAATGCCAAGTAGCGTGAAACAGACAAAATCCTCCACTTCACTGCCAGACAGCCCGAATCCATTAGCCACCATACAAAGCGTATCTAATCGCACTTATTAAATGGCCTTTTACAAAATTCCAAATGCATATCTTTAACTCTGTGTATGTACTGTATGTGTGTGTGTGTGTATGTGTGTGTGTGTGTGTGTGTATGTGTGTGTGTGTGTGTGTGTGTGTGTGTAAATATCTATAAAAGTATATACTGTAAGTATTGCTTAGAATAAGTTTGTGCTTAATTTTTACAATCATATCCGCAATATTAATATAAGTATTGCAGTACAGTAATACTTTTCAGTTTTATACAACACATTTTTAAGTTTAATTAACACGTTTAAAAATACACAAACATAAAATTGACACAAACTTAAACTTTGTACATAGAATAAATGTTATAGCTCAAAGACAAGAGGTCATGTTTTCCTGTGGGGATCAAATTAAACGTACAAAATTGATTATAGATTTGATGTATTATTTATATTAGAAACCATATATAATTACAAGTCAAATGTGTATATTCTCTCTCTCTCTCTCTCTCTCTCTCTCTCTCCCTCTCTCTCTCTGTGCTTGTGTGTATTGCTTGGAAACGGTGTTATTGTACAGCGTGTCCACACTTCGCCTCATATATTTTTCTTGCAAAAAGCTGATACCACAAAGATGAATGCTCTTTATTGTCACATCGTCTTGTGCCACACTTTCGCCGTCTGTCTTCTTTTGCCCTTGGGTTTGTAGCTTTATTTGACATGCGTTACCGCAGCCGTGGAGAACACAGCCTCTTTTACAGCTCTTACCTGCAGCTAAAAGAGCGCTATATCGTTCAGCACTTGACATGGCTATCATAATACCTGCTCCCAGACAGACCTCGTGCCCCGGTAGAAACCACAGACTGCAGCGGGACGCAGGCGAACAGTGAAACCGGAGCTGTGTTTCAGCTTTCTGGAGCTCCACACACTGGACTATAGAGAGCGCAGCGCTGAATGAGTCTCTGTTCAGCATGTTTGGACGCTCTCCTAAATATAGAAGAACAACAATGGAAAGAGGAAGTGTTTGACTGATGCTCAGATACAGCCACGTTTGCTGACACTTAATGCCAACGCGTTGACAAATACGATCAGGTTAAGGACTCGCGTAAGCAAAACCTGACTGACTGGAGCTTATATTGGAGAACTGAGGCCTTTTCGTAGGTTTCTGAGGAGTCAACAGTAGTCAAGGTGTCTCCAATATTATATAAATATTATTTATATATTTCTTTTCACAGTATTTCCTATAGTATTTTTTTTATATTTATTTTTTTATTTGTTTTATTTCAGCTAGAATAAAAGCAGTTAAAAAAAAAAACTTTTTATGGTCAATATTAGTAGCCCCTTTAAACAATATATATTTTTTGCCTAATTATCCTAACTATATATATATATATATATATATATATATATATATATATATATATATGCATGTATATGTATGTATACTGTATGTGTGTGTATATATATATGTATGTGTGTGTGTGTGTGTATGTATATTTGTATATATATATATATATAAACGTTTGATAACATTTCTTTCAAATTTCTATTATAAATATTGTATTTTTTGTTCTATAAAGCAATAATTATATTGTATAAAGCCTTTTCTATCAAATATTAATTCCTCAACTCTGAAGTGAAAACATTGTTATTGTGTTGTCCACTTTTTATTATTTATTTGTTTATTATATTAATTATATTATATTAAAATTATATATAGTTCAATTCAATTATATAGTTCAATTATATATAATTCAATAGTTCAGCACATTTTGGTGTCCACATCAAATGAAATGTACAAAAGGGATTTTATATACATGTGCAAAGTTTAATTTATTAAACTTAAAGTGTGGCCAAATGAGTGTTCATTCAGCATAACTGCATATAAAAAATTGTAACAACAACAATAATAATAATAATAATAATAATAATAATAATAATAATAATAATAATTTAGAACAACCTGATTTAAACCCAATGTAAACTTCGACCAGCATATATTTGCATCAAACACTGACTTCCACTATCGAACGTGATCGTTTAAACGTGCATTTGCACCATGCGTAACATTCATTCATTTTCCTTCAGCTTAGTCCCTTTATTCATCAGGGTTCGCCACAGTGGAATGAACCGCCAACTATTCCAGCATATGTTTTACACAGCGGATGCCCTTCCACCTGCAACCCAGTACTGGGAAACACCCATACACAACACTCATTCACACTCATACACTACGGACAATTTAGTTTATTCAATTCCCGCATGTGTTTTGACTGTGGGGGAAGCACCCGGAGGAAACCCACGCCAACACAGAGAGAATATGCAAACTCCACACAGAAATGCCAACTGACCCGGTCGGGACTCGAACCAGCGACCTTCTTGCTGTGAGGCAACAGTGCTAACCACTAAAAAGATAATATATTGAATATTTTTAATCTAATGATTCTTGTTCTAAATATACCTGACAATATTTGTTTTGATATATAAACTTTAGTTACACTGTATGTCATTTTACTGGTGTCTTTAAATCATGGTCAAAATATATGATAGTATTTTACTTTAACATGTCAATAAACAGGACATATTCTAGGGTACATAAAATAATAAGAAATATGAAAACTCATATACCAATCAGCTTATAAAAATACCACAGTGGTCAAATATGAAAAGTGTTTTGGCTGATGCAGTAAAACACCCACAGACGTATCAGAAAGCTCAGATCTTCGTGGCAGTTTCTCTTAAAAATAATTCAGTCCTTCTAACTGTGACTGTGATGAAAGCAACAGAAAAAAATAAAAAAAATGCTGTGACGTGTGACATTTAAGCAAAACAGTTGCTATTTTTGGAAACAGCAACCCCAAATTAGTAACACAAAAGGTATTCGATTTCATTGAGCAGATACAATGGAGGCGGGTGTTATCATTACTGCCAAAGGATACGTTTACATGGCAACCACTTACTTTCGCATATAGGTTTCGCATATAGATAGCAACATAGAAACACTATACTGTACATCAGTGCTCATACACTTCTGCAGTTCACTGTTGTTGTTTTTGTTGTCAAATACTCTCTCATAGACTGAATATGTACAGTCGTGGCCAAAAGTTTTGAGAATGACACAAATATTAGTTTTCACAAAGTTTGCTGCTAAACTGCTTTTAGATCTTTGTTTCAGTTGTTTCTGTGATGAACTGAAATATAATTACAAGCACTTCATACGTTTCTAAGGCTTTTATCCACAATTACATGACATTTATGCAAAGAGTCAGTATTTGCAGTGTTGGCCCTTCTTTTTCAGGACCTCTGCAATTCCACTGGGCATGCTCTCAATCAACTTCTGGGCCAAATCCTGACTGATAGCAACCCATTCTTTCATAATCACTTCTTGGAGTCTGTCAGAATTAGTGGGTTTTTGTTTGTCCACCCGCCTCTTGAGGATTGACCACAAGTTCTCAATGGGATTAATTAATTAAATTTCAACGTTTTGGTCCCCGAGCCACTTAGATATCACTTTTGCCTTATGGCACGGTGCTCCATCGTGCTGGAAAATGCATTGTTCTTCACCAAACTGTTGTTGGATTGTTGGAAGAAGTTGCTGTTGGAAGGTGTTTTGGTACCATTCTTTATTCATGGCTGTGTTTTTGGGCAAAATTGTGAGTGATCCCACTCCCTTGGATGAGAAGCAACCCCACACATGAGTGGTCTCAGGATGCTTTACTGTTGGCATGAAACAGGACTGATGGTAGCGCTCACCTTTTCTTCTCCGGACAAGCCTTTTTCCACATGCCCCAAACAATCGGAAAGGGGCTTCATCGGAGAATATGACTTTGCCCCAGTTCTCAGCAGTCCTTTCGACTTTTTCCAGAAGATCATCTGATCACTCTTCATAACATTCTGGAGTATATGCAAATTGCTATTATAAAAACGTATGCAGCAACTTTTCCAATTTCCAATATTTATGTCATTCTCAAAACTTTTGGCCACGACTGTAGTATTGTAGATTCTATAATTGCGGGTATACATTTGCGTCTCATAGATAAACCTTCCATTATTAAAAAAAAAAAGTAAAACTTCAGTGAAACAGATTTGAATAATTACTCAAATTACCGTACATTAAGTGTATTCACGAATATTTTGCATTGAAAATATTTACTTAAAGTTTCAAATAATTACACAAGTTACATCAAGTTATCCTTAAAAAAATAATGTTTTATTGTGTATTCACACATATTTTGCATTGATAATATGTACTTAAAGACTCCCACTATACCCATGTTTGACTGTCTCCGCCTTTTAAATTTAACAAGAATCAATTAATAACAGAATCAAATGTCCCCTATCACATTTAAGCATTTCACATTGTTTTGCATTATTAGTGGATACAGATTACTGTAAATTATACATTTGTTATTTTTGTTTTGTTTTTATACAATAAATGATTAACAGTATAATAAAAAATTGGTTTTCAAAAGTTTGCCTTTTTTTTAGGACCCCAAAATGCTGTTATTCATTCATTCATTCATTCAGTCATTCATTTTCCTTCGGCTTAGTCCCTTTATTCATCAGGGGTCGCCACAGCGAAATGAATCGCCAACTTATCCAGCATATGTTTTACACAGCGGATGCCCTTCCAGCCGCAACCCAGTACTCGGAAACACCCATACACTCTCATTCACACACACACACTCATACACTACGGCAAATTGAGTTAATCAATTCCCCTATAGCGCATGTGCTTGGACTGTGGGGGAAACCGGAGCACCCGGAGGAAATCCACGCCAACACGGGGAGAACATGCGAACTCCACACAGAAATGACAACTGACCCAACCGGGACTCGAACCAGCGACCTTCTTGCTGTGAGGCGACAGTGCTAACCACTGAGCCACTGTGCCGCCCCAGGGCTGTTATTCTGTAAATAAATTATTAAAACACACACAATGTTTTCAATGTGGAACACATAACTTAGAAAGAATTTGTCTTGCAAATTGTTGTCAAAAGCAAATATTGCTATGAAATGCACATAATAAATGTTGAGAGAGCTTGCTTAAACAAACCCTGTACTATTTTTGGAAAAATCCAACCCAAAGCTAGTGAGACAAAAGTATTGGATATCATTAAGAGTGGGCTATTACTGTATATCAATACTGGCTCAGAAAAACCTCAGTTGTTCAGCTGATCTTTCAAAGTTCTTTGGGGAATATTGAATATGTGAAAATATTTGAATATTTTAAAATTCAATTACCCCCCACCTCAAACTATCGTTATTGCAATTAGATTTTTATAGCCTCTCGGGAAGTCCCATCATTACTGCCCACATTTGCCCCCCAAATGTATTATTTTTAATATTTTTTACATATATTTTCTGAGTGTTTCATTATGTATGTGTGTGTGTGTGTGTATCATTATGCATCTATGTGTGTATATATTACATATATGACTTACTCACTCCCTGCTTACCCAATTCACCTACCTAACCGGAGCACCCGGAGGAAACCTACGTGAACACAGGGAGAACATGCAAACATGCACGGGGAGAAAAAGCACTATTAGGTGCCTCCAGTGCCTCGTGTATATATATAGGCAGTCGTGGCCTGGTGGTTAGAGTGTTGGACTCGTGATCCGAAGGTTGCTGGTTCGATACTCGGTACCAGCGGGAATTGGGGGTGGGGGGAGTGATGACCAGCACTCTCCACCACCCTCAATACCACGACTGAGGTGAGTCCCTTGAGCAAGGCACCGTTCCCCCCAACTGCTCCCCGGGCGCCGCAGCATGGCTGCCCACTGCTCTGGGTGTGTGTTCACGGTATGTGTGTGTTCACTAACTGTGTGTGTGCACTTGGATGGGTTAAATGCAGAGCACAAATTCCAAGTATGGGACACCATACTTGGCCACACTTCACTTCACTTCACTTCATATTACATTATTATGTATATGACCAGCATGATGAATAAGATTTTTTTTTATTGCATGTCATTGCTTTATTTTATTTTTCTACATGTTATGATTTTTAAATTGAATTCTTGTATGTTTCATTAGCATAAACCTACTGTATATACAGATGTGGACACAATTGTTGGTACCCTTCAATTTTGTCCAGGCCAGTTTCATTAGTTTGCCTTATTCAATCCTTCTGTTGAACCACAATTTGAAACCAATATCTGATTTCCATTAGATTAATCATTACTTTTTTCCAGTTCCAGGTTATTTCGGTGACCACTGTAGTTTTTCTTTCTTCTTTTTATTACATGCACCAAATGAAATGAACAAACTAAAATGAATTCCCAAGTTTTGACTCTCCCGAACAGTTTTCTGGATCAGTTTTCCCTTAAACCAGTCAGTTCTCGCTTCCCACATTAATACGACACACATTTTGCCCCAGAATGTTAGTGTTCAGGCTTCGGTTTCTGAATCTCTAACACCCTTAAAAAGTTACTGCTTTGTTTTAGTAGCTCGCCTTTTTTTCCACTCGTGTCTACATTTTAAAATATCATGCTAAAATGGCCAAGCAATAAAAACGTCCCCTTATCTTTCCTTCACGTATATATCCTGAGTGCTTCACGCCAAGCCAAACGCCACATGGAAAAGAAAACGGACAGCAAAAATACTCCTGGATAATTACTGAAAATGAGCAGTAATGAGCAATATCCATGCGCGTTTAGGCTGGATCATAAATAGACCTG
The DNA here is from genome assembly GCA_903798115.1 of Danio jaintianensis. Classification (NCBI taxonomy): domain Eukaryota; kingdom Metazoa; phylum Chordata; class Actinopteri; order Cypriniformes; family Danionidae; genus Danio; species Danio jaintianensis. Next base: position 7,296,494 of record CAIGQV010019950.1, on the reverse strand, counting down.
ACAGAGAGAGAGAGAGAAATGAACCTGCGTTAATTCCACCCAAATCCATCTTTCAGCTGTGAAATCGTAAAGGCAGACTTTTTCCTTTTCCGCTTTTTCATTGGTAGCAACACGGTTTCCTCGCTAAGTATCCACACCTATGTAACCGTAGAAATCTTTACAATTTTGTCTACGTGTTATTTCATATACGCCATTGACGTCACGCGTTCTTTTTCCAAAAATAAACCTGCAGGAGTAAAGGGAGGGCATGAATCTGAGGGGGGAAACTCAGGAAACCACTTGCATATTATTCTGGTTTTAGAATATGCTCCATAACTTCTTTTTAATAAAAAAATATCGCACTGGCACTCGTGAAGCATGAAAAATCCTTCTTGGCTTTACATGAAACTAGAGCTGATGCTTAGGAACATGTCTGAGGTGGGAAAGATGATCAGCTTCTTGTAAAATGTGCCCTTGCTTATGAGGCTGGAATTAATGTTTCCCGCAACACACGCTTGGTGCAGTCGCAACAGTCGTTTCCCCTTTAATTAAGCACAAAACCAAACCCACAAAAACCCTTATCCAGCAGCCCACTTGCTAAGGACTGTAACGTTAGACTTTTGCAGCAAAACTCTTCCGATCATCCAGAGCCCATCTGGCGCAGGCATCGCTAACAAACTCTGGCAGAGTGACTGGCATGTTTGCAGGGCGAAAGTGGAAATTAATTTGATCCTGACCACATTTTGTTGTCGGTTATTGCAGCAAGCTGT
>CAIGQV010019950.1:7268492-7279869 GCA_903798115.1 Danio jaintianensis | reverse complement strand
TTCTTATTATTCTTATTATTATTGGAATTTCAATAAGCATTTAAACTTGTTTCTTGCTTTTCATTTAATATATATATATATATATATATATTTCGTTTTTTATTTTTTTATTCTTATTTGTTTTCCTCCAAATATCAATGAGCAGTGAAGCACTTTTGTTAGGAAGAGGAAATGGCGAAATTATTGTTTCAACAAGACAGTGATCCCAAACACACTAGTAAGCGAGCATCATCTTGGTTTCAGACAAATGTGGATAACATTTTTGAGTGGCCAGCCCAGTCCCCAGACCTTAACCCAATAAAAAAAACGTATGGGCTGACATTAAAAATGTTGTTTCTTAATTTTTTCTTCATGTTTGAAGTACAATGGAATGTTTAGTATTCCCAATGTATTTGCTTGTACTGAAATATAAGTTATTACAACGGTTTTAGGCTTTACTCACTTTTTTCAATTGCAATTTTTTCGTTTAAACTGTTTAAATAAATAAATAAATAAATAAATAAATAAATATGATAAAAAAACATCCTGCTGACAAGCAGTTTAAAATATATAATTAGTAATTAACGCATTCACAATATCATTAATGTCATCAAATGTTTTTTGTTGCATTTTTTATTTAATTATGTATTAGTTTTAGATGTCTTATTTTAGATGTCAGTTTTGTCCACAAAACTCAAACAGAAGTTTCTTAGAGAAAAGTACAAAAGCAATTAAACTATTCTGACTTCACAAAACAGATTTACATATACAAATGAAGCCACAAAAAAAAAAAAAAAAAACCTTGGATGGCTTAAGAACAAGTAAATCACCAGTATTTTCATTTTGTGTGAACTATCGAGAACAGCTTCAAACTACTCTAGCTCAACACTGTGCTACATGGTGACCATCATAGGATTATAAAAAAAGAAAAATACACATAATTAATCTCAAAACACTGTAATGTGAGTCTTCAAGCCTACTGGAGCTGAGCAGAAGAAGCTCTTTTCACGGTGCGGGATGCATGGCATGATGGAAAGCCTCTGGAATCAAATGAATGGGATTTAGATTTCAGTGTTTTTCCTAATACTCCACACACACACATCCTGGCTCGTCTTATTATCAGTGCCACAGTTTTGGAGAGCGCTTGCTTGGATCTTGGGGGTTCTTGACTGTATGGGGGGCTTGTTCTCCATGTTTGCTTTGCCGTCACTGGAGTGGCAAGAAGATGGATGGACCCCGCCATAGAGAAAACGCACCACCAAGAGCGCCCGACTGCAAACCTGCTCTTCGACAAGCCACCTTGAAGACTTAAGAGCAATTCCCAGAGCCAAAACTGCTCCTGTATATCGCGCCCAAGATCGGGGCCTGGCAAACAGACCCTCAAGCATCACTCAAAACCAACTGTTCCCAGATCTGTCCATTCTGATTTTAAGCCGGGCATCACCGGTCACAATGGGAGGCATGGAAAACAGAGTGAAAGTAAACATGTCTGGGCGCATGTAAACCCCATCATTCTAAATTCATTCAAATAATGACCTCTATTTCTCAAGTTGGACTTTGGAAAATTGCAAACAGCCGCGTTTGAATGTGAAGAGCACATTGCTGCTGTTGTAAATGGATGGAGAAAGAGGCGAACGCTGTTTTCACGGAGGTCATGGAAAACATGGAAATTTCTCACTTGTCAAAGACAGAGAGTGTACAAACACTAATATCAGGCCGTAAAGCTGACTGTGGACATTTACAATGTGGGTGAGGAATAAAACTAACCTAAGCTTAAAGACTTTATGCACTGCTATTTTTTCCAGAAATCTGGTGCTCGGGTACTGAATCAACAACCTTTGGTTCTTAAAGGGACAGTTCACAAGAAGAATTTACTCAACATTCACTTGTCATAAAACCAGTTTGAGTTTCTTTCTTCTGTTGAACACAAAAGACTGAAGTAATATTTAGTTGTATAACCTTTCACAAATGTTGATCAACTTCTGGCACATTTGAATAGGCAGTACACATCACAATTAATCTGCATTTCTTCAGAAATAGCATTTTTGATCTCAGTCCAGAAGTTTTCTATTGGGTTAAGTTCTGGACAATAGGCAGGCCACTCCATAGCATTAATCTTGTTGGTCTGGAACCAAGATGATGCTCACTTACTAGTGTGTTTGGGGTCATTTTCTTGTTGAAACACCAATTTCAAACATCTATGTCTCACGTGGACTTCGGAAAATTGCAAACAGCCACCTTGAATAGGAAGACCACATTGATGCTGTAGTAAATGGAGAAGAAGGAAAACGCTGTTTTCACGGAGGTCATGGAAAACATAGGAATTTCTCACTTTTCTTAGACGAAGAGTGTACAAACACTAATATCATGTCGTAAACCTGACTGTGAATATTTACAACTTGGGAGAGGAATAAAACTTAAGCTAAAAGATTTCATAAGCTGCCATTTTTCCAGAACTCTGCTTTTGGGTTGAACCTTTGGTCCTTAAAGGGATAGTTCACAAAACAAAAACCTGAATATTCTGTCATAATTTACTCAACATTCACTTGTCACAAACCTGATTGAGTTTCTTTCTTCTGTTGAACACAAAAGACTGAACTAATATTTAGTTGTATAATCATGGTTTCTGAGAACTGCTACACAACGGTCGATCAACTTCTGGCACATTTGAACAGATACTACACCCCACAATTAATCTGCATTTCTTGGTTTAACTCAGAAACTGCATTTTTTAAGTCAGCCCACAAATTTTCTGTTGGGTTAAGGTCCGGGCACTGGGCAGGCCACTCCATATCATTAATCTTGTTGGTCTGGAACCAAGATACTGCTCACTTACTAGTGTGTTTGGGTCATTGTCTTTTTGAAACGTCAATTTCAAACACCTAATTCTCAAGTGGACTTCGGAAAACTGCAAACAACTGCATTTGAATGTGAAGAGCACATTGCTGCTATCGTAAATGGAAGGAGAAAGAGGCGAACGCTGTTTTCACGGAGGTCATGGAAAACATGGAAATGTCTCACTTGTCAAAGATGGAGAGTGTACAAACACTAATATCAGGCCATAAAGCTGACTGTGGACATTTACAATGTGGGTGAGGAATAAAACTTAAGCTAAAAGACTGATATTTTTTTTCCAGAATTCTGGTGCTGGGTAGGGACACTGAACCAACAACCTTTAGTCCTTAAAGGGATAGTTCACCAAAAAACTGGAAATTCTGTCATAATTTACTCAACATTCACTTGTCACAAAACTGTTTGAGTTTCTTTTCTCTGTTGAACACAAAAGACTGAAATATTATTTAGTTGTATAACCATGGTTTCTGAGAACTACTTCACAACTGTTGATCAACTTCTGGCACATTTGAATAGGTAGTACACACCACAATTAATCTGCATTTCTTGGTTTAACTCAGAAACAGCATTTCTTTATGTCAGCTCAGAAGCTTTCTGTTGGGTTAAGGTCCGGGCACTAGGCAGGCCACTCCATAACGTTAAACATGTTGGTCTGGAACCAAGATAATGCTCGCTTACTTGTGTGTTTGGCATCGTTGTCTTGTTGAAACACCAATTTCAAACACCTATTTCACAAGTTGGACGGAAAATTGCAAACAGCCGTGTTTAAATGTGAAGACCACAGGAAAAAAAAAAGAAAAAAAAAGTTACAGACTACTAAATTTAAACTACATTTTATTTTGTATGTTTCTCTTGATTTTTCCCGTTTATTAACATTTTATTTTTATTTTTTGACTGTGATCTTAACTTTTTTTGTTAGATTAGCTCAAGTTTTGGCTTCGGTACTGACTAATGTGTCTGCACAAATGTATTACTGTAAAACATCCTATAGAAAATATTATTACTATTAATATATATTTATTATTATTATTTATTAATTTGAATTTCTTTATGTTTTGCAATGCACTGCAGACAGCTGACAGATACTACAGTGTGCACTATGGGTGGTTTGGTAGATAACTAATGAAGGGCAAACATTTGAAGTGTCCAGTCAAACATTTAGCCCGTGTTGAACTACTGTGGAGAAAACAGGCGTCTTGTGTCGGTGTGTTGCACCTCCCGAGCTCAAAATAAATCTCAGCGGTGGGAATGTTTACATGCCGCTCGACCTGATGCTGCTCTCCTGTTCATGCTCCACGTTTAATGTGTCGGTTTCACGGCCAATTTGACCTACATGAGAGCTTGTGGAGAGTTTGTGTGCAAAACACAGCTACACAAAAACAGAGAGCAAGATTTAGCAGAGATGAGCACACTTGTGTCCAGTACATGGTTAACCCTTGTGTATAGTTCAAATTGACTACCCTTTCGTTAAGTTGGTGGCTGTTTTTGCCCCGTTGACTTCCATTATAATCACATTTTTTGATTGCATGAGCCATGACACTATATAATCATGCATTCTAAAGGACACCAATAACCCTTTAGATAGACCTGTGCAAAAAGGGTTCTGGCTTTTATATGGAGTTCTATGGAGAATAACAGCAAATTATAGTGTGCGTGTGTGTGTGCGTGTGTGTGTGTGTGTGTGTGTGTGTGTGTGTGTGTGTGTGTGTGTGTGTGTGTGTGTGTGTGTGTGCAGAAATACACTTACTATGTTTACTATGTTCTGAGAGCTGAGCTGCTTATTTTGATTTTCTCAGACATATCAAGACATATCAAGTGCACAAAGGTCTCTCTTCCACACACATGCACACACGCACGCTATACTTCATAGAAGCCAGAAACCATTTTGTTTTGCACTGAAACTGATGATCAACAGTAAAAATGACAAATTTTACCTCTTCCCAACAGGGAAAACCACCAACAATCAAGAATGCATGATTATATGCTGTCAAGGCTTTGCAATCAAATTATAATAGAATTATAATGGAAGTCAATGGGGCAAAAACAGCCACCAACATAACAAAAGGGAAGTCAATTTCCCCAGAGTGTATTGTTAATTTTTTGAAAAATTGTAAAGCATTCTCGCAAAATATGCGCCAAAATAAGATTTGTCACCAAAAATCATCCCATTTGCTGAAACACAGAGACAGTTGTGGCCAAATTAAGACCCAAACCCCCCCCCCCCCCCAGAGTGGATGAAAACATCACCAACAGCACACAAGTGTTAAATAATAAGCTTTAATAATGTGTCTTAGTAACGAGAAGTGGTAAGCATGGGTGGAGTAAGCACTTGAATCACACATAAATTACTTATAAGACTTTTATCTCGATTTGCAAGCAAAAAACGTCACAATTCCAGGATTATTAATGAATGAATTCTCATTCTGTGTTGATTTCATGAGTGGGTTTCACATGTGACTGGTTTGTACTAGTATCCAGTGCAGTATCAGACATTTTGGATGGCTACTTTCTGTTAGCATGTCAATGTGTGATCATTTTGCGTCAATTATGTTGTGATCAATTTACACACAACATAATTGTAAAGACATGAGTCAGTTTTGACGTCTTGCAATAAAATTGTAAAAAGTAGTAAGACTGTAAAAAATGCTGTTCCACACAATTCCTTCATGTTGTCCCAACACAAATCAATTAAGATAACTTGATTATTTTTACAAGTTTAAGTGGACTGAACATAGACAAATTAAGTTGTCCAAAAAAGAAAGAAAACTTTAAGAATTGTGTTGTTTCAACTCATTCTAAATAAGTAATTTGAACAAGCAGCAAAATACAATTTTTGAGTGTGTGCTTCAATGATCTGTGGGGTATCTCGAGCTGAAACTTCACACACACTCTAGGGACATCAAAGACTTATTTTACCTCTTGTAAAAAAGGGCATAACAGATCCTCTTTAACCATTTTTAAACAAAACAAACAAAATGTCTTAATTGATTAAAGGAAAAATCCATTAGCAATCCGTTTTGATGTTCCATTAAAAACAACTATTTTTCATGCTTGTTCAAACTACTTATTTCAAAGGAGCTGAAACAACACAATTATTTGTGTTTTTTTGGGGGAACAACTTAATTGCTTTATGTTCAGTCCACTTAAATTTGTAAAAACTAATAAAATAAATTAATTCCTTCATGTTGTCCCAACACAAACCCAGCATTTTTTTACAGTGTTCTTTGCTGAAAGGGTTAAATGCTGAACTGCACATGCTGGCTTATCTGTGGGAGATCCAGACTGACCTGAAGTCTACACTGAAGCAGTGAGAGTAGAGTGTGAAGCCGGCTCACGCCAACAAGACTACTGTATTTCATGCCGGAAACAGACATCAATATTCACAGTCTCTCCGGTGCGCGCGCACGCACACGCACGCACACACACACACACACACACACACACACACCCCACACACACACACACACACACACGCGCAAACAAACACGCGCAAACAAACACACAGAATACGCACCCACACACACACGGACACACGCGCATGCACACAAACTTATATATACACACACAGACACACACACAGGGGCATACACACACACACACGCACTCACACACGCATACACGCATACACGGACACACACACATGCAGAGTCGCACACACACAGACATGCACGCACACACGCACGCACGCACGCACACACTGTCACATTCGCGCACGCGGACACACGCACACACAAACTTATATATACACACAGATACACACAAACACACACACACAGACACGTACAGGGGGCATATACACACACACATACGCACTTGTACACACACACACACACACACACACAGTCACACACACACACAGACAGACACATACCCGTTCATAAATACACACACACTTATACACCCACAGACACACGCACTCACACACACATACATACTTATACACACACACGCATATACACACACACACTTGCACACATTTATACACAGTCACACACACACACTCGCAGACACGCACACACACACACACACAGAAAGCGGCCTGCCATTGATTACCAGCCGTCCTCTCGGCTCCCTCTCTCTCTCCCGCTGCTCAGGCTCATGGGACGGGAAACTTTAGGAACTATTAGTGTTTTGTGACGGGTCGCGCGCTCTTATTAGAATTGGCGCCGCTTCTGCCGGTGGTTCTCAGGTTCGCAGTAGCCGCTGATCCTCCCTGGAGATGCACTGACTCTACATGCCGGCTCAATCAGAGAAGACGGATAGATTTACACCGCTCAGCTACTCTACTGCGCAAACCACACACAATAAGTTAGCTCTCGTTAAAGTCAAATCAACAGCACCGTCTTTCAAAGATGATAATAAATAATAATAATTAGAGCCTTTAAAACTTAATTCTAGGATAGGAATCACAAAATCATGTGATTAATGTAAACATTGTCCAGCACTACTTATAAAACTAATTTAATCATGTTTCTAACTTTTTTTGTGTTATAAAACCAGTTTAATTTTATTTAATTATAGTCAATTAATTTAATTTAAGTTCAAATTAATCATAAGGGTTATTTGATTCAACTAAAACAAAATTTAAGGCATTTTGTTTCCCCACAGTGTATCCACCATTGAAACATATATAACAGTCTGCAGTAGATTCCAGAAGAAGTGTCCAAGGTACGGGTGGTCTTTCAGAGATAAATAATAAATAATAATAATAATAATAATAGCAATAGTATTTAATAATTGTGTATAGCACCTTTAAAACTTAATTCTCAAAATCAAAGTTAACTCTTGTTAACTTCAAATCAACAGCGCCGTCTTTCAGAGACGCCGATTAGCCTCACACATGCAACTAAATATGAGGGAAAACATTTTAAATTATTATGCGTGTTTGTGCACGTGCGTTTGGCTATTATTTGTTGAACATATTACCCTTATGATTCATTTGAAGTTAAATTAAATTAATTAACTATAGTTAAATACATTTCAACTGTCTTAAACCGGTTTTATAACACAAAAAAATGTTAGAAACATGATTAAATTAGTTTTATAAGTCGTGCTGGGCAACGTTTACATTAATCACATGCTTTTCTGCAATTTAATTTAATTTAAGTTCAAATGAATCATAAGGGTTATTTGATTCAACTAAAAAATGTAAGGCAATTTTGTCCCCACAGTGTATCCACCATTGAAACATATATAATAGTCTGCAGTAGATTCCAGAAGAAGTGTCCAAGGTAAGGATGGTCTTTCAGAGATAATAAATAATAATAATAATAATTTATTTTTGCATAACTTAATTCTCTACACTTAAAAAAATACAAGCATAGCAGAATAAAACAAGTCAGAAATATTGAAACTATAAAGCCGATCAAAAAATACACAAACACCTCACAAATAGGCAACTCTATAAAAGCGAGTCTTCAGGAACACTTTAAATTCTTTAAACATTGCTGACAATGCTCTAAACAATGCTTTAGACGGTGCTTTAAACAATGCTGAATATCCTCAACTAAATATGAGGGAAAACATTTTAAATTATGATTTTTGTGTTTGCGCACGAGCGTTTGGCTATTATTTGTTGTCTCGGATTCACTGTAATTTAAAAATGAAAAGTTGTGCTGAAGTCAGAAATAGGATTAAGGCTACTATTTGACTGCAATTTTTCATGTTTAATTCTGTGTGCCAATTACTTTTTACAATATGTATTTGAAATTTGGTCGTTTCTGTATGAACAGTTATAGTCTTTTGTTTTTATCTTGTTTTTTTTCTATTATTATTTCTCTCTTCTTTTATGTTATGGAGATGAATGAAATCAATCAATCAATCAATCAATCAATCAATCAATCAATCAATCAATCAAATGATAGGAAAATAAATGACTTGATAAAAACAAAAATAAAATCATTTATTTAAATGCAGTCTGTTATTTATTTATTTATTTATTTACCTATTTAAGCATTTTATTTAAATGTTTTGCATTTATTTTAAAGAGAACAATGTTATTTTCCAAATAAATAAATTAATAAATAAATTAATTAAATAAATAAAAAATAAAACAAATTAATTTATTTATTTATTCAAAGTTATTTTCCAATTAATTAATTAATTAATTAATTAATTAATTAATCATTTTTATTTTCATTTTGTTGCATTTATTAAAAAAATAACCTAATATGTTCTTTTTCCTATCATATTTATTTATTTATTTACATATTTCAGCTTTTTATTTAAATGTTTTGCTTTCATTTCAAAGAGGACAATGTTATTTTCCAAATTAATTAATTAATTAATTCATTCATTTTTATTTATTTATTTATCATTTTTATTTTCATTTTATTGCATTTATGTCAAAGATAACCTAAAATGTTCTGTTTCCAATTTTATTTATTTATTTACCTATTTGAGCTTTTTATTGAAATGTTTTGCATTTATTTCAAAGAGGACAATGTTATTTTCTAAATTAATTAATTAATTCATTCATTCATTAATTCATTTATCATTTTTATTTTCATTTTGTTGCATTTATTTAAAAAATAATCTAATATGTTATTTTTCCTATTATATTTATTTATTTATCGTTTTAGTTTTCATTTTGTTGCATTTATTTCAGAGGATGTAATATGTTCTTTTTCCTATTATATATATATATATATATATATATATAAAAATATATATATATATACACATTTATATATACATATTTTTAATTGTGACATTTACTAGCAAGCTAACACACAGTGGTTTAAAAAGAAATATTATTGTTTCAAATAAGCGATTCAAATGTTAAATGTTCTCTCAACATTACGCCTCCACATCCTTTCATTGTCATCCAATAAAACTCCACAGCTGATTTCACGTGACTCCACCATGAGCACCAGAAAGAAATGTCCATTAAAAAAATCGAATGGAAGTGATTTACGGCGCCACTGACACAGATCATTTGTGAACGCTGATATGTAAAACAGCTGCAGGTTTAGTTTTTCGGTGAGTTTCTGCACATCATTGCTTTTTGTCATGCTTCTGATTTGACAACATTATCGAGTCCTGCCCAGACTGGACCTCAGATTCACAGGTGATTAATACAAAAACAGCTGTTAGTCATAGAATACATGATTTAATACAGGCACGCATACAAAAAGGCTGGTGAGGGGATTGTATTACAAATCCACAGTGGCCCATGGGAGCGAGGATGATTTAGGAGCAAAACGCATCATCATTGGCAGCTATGCATTAATCTATGAGCCACATGCAAATGCGCTGAACAACAAGAAAGACTGGGATAATAAGGATAAAAAGGTTTGAAGCTGTCTGCAGATTCTGCTCTGATTTATTTTTCAGACTGAGTGTTTGCAGTAAACACAGATTCTTTACACAGCGTTCCAAGCGGATGTTTTATATGCCGCTATGTGCCAACGGTAAGGTGTTTGCGGAGTCGGCGCCAGGATGAATATATTTAAGAGGCTTTTGGAATTTTAGAGAGGGAAGACATTTGTCACATTAAGTAAATGTAATGCTGCTGAAATGAGCGGCTGTGCTCGATCATCACTGTGCTCGCGGCTATTGCACATGCAGGACTCGAAAAAATAGTTTCAAAGTAAATTATACACTTTCTTTCAGCTCATTAGCATTTTGGCAGTACATTGGTTAGAAATATGTCAGTCTAGAGGGGAAAAAGAAACAGTTGGGTCTATATGTTTATATATACAGTATAATGCTCAGCATAAATGAGTACACCCCTCACAAATCAATCAATACAATTAATATTTTCTATAGAATGCATTACAATATTATATTTGCACATTAGATTAGTCAGTACTGAAGCCAAATCTGGAGCTAATCTAACAAAATAACTTACGATAACGGTCCAAAAATGAGTAGCCCAAATGTCTATGCTAGAAAAAAATATTAAATACAATTTTTTAAAAGAGCAAAAATCAAAAATATATTAAATTATGTTGAAATTTTGTAGTTTGTAATAATTTTTGCATTATTTTGCATGAATTTAAATGTATTATCTTTCCATTTCTAAAGATGTTTGGTGACTAAAACGTTATTTTAATAAATATATCAATTTAATAGATCTGTTTTGTTCAAATGTGCTAGTCAAATCAAAAAGAAATATACGATTTATCTAGGTTAATTGCCGAAAATCATGCGATTAATGTAAACATTGCCCAGCACTACTTATAAAACTAATTTAATTTTAAGTTTGTTTTTTTTTGTTATAAAACTGGTTTAATACAATTTAATTAAAGTTAATTAATTTAATTTAAGATCAAATGAATCATAAGGTTAATTTGATTCAACTTAACAATGTAAGGCATTTTTCCTTACAGAGTATCCACCATATAAACGTATATAATAGTCTGCAGTAGATTCCAGAAGAAGTGTCCAAGGTAAGGCTATTTTTTTGTTTGTTTATGAGCCTGAAATTGCTGAAACACACGTTTGATTAGATAATTTCTTTATAAATAAACTGCAAGTTTGATGTTTAAACAAATACATTCTCACTTAAAGCAAAACTTCTAACACAAACACAGCAGACTTT
>CAIGQV010019950.1:7257309-7268482 GCA_903798115.1 Danio jaintianensis | reverse complement strand
ACTGAATAGCACATGCTGGAAAGACCTCTTAACCAATCAGATTCAAGAACCAGAACAAACTTAACCATATACATATCAAATTTTAACTCGCGGCAGTACTCATGCATTTGTATGCATATAGTGTATCCACCATCGAAACGTATAACAGTCTGCAGTAGATTCCAGAAGAAGTGTCCAAGGTAAGGCTGTTTTTTAGTTAGTTCATGAGCCCAAAATTGCTGAAACGTGTTTATGATCAGACAATTTCTTTATAAATAAACTGCAAGTTTGATGTTTAAACAAATACGTTCTCACTTAAACGAAAACTTAAACGTGACACAAACACAGCAACTTTGTACATTTTAGTAGATTTGGTCCTCTGGTGTGAGAAATTCTGCATGTGGAGTGATACAATTGTCAAAGTGGTTTCCTTGATAATACTGGACTGAAGATCACATGCTGGAAAGACCTCTCAACCAATCAGATTCAACTTTTCCATTAAAATACATATCACATTTTGACTCGCGGCAGTACTCAAGTATGTATACAGTATGTCTCCAGAAAGAGCTGTAGGTGTGTGTTTTTCTCAGGCTTTTGTGGGCAGCAGTAGTTTAGAGTTTAGTTTCAAAGTCTCATATCTGGATTGTCTGGTTTCCTCAGAAGAGACATTCGCTGACCTGAAGCTCTAGCTCGCAGTAAATGAAGCCTGCAGTCAGGTAAGAGATTTCTGCACATCTCTGCCAAACCACAGAGAGGACATTAAGTCGATACTCCTGCTCGCCATGTGTCTCTTTTTTTATCTGAGACTCTGAATGCCCTCTCCTTCTCAAATGATCCGCCTGTCCTGCAGATATGAACTCATTCCTCTAGAGTTCGCTGAGTGATTTTTCAGAACGTCTGAAATGTAGTCTATGGCATCTCTGAGGAACATACAGTAATAGCTTTTATGGCTAATCCTTACTTCTTCTGACCTGCACATGCTCAATACTGATATTTAGATCAATAAGGAATTGTATTAATTAGCATGCAAGACCTAATCTTATTTATTATTTCAGCTAGTTGCCAAAGCAGAATACAACCAAAACTAAAACTTGATTTATGTATATAATATATAGAAGTCTGCAGTAGATTCCAGAAGAAGTGTCCAAGGTAAGGCTGTTTTTTTTTGTGAGTTCATGAGTCCAAAATGGCCGAAACAATTTTTAGATTAGACAATTTCTTTATAAATAAACTGCAAGATTGATGTTTAAATAAATACATTCTCACCTAAACCAAAACTTGTGTGACACACACCCAGCAGACGTCGTGCATTTTATATATGTATATTATGCTGTATATATAATTTTGAAGTCAAAACTATTAGCCTATTTCTGAGAGTGTGAAATATTAATTATATTTAAATTATTTCACATGTATTTCACAAAAATTTACAACACATTTTTAAATAGTTTTAATAACTCATTTATAATATCTAATTTCTGTTGTCTTTGCCACAATGACAGTAGATAATATTTTACTGGTTATTTTGAAAGATACTAGTATTTAGCTAAAAGTAACATTTAAAGGGTTAACTAGGTTAATTAGGTTAACTAGGCAAGTTTGGTTAATTAGTAAGTAAGTAAGTAATGTGTGTTTATATAGCGCATGTATTTTGTATGGCCATACACCCAAAGCGCTTCACAATCATGAGGGGGGGTGGGGGGGTCTCTCCACACCACCACCAGTGTGCAGCTACGGCAGCCACAGGACAACGGCGCCAGTGCTTCACCACACACCAGCTATAGGTGGAGTGTAGAGACATTGATAGAGGCAATTCGGTGGATGGGGATGATTGGAAGGCCATGATGGGTAAGGGCCGATTGAGGAAATTTGGCCAGGACACCGGGGTTACACCCCTACCCTTTACGAGAAGTGCTATGGGACTTTTAAGGACCACAGAGAGTCAGGACCTCGGTTTAACATCTCATTCGAAAGACGATGCTCACTGACAGTATAGTGTCCCCTTCACTTTACTGGGGCATTAGGACTCACACAGACCTCAGGTTGAGCGCCCCCTGCTGGCCTCACTAACACCACTTCCAACAGCATCCTAGTTTTCCCATGTGGTCTCCCATCCAGGTACTGACCAGTTTTGGGCTGCAGGGTGATATGGCTGTGGGCAAATCAAATCATTGGAAAAAAAAAAAACTAACAATAAAAATTTCTTACTACTAGACTTAAAGAAAATGTTATAGGAAATGTTGTGATGATGTCCTTGCACCATTAAATTGAGAAATATTGAAAAAATATATTATTATTATTTGAACAAATATATAATACTATATAATAATATACATTTGTTTTTAGGTTTTAAGTTTAGTTTAATTTAAAAAAAAAAATATATATATATATATATTTTTTTTTTTGTATTATTATTAAAATCTGCTTTTATATCAGCCAAAAATAATATTACAGGAAAAGTTGTGCAAATGTCCTTGCTCTTTTAAAAAATCACTTGGAAAATATTTGAAAAATATATTATTATTTGAAAAAATAGATGTTATTATTGTGATTATTATAATTATGAATATTATTATTAGAATTACAATAATAACAACACAGTTAGTGATAGTAAAATTGACGCTACGTTGAACTAATAACTAGCTGAATCATAATATCCAAATACAATTATCAATTTTGTAGACTTATTGGCTGCCCACTGCTCCGGGTGTGTGTTCACGGTATGTGTGTGTTCACTAACTGTGTGTGTGCACTTGGATGGGTTAAATGCAGAGCACAAATTCCAAGTATGGGACACCATACTTGGCCACACTACACTTCACTTCACTTCACTTCACTTATTTGAATTGGGATATTTTGTATTGACCTATTAAATTATGATATTCTTATTTTACATTTTTAAGACAAGTTATCAGCACTTTATCAGTGTTAAAATAAAACTATTATTATTATTATAAAAACAACAACATCAGCATTTGTTTTAAAGTTTCTAGTTTAGGTTAAGTTATCATACTTTTATGCAAATATGAAAACTATTTCCCCTTGCTTAAATAAAATAGGTTTGGTTTTCCATGTACTACACAGTTTAGCCAGCCAGAATTTCAAATGTATTTTACGCGGATCCAATGCTCAGGAGAAACACATTACAAGCCCTGATGAGAGCAGCAGCTGCAGACTGTCATTCCTATCAGAAAACCACTGAGGCTCTCCAAAATAGCAGAAATCCCCATCTGCGGAGGGTGAGGACAGGTCTGCGGGAATGATGGCCTTTTCTAGATCCGAATCCACAGCTTCTGTCTCTCCTCTCGTGAGTTATTCAGTCAGAACTCATCTACGCTTTTCTGGATGTATATTTGAGGCCGTAATCCCTCCTTCAAATGCTTTGTAAATCACAGTAGGCTGATGCACTGAAAAAAAAACGATTCATTGGATTTACTCTTTTTTTTTTTTTAAGCTAAGTGGTTGCAAACTATTGATATGGGCTGAATTTAAACAAAGTAAATGTAGTAATGTTCAACTCAATTTGTTTGTTTAAATTCAGCAAATATAAATTGTTTGCAACCACTTAGCTTAAAATTTTTTTAGTAAATCCAATGAATCCTTTCTTTTTCGGTGTGAATTATTACTGCGATGTGTTTTGTCCATCACGTTGCTGTCAAAAGCCCAACGGGTGAACTTTAGCTGGTGCTGCTTTAACTCTCATGGATCATGGAGACTTTACTACACTATAATATATATCCGTAAATTAGCAGTTTTCCGTATTTGTGTGATTCATGTTTTTATTTAGTATTTTCCCCTGTTTATTTATGATTTGAATTGCATTATGGGTGCTTGATCTTTCTTCCAGCAACTTTTAACCTAGAAAAGTTTGACCTTTATGAACATTTGCAATAGTTTGCAGTGATATATTGTCTGGGTTGGTGTTGTATATTTCAGCACAAAAACCATGTAATAAACTGCCAGTACATTTATATACTATATAAACAGACAGACTATATATGATTTCTTATACATAAAATGTCAATAAAAGAGTTGAATTTTCAACTTTGAATTGTCAAAAGTTGACAGAGCAGAGATCAACATCCCATAATGCAATTCACAACCGTAAATAAACAAATAAATATCACAAAATACAGGAACGGTTAATTAACAGATATTTTTTTCTTAGCGAACATTAACCCCACGTGACCAATTAAGGCTGATTTATACTTCTGCGTCAAGTGCACGCGTATGGTCCGGCGCAGCCTTCGCACAATCACAAAGCCCTCACCGTGGCTGGCAACGACACGTAGCACAAGCTCTGTGATTGGTCGGCTTGGTAGCGGTGATGAGTGTGGGCGGTGCTGAGAGCCGCGAGTCCGATGGAGCGAGTGTTTACAAGTGTCAAGTCCTGTGAAGGAGCTCCAGATGGAAATGTATGTTTTGTGTTCACCTTATGATATAAGTTCCTTATGAATGAGCGAGTTTTAGCTACTTGTAGCGTTCAGAAAAAACTAAACACCCGCAAAGACTCAGACACAGACACAGACACAACTTGACACAGAGGAACATAAAAACCTACTGCCAGCTAGCGTTTCGAAAGGGTTATTGCAGAGCAACACAAACAGCACGCAGAAGTATAAATGCACGATTATGCACAAGGCAGGCGCCGTGGGTCACGCCGATCACTCAACGCAGAAGTATAAATCAGCTTTTAGCCGTCTCCATTATGCTTGCCTTGTTTACTGTTGGTTGCTAGGTTACCAATACCACACTCAGCCGCTCTAACAACTTGACGGAAATGCACTTTTTTCCCATTTTCTTATGCAAACTTTGAAAGAAGTTCACTTCATGTTAAGGCCCACTTCAAATGAAATCAAAGAACAAACTGAAATGATGTAAGTTCGAACAAAATCCACCCAAATCGAAGTTTATTTTGAGTTCCTTTCGATAGTTCGAAATAGCTCACTAAATCGAACTTTTGGGGAGTTCATTTCGGTTCCTAAACACTTTTGAGCTTTTATTAGTCTGTGATGATTAGTTCTAAAACTCTGCCTTCTTTGCCATCAGCCGCCATTGTTGTATAGGGTTACACAAAGGTGCACAACATTTCAATTTTAATCAAGAATTTAAACCAATGAAGTCAACGAGACCTTTAACTCAACTGATTGTGAACACCTAAAACGAGTATACAGTTGTAGTCAGAATTATTAGCCCCCCTGGATATTTTTCCCCAATTTCTGTTTAACGAAAATATTTTTTCCAACACATTTCTAAACATAATAGTTTTAATAACTCATTTCTAATTACTGATTTCTTTTATCTTTGCCATGATGACAGCACATAATATTTGACTGGATATTTGACTAGTATTCAGCTTAAAGTGACATTTAAAGGCTTAACTAGGTTAATTAGGGTAAAGTTAGGGTAATTAGGCAAGTCATTGTATAACAGTGGTCTGTTCTGAAGACAATCCAAAACAAATATTGCTTAAGGGGGCTAATAATATTGACCTTAAAATGGGTTTATAAAAAATTAAAACTGCTTTTATTCTAGCCGAAATAAAACAAATAAGACTTTCTCCAGAAGAAAAAATATTATAGGAAATACTGTGAAAAATTCCTGAATCTGTTCAACATCATTTGGGAAATATTTGAACATTCACAGGAGGGCGAATAATTTTGGCATCCCTACGCTTAAAGAATCATAACACTTTTCTCCCATGATTTATGTAATGAATCCATCTAATCCAACAGATTCCTTAACACAGAAAAGTTAAGAATCAAACAACACCAAAAGCAAAGAGAACCAGAATTCACGAGAGCACTGGAAATCCTGAATACAGAGCATTCATGGGATAACCATCATTCAGACGGGTCTCATTTCTGCCTGTTTGTTTGCTGTATCTACTATATTGGCAGCCATTGACAACACTGGCCAAACCCTCAGAGAAGGCCTGCAATTAAACTCTTAACTCGCTGACGCCCCAATCACACAAACCAATCACTGCTGCAGTTTTCCTGTCACGAAGCCGGCGCTCGTGTCCAATACTGGAGACAGTCTAATTGAGTAATGCATAGTTAGAAAAGACCGTCCTTTCGAATTAAAGCTTTGATCAGATTCATCACGTCAACACACACACTGCAATCACAACTTACAAAACCGCAAGAGAAAAGTGCAGTATTTGTGTATTCTGTAAGTTAAGTATTTTCTTGCCTCCTCAAAACACAACATGCATGTACCCAGAGGTTTATCAAGTTTACATAAGTGTATTTTTATTACAACATTGCAAATATGTTACGAAGACTTCGAGGACAACACACACACTTAACACACTTCACTGAACATGTACACATAGACATCACCTATATACTATATAACTGCAGGTTAATGGTTAGATAGAATACCTCTAACTGGTAAAGCTATTAGTTACTAGTTAAGTAGTTAAAGTTATTAGTTACTAATAAAGTTACGGCAACTAATTACGAATTTGATTGTAATGCAATAAGAATTATAATGTTTGATTGATTAAGACGAGGAAAATAGTCAGCATTAGATATTTAAGGCCGGTGTCACTTTAAGATGCATGGATTTAATGTAATGATTCATTTTTCTCTCCTTATCTGGTCCACTGGCCATGTTTGCTATATTATCTTGCTTAAATGAGATCAAATCCTGGCAATCTTAAAAGTATAAATCCTTAAATGAAGAGAAAACTGAGGTGATTTTGGCATTTTGAGGTCATTTTTAGCCATTAGAAAATATAAATATGTTTAATTTTGGCTTTTAGGTCCTCAATAAACAAATATCCACTTTAACTGGTTCAAATTCCCATTATCTCCATGCACTTGTACAAATTAAACACTTTCTCACTGAGAAGATTTTGGAGATGACGGTACATGTTTTTATTTTCTGTACATCAGGTGACGTCTTTTTTTTTTTATGTAGGAAGAGTAATAGATTAAAAACATTTACTGTCACCCTACATAAACTATAAATCATTTGAAAGCTTAAAATGTCTAGTTTTTATGTCTGGTGATTTTTGATAGATATTTGCAACCCAGATACTCATCAGAGTTGTAAAGCATTACTTTGCTACAGCAGTAATGCGTTCGATGTACTGGTCCATCGTGATGAAGAATGAGCTGAGCCGAAAGGCAAAGCTCTCGATTTACCAGTCAATCTACGTTCCTACTCTCACCTATGGTCATGAGCTTTTGGGACCGAAAGGACAGGATCTCGGATACAAGCAGCCGAAATGAGTTTCCTTTGTAGGGTGGCAGGGCGCACCCTTATAGATAGGGTGAGGAGCTCTGTCACCCGAGAGAAGCTTGGAGTAGAACCGGTGCTCCTCCACATCAAGTGAAGTCAGCTAAGGTGGCTCGGGCATCTGTTTCGGATGCCTCCTGTATGCCTACCTAGGGAGGTGTTCCAGGCATGTACCACCGGGAGGAGGCCTCGGGGAAGACCCAGGACACTCTGAAGGGACTATGTCTTTTGGGTGGCCTGGGAACGCCTCGGGATCCCCCTGGAGGAGCAGGAGGAAGTGTCTGGGGAGAAGGAAGTCTGGGGTTCTCTCCTAAGACTGCTGCCCCCGCGACCCGGCCCCGGAAAATGAATGAATGAAATTCTAAATAATAACACCACACTACCAATACTACTTTCGAATTTCATGTCTACTTTACAAATATTGTCAAAAGTATGAAAAAAAAAACACAGTACATGTTCCTCAAAACGCAGGGGGCGTCTTTGTATGTTCACCAATGGAAACTGGAGGTCATCTGGTGGTCATGTCTGGTACTGCGGCCAAACAAAATTCTACTGAAAGCTCATTTTTTTAGGTATCAACTTTAAATTCGGAATATAATTCGTTCAGATATTTAGCTTTGACTTTCTGTCAATTTTAGGCTAAAACATGTTTTGTAAAATACTAATTTCATGTATTATATTAACATATACATCCGTTGTTTTAATATTTTCATAAACATAAAAGCACATAACTTTCGTTTAATTGAACTTTTCAGCCACAATCTGACATTTTCAAGACTAAGTTCAAAAAGTGGGGGCGAGAGTTAAGGGGTTAACTTAAATATTGACTTAATTGAACCATCATCATTTGAGATATAATCATTAATAAACAAACTCAAAAGTATTCTGGTGTTCGCTCACTTTTAGTAAGGTTTCTACGTAAAGTTTTATAAATGAGCCCCCAGAATATTCTGGTAAATCCACATGCAGAAGTGAGCATGTCTTCTCTATGATTGGGCCTCGCCTCTGGAATGACTCGCCAGTTGAGATCAGACTATTTTAAAGTCTCTTTTAAAAGCTGACTTGTGTTTTCTTTGGCATTTTGGGGATTTTATTTTCACCTATTCTATTTCCTAGGTGTGTTCTCTTTTTCTGGATGCCGTTTTTATAGTACTAATTTTATCATGCTGTTCCTAATCTGCAAAGCGCTTTGGTCAGTCTTAAATAAACTGTTTATGTCCACTTGAGATGCATTCAAAAATATACTTGACCATCTTTGTGTGCATTTGACATTACGTGCAATAAAGAATAAGACTGAGGCTCGGAGAAAACCTTTTTTGGTGCTCATTAATAATCTTAGACTTCATTCATTCATTTTCTTTTCCGCTTAGTCCCTTTATTAATCAGGGGTCACCACAGCGGAATGAACCGCCAACCTACCCAGCACATGTTTTACGCAGCGGATGCCCTTCCAGCTGCAACCAATCACTGGGAAACACCCATACACTCCTATTCACACATATACACTACAAACAATTGTAGCTTACCCAATTCACCTATATTCACCGCATGTCTTTGGACTTGTGGGGGAAACCGGAGCACCCGGAGAAAACCCACATGAACACGGGGAGAACATGCAAACTCCACACAGAAATGGCAACTGACCCAGCCGAGACTCGAACCAGCGACCTTCTTGCTGTGAGGCGACAGCGCTACCCACTACGCCACCGCGCCACCCTCATCTTAGACTTATGGATGTCAAATTATGACGTTAAGATGATGTGGGATTTTGATTAGTTAATGCTGCAACTTAAAACCAACTAAACATCAGTGTCAGCTGACGTCATTAATACTGTTATTAGACGTCAAATTGACATAGCAACCAAAATATAACCAAATATCAACGTCATATGATGTCTTGTGCCTGCTGGGTTGCATTTAGTAGCTCCTTTTACCTTCAATCATGCTTTATTTTCTCTTTAATACATGTTTCTTTAATGCACTAATTTAGATAACATTAGCTAGCAAGCTAAGGTCACTCGTCAACAAATATTTCCAATTAAAATTTGAGCATTCCTAATGATTTATTAGCCAAAACCTAATGTGAAGTAGTCATTTTAAGACTAACGATTAGAGTACTTTCCTCATTTGAAAATAAAATATTTGCCAAAGTATTAATTAATCAAGTATTAAGTGATTGATACACAATTTAGTCTCTTAGTATTTAATTGCGAATTACACATGCATATATTTGATCCAGCAGATCATGAATAACCCCAATAACTACAAACAAGTCTTTCTGGACATGTTGAATGTGGCTGTACTTTAGAGAATAATCCATTTAAATAATAATAATAATAATAATTAAAAAAGATTAATTTCAGCTCTTTTGAATTTGAGTTTTGAAAGCTCTTTTCCCAAGTGTGACCCTTAAATTTAAGAAACAGTCATCATAAGCTAAAACAAATGTACATGTTGACCAGTAAACCCGCTGCTGGTTGGAGTGTTCCTGACAGCTCTGGCTTTTGGCTCCGTCTGGTTATTAATGAAGGCAGACTGGATGGAGCACAGCTGGCTAAAGGCCCACAGTCGCTAACCTTTCACTCGCTGCGCCATACGGCCCGCATCTCCACCAATTACAAGCAATTGCTGCGAGTTGTTTTCTCAAGGAGTGAAATTGCTGGTCCGTGAAAGAGAGGCCAGCAATAAAATGTAAACGCTTCCATTTGGAGATCAGAGGAGGACGTGCGGCCAGGATAATGTGCTGCTGATAGAAGTGTGGATATACGACATGCTCTTCCTCATCCACCTACATGCGCAAACTTTCAGACAACGTGTCAAAAACAAGTGAAATAAAGAGTGCTGGAGTTGTCGCGTCTGAGATTTCTAAGAGCCATGAGCCAAAAAACTTGGCTCATAAAGTACATCATAAGTACATAAAATGTATTTTATGTACTTAGAATGCATCAATTTTTGGCAAAAAAAAAAAGAAAAAAAAAAAGATTTATAGTACTATTTATTATTTATAATGCAAAAATAAATGTTAGGCAAAAGAAAATAAATAAATAAATAAATAAATAAATAGATAAATAAATGTTTATATAATGGGCAAATAACTAATAATAAAATAAAATATAAAATAAAAAATAAATAAATAAATAAATAAATAAATAAATAAATAAATAAATATATTTTAAAAAAGGAATTAAAAAAAATAATAATTAAAAATGGATCAAAGCCTAAAAGGGTCAGTTTCAAAGAGTTATACAACATTTTTTGTGTGGTATTTTGAGCTGAAACTTCACACACACACACACACACACACACACACACACACACACACACACACACGCACACGCACACGCACGCACGCAAACACTCTAGGGACATCAGAGACTTACTTTACATCTTGTAAAAAAGGGATTTTTTTTGTGTGTGTGTGTGTTAATAAATGCTGTTTAATAGAGAGATTTTTTTTCAATACACATTTTTAAACATATTTTTTATAGTTTTAATATGCAATTTCTAATAGCAAATTTCTTTTGTCTTTTCCTTGATGACCGTACATAATAATTCACTTGTTATTTTGCAAGATACAAAATGTATCAATTTAAAGGCTTAACTAGGTTAGGTTAACTAGGCAAATTATTGGACTATTGTGGTTTGTTTGGTAGCCAAAAGAAAATAAATATAAAAATAAATAAATAAATAACTAAATAAATATAGGAGTGCTTATAACTAATAATAATTGATTTAAAATATAAAAAATAAAATAAAAATAATTTCATTTAATTTCATTTAATCAAAGATCAAACCCTGAAAGGGTCAGTTTCAAAGAGTTATAAAACATTATCTGTGTGGTATTTTGAGCTGAAACTTCACGCACGCATGCATTTATAAAGATTACATTAAAAGAATATGAATATATATATATATATATATATATATATATATATATATATATATA
>CAIGQV010019950.1:7172080-7188742 GCA_903798115.1 Danio jaintianensis | reverse complement strand
CCAGTGATTCGCTCAGCAGTCCGAACTACTCGACGTAGTCTTCGGAGTCTATACTGTACATTATTTCTGTTACTTACTGTCCTAATTAAATCATAAAAAAATTAAGGCATGATCATATTTTATTTTGGTAAAATAAGCGTAATCTAGAGGCCTTTGCCTTTCATATAAGCCACTTCTGATGCCAAATGATCAACTAGAAGTCAAGTTATTATTTGTTGTTCCTAAAACTTGGATAGGTAACAAGACTGTTGTCAGGTAGTGTATATTCCCATTCACTATAGGTTTGTTATAGACTTTCTACGTATAAGATAATTTTGCAATGCCTATTTTTGTAACAATGAATATGGTGAACGATTATATTCAACACTAATGAATGTGTCTGAACTGAATGTGTGTGTCTTCCCCAGTCAGAGTCATCATGTCTGTATCCAGATATATGTTCATCCCAAAAGATCAGATGGCAAACAGGGAATTAGGAGAATCCCACACAAACACTTATTCCTGGGAAAGATGTTTAAGTTCCCAAAACAAATAAACTTAGGACAAGACACTGACCTGCTATTTCTCAACATGAGATATGGTGTGTGTGTGTGTCAGTGTGTGTGTGGTTCAGGTTCATCAGTAAGGTAATGAAGCACAGTTTGTGTATCTAAGCATGGCATGAAATGTGTGTGTGTTGCTTCATTTTCCTGCTTTGGTTCCTCTCACAAGTTCAGACAAATTCGTTCGACTTCCCTGTCCATTTAAACTCGTGGACTTCATTTTTGGGAATGACTTCAAGGGACAGTTCAACCTGAAGTAAAAATGTATTCACTATTTACTCACCCTCAAGTGGTTTCAATCATTTATGAGTTTCTTTCTTCTGTCGAACACTAAAGAAGATATTTTGAAGAAAGCTGTATCCATTGAATTCCATACACACGTAAAAATACTCTTGCTACATTCGATTTTTAAGTTGAATCAAATGTACTTTTCTCAACTTACATCAATCCGACTAAAAATATTAGGTTAAACTTTGTATAACTTATAAAAAAAAAATTTCAAACCTGATTAACTTATTAAAGGGCACCTAGTTGACCCCTTTTTCCAGATTTAATATAAGTCTTTTGTGTCTCCAGAATGTGTCTGTAAAGTTTCAGCTCAAAACACCCATCAGATTATTTATTAGACCTTTCAGAAGTTTGTCATTTTTAGCTCTGAGCATCTTGTAGCTGTTTTGGTGGACTGTGCCTTTAATGCTAGTCCTCCACGCCCACCGTTCCCACGTGCCTGTCAGTGTGCCTCAATCTCCGCCCTCGGCTGCCTCAGATAACAGACAGACATACTACAGTAAGAACTTTCCCAATGATTATTTGATGTATTTGTTGTGGAGTTGCAACGATAAATCACACACAATGTCGTTACAAAGTTCACGCACACACACGCACGCACAGACACACACACAGACAGTGCGCGCGTTTAGCTTTGCACTGTTTTGCACGGCAAATGTGACAGGATACACGTTAATATCCACTGCTGTATGGATATCCGTTACGTTAATGTACAAAATAAACCTGATTTAACGTCCACAACCTGGGATTGAAGCGTCTTCTTTTATAATTGTCCCGACACGCGGCTGTGGTGATAAAGTAAAGCTGAAGTAAATCGCTGTAATTGATTACAAACATGCACTGTTTTAAACACGTGTTAAACTTGTAAAACTCACTCTGGATCACATTTGATGATGATTGATGATCACAGAGAGCTGAACAGATCTTTTATTCCCGCTTGCTTTGCGCACGTCCTGTCTTGTTGATATGATTATACGCGTTACTACAGAGACATGTTAATACGCAGCTGTCAATCAATTCGGTGGGCGGGGAAACCACACTCCTACGTCAAGAAACTCGTGAAGGGTAAGTAAATGATGACAGAATATTCTTTTCGAGTATTCATGATGACAAAAAATTATTTTTGCTGCATCTTCAAACATCTTTTTTAAAACGACCCAATTCTTGAGTTTTTTTGGAGACAATTTAATGGTTTTATGTTCAATCCACTTAAATTTGTAAAAACACTTAAGTTAATCGGTTTGTGTTGGGACTACATTAAGGAATTGTGTAGAACCCAGTGTAACTGTGTGTTCTTTTCAGTCTTATATTTATAATCCTCTCATAAGCTATGTTTTCATCCAAAGATGTGAACTAAATTTATGCGCAAAACTGGAATATCACATAAAAGACGTGCGAATAAAGCAGCGTTTCCATCCAATGAGTCAAAAAGAACAAAATCCTCATTTCCTGATTAACTGGCGCCAAATATCTAAAGTAAAAACTGAATTTGCTGCGGCAGGAGAAGCTGCGTCAATCTTTTCTTTATTTAATAAATTACTAGTGCCTCAGAGGACAACGCCGACACGCAATGAACATGTGGTGGCGTTTGAAGGCGTGAGACGTGGAACACAGACGCTCTTCTGGAGGTCATTAATAATATAATAACACTGATAACACTGGAACAGTTAAGGCGTTTTAGAATGACCAAAACAGCATTTCAGATGTTTTACAAGTGCTCAGCCTGCTGGTTTGTCCATTCACACACATTTTCATCATAACATTTGTATCTCTTATAACAAAATCACATGACTTTTTAATGCGCATACTGGAATTTGTTTGGTAAAAGTGTTTCCATCGTCGTTCATGCGCATCTTCTCTTATCGAATAAAAAGTTTATCCTACTCAGTTATGTGCATACGTTTTTTTATGCACATTTTCAAAATTGATGTGCATCTTAGGGTTTCCATCAACCGTTTTTTTATGCGCATATCCAAAATGCCCATATAAATAGGTGGATGGAAACATAGCTATAGTTACATGTAATTTCTGATCCTTGTTTTTAAAATAAGCAAAGCTTTGATAATGCCAGGCTGATCCCTGCTTTAAGTCTAGCAAAACTCCTCATCAGATGTGATTGGAAGGTACTTAAAAAGATCCAGTAGACCTGAATCAGGACTGCAAGAGTAAGAAGACAAGATCTGTGAACACTTACTGAAGATTAGACTGAATGCTAGGAAATTTGCCATCAGAACGTCTAAACACACAGCTGACTGTGGCTCAAAGGGGTCGCGACCCTGACCTAACATAAGGTCAGCGGGAACACACCTGTGTCCACAAAAGAAAACTGCACAACATGCTGTAAAGGCTAGAACAAGTCAACTTCCCTACTGAAAACAAAAAAGGTTTGTTCATCTACACTGCAAAAAAATATCTGTTAATTAACAGTGTCCGTATTTTGTGTTTTCCGTTTATTTCCGGTTGTGAATTGCATTATGGGATGTTGATCTCTGCTTTGTCGACTTTTAATGTTCGAAATTCAAGTCTACAGTTTAACAAAGTGACTTTTAGTGACATTTTAGTAGTTTGAAATAAGATCATGTATAAAATATATATAGAGAGTAATAATATATAGAGTATTAAACAGAGAAATAAGTGTGTAAAATAACAGAAAATGTACTGGTAGTTTCAACCCAGGCTCATTATTGATATGTACTGCTGTATACATTTCTGGAGAGCGCAAAATACGTCCCAGAAGGTGTGTTTTTTTGCAGTTTTTGTTTTCGCAAATCCACCAGAGGCCGCTGTGTACGCTTTTTGAGATCTCAAATTTCTCTCGCGAGTGCCATTCGCGCCTGCTCTTCTCGCGTAAATCCACCAGAGGCCGCTGTCGACTGACTGACTGACTGACTGACTGACCGATCCCCCCACCCACCACCTTCCCTAAACCTAACCGACAGTGTTTTCAAGATTAAAAGTTGTTGGAAAAAAGATAAAGGTCCCATCATGCAATTCAAAAGCATAAATGAATGGGGGGGAAATAAAAAAATTCAAATATGAATCACAAAATACAGAAAACTGCTAATTTACAGATATTTATATATTTACAGTGTGCATCATTTTTAAATTCTGTAAATGCTGGGATAGGTTACTTTTTTCGCCGTTAAACAAAAGTTTGCAGCTCAATATTGCTCTGGGTTGGCTAAAAGTGGGCTCAAATCCTGTAAATATTTGGATAAGTTAATTTCCTTGCTGAAGAAAGTTGGTCTAGCACTGGTTTAGCTGGTCCCAAATACTACGCTATAGGACAAGTTAATTTCCTTGCTGCCTAAAGTTTGCTGATGTAAGCTGGTCTACACTGCTCTCAAGTGCTGTACAAATATTAGGATAGGTTCACATACTTGCTGAAAAAAAATGCTTGCTAAAAGACAGGTCTAAAATCATAAATGGTACAACACGATCATTTCTCTGCTTGACAGTCTGAACTGGGCTACATTCATCTGACTGGCCAAAAATACTGCAGATATAAGGATATACAATAAGTCAAATTATTTGAAGAAAGTTTGCTGTTCTATGTGGTCTCAAATCCTGGAAATACTAAAACAAATGAATGTATTGATTTAAAAACATTTGCGATATCACTTAAGTACCAATTCCAACTTAAAATACTGGCTTTATTACCTGCTTATTTTTAATATATTGGCTGTAGCAAATTAGTATTTTTTGAGCTAAAGGTCTTAGTTAATGGTGTCTTAAAGGGAAAGTTCACCCAAAAATGAAAATTCGTCATCGTTTACTCACCCTTTACTCATTTCAAACATTTTTGAGTTGCTTTCTTCTATTGAACACAACAACAACAACAAAAGATATTTTAAAGAAAGCTGAAAACCAGCAACCATTGACAAATAGTATTTGTTTTTCCTACTATAGAAGCCAATGGTTACCGGTTTTCAGCATTCTTCAAAATATCTTAATTTGTTTAACTGAAGAAAGAAACTCATAAGGGTTTGGAACCACTTGAGGGAGAGTAAATAACGAGTAAATTAAAAAAAATTTGGCTGAACTATCCCTTGAACAGTGAGAATTGTACATTAAGCGTAAAAAAAATGTGTATTAAAGGCCAATTTATACTTTTGCATCTAGTGTACACTATAGTGCAGCCTTCGCACAGTCACGTACCCTGATAGGCACCACAATTTTTTTTTTCATCAAATTAAAAAATTAAATATACCTCTAGACAATGCAGAACACAAGACCTGTGATTGGTCAGCTCGGTAAGCTGTGGGTGGAGCCAAGATCCTTGGACGCAGGTTTGAACTGCTGTTACAGTAGCATCATACACATTTCTGGCATAAACACAATAACAAAGACTTAAAAACAAACCAAATTTAGGTTTGCAAGAGCAGATTACTGATTAATAAAAGTTGATCTGCTTCAGACAATGCTAAACACGCTTTTAGCAGCACTAAAGGATATTTCTGTATTAAAGTGCTGTTGCAAAAGAAGCGTGTTACTTAAATAACCCCTGGTTTACTGCAAATCTAGAAAGGCTCCATTTTTTGGATTGCGCTAAGCGTTTCGCTATTTCAGGACTGCCATCTTTTCAACAGTTCCAGAACATTAGCTCTGGTAATTGTTACAAACTTAGGCCAACCTTTGTAAAAAGAGTTGATAGATTTCTTTTGACGTACATTCGGATCAGCACGATACATGCATGACCGTGATCCCAAATGTAGGTTTACAAGAGCAGATTATTGATTAATAAAGACTTTATCTGCTTCAGACAAAACATTTATCAAAGTGTTGCAAAATGTACAAGAAGCGTGTTTCTCAAATAAGCCCTGGTTGACTGCAAATGTCTAGAAAGGCTCCCTTTATTTGATTGTGCTAAGCTAAAGCATTTCGCTTTTTCACAATTCCCAATTTTTTGATAGTTCCAGGACATTAGCTCTGGTCATTGTTACAAACATAAGCTGACCTTTGTAAAAGAGTTGATAATTTTTTTTGTTGTATCTTCAAATTAGCACAATGCATGCTTGACCATACCTGCCAACACTCCTGTTTTTCCTGGGAGTCTCCTGTATTTCAGACCCATGTCCCGCCACCCTCCCGTTTTGTTATTTCTCCCGGAAAACTTCCATAATTTCACCCCTCCCCCAGTCCTCAGCTTTTTGGTACAGTCTGTAACACCCTCGGGTCGCCAACTTTAGTATAGTATCCGATTGCAGCGGCCGCCCGAAAACCCGGTCCATAGTACAGTTACTAACACCACAGCACAGTTACTAACCCAGTTCTCAATGTGTTATTCAGACAAAAACACACCGCCACCTCCGCCACCCTGGTCACCCGGGGTTTTGGAGCCAAATGTTGGCAGGTATGAGCATGTGCGTGATCCCAAATTTAGGTTTACAAGAGCAGATTATTGATTAATAAAGACTTTATCTGCTTCAGACAAAACTAAACATGCTTTTAGCAGCAATAAAGGACATTTCTGTATCAAAGTGTTGCAAAATGTACGAGAAGCGTGTTTCTTAAATAAACCCTGATTGACTGTCTAGAAATGTCTAGAAAGGCTCCCTTCATTTGATTGTGCTAAGCTAAAGCATTTCGCTATTTCAGGACTGCCATCTTTTCAATAGTTCCAGAACATTAGCTCTGGTCATTGTTACAAACTTAAGCTGACCTTTGTAAAGGAGTTGATTGATTTCTTTTAGCCTGCATTCGGATCAGCATGATGCACGCATGACTGTGATGGACTAGTTCCTTTTCCTTCTAAGACATGCAAATGTAAAACACCATAGAGCTCCCATGTATCCAGTTACCCTCACCTTCATGCTGGAATATCTTTGTGTTGATGCCAAAACGCCAGGATATTTCTGGAAGCACCGTCTGAACTCTCTTTCAATATTGCCTATTTTCTATTCTCTTAAAACTACAGTGCATACACATTCTCCATCTCGGTTCCGCTCTTGAACGTGACTCAATGAGCCAGAGAGGATCCAGTGGGGGTCAATGTGGAAATGGAGGCCACCTTTGAGCCCTCACAGCTTGGCATCCAGACATCAGCTTGAGAGAGACAAGGGAAGACACAGCCAATTACATTGCCTGTCACAGTATCCCGCTGGGCTCCCGGTGGGTAGACACATCAAACAATGATAAAAACAACCTCCTGTACTGACCGCAGCTGCTGGGCCTGTCAAGACTGAGAAGATATATACTGTATACAGCAGCCGTTTCATGACTGAACGGCAAAACCAAGTCCAACATCTACAGTACATGGGGGTGGATGTATCAGTGGGGAAACTGAGCAGAATGTTATCTGCTGGTCTGCTAAATATTACAAATTCAGAATTACAACTGACTACTGAATACTCTTAAATGTATGTAAAATGAGGTCTACAGCATATTATCTGTGCATCTTTTTTTTTTTCTTGGCTGGAACAGAACCCATCGGATTTATGTTTGAAATCTGCAAACTTTGCTTAAGAGTTGTCCAATGTCATATAGTTATTTTCCTTAATAAAATACCAAAGATGGAAACTGTAAATGGCAGGTGAGTAATGTGAGAACGATGCGATCGATCATGTACAGTATAAAAGCACAACTTATATATTGAAAGCCACCAGTGGTGGAAATAGTACTGAAAATTCATACTCAAGTAAAAGTACCATTACTTGCCTAAAAATGTAGTGCAAGTAGAGTAAAAGTATCTGTTGTAAATATTACTCAAAGTATAAGTAAAAAGCAGACCTTTCGAAAGTACTCAAGAGTAGTGAGTAGTGAGTATTACGCTGTAAAAAGCTGATGCATTTACATGTGGTTTGTGGATGTGTGTAAACGTAACATTCTGTAGTGCATTTAGTTATTGCCCAGCTGGCACACAACGTCATAAGATGCTAATATTAGGTTAGATTTAGGTCGTAACATCAGGTGACCAAAATTCAATGTCTAGGACAATGTTATTTTGATGTCCAATAACGATGTCAAATGACGTTGATATTTGATTGATTTTAGGTTGTGTTGGAAAGTGACCAGAATCCAACGTCGAGTCAACATCTTAAACCAGCATCATATTAACATCAAATACTGACATTTATTCGTCAGGTATGGCAACTAGAATTCAACGTCTGATAGATGTCATAGTTGTAACGTCCACACAACGTCAAGCTGGAACATCATTAGACGTTGATATTTGGTTGATTTTAGGTTGGACATCGGACATTGACGTCGGCCTGACGTTGGGTTCTGATGTCAACCCGATTTTAATTTTTAAACAAAATGCAACGTCCCCAAGACGTTGGGGTACAACGTCAATCTGACGTTATGTTGACATCCTGTGCCTGCTGGGTGTTTAAGGCCAGTAAACATCCGTCATCTTCTCATCAGTGACATGCATCTAAACAGTCTCTGGGTCAATGCGTGTAAAGATTTTGGACATCTTCTTGGACACTTTTAATGCTTCCAATCAGTTTGCTGCAATTATAAAGCACACATGTCTTGAGGTAGTTCATTATGATGCGATTTACCTTCTATGTGTGATTTGATTGGACAGGAATCACAGGACTGATTGTTCTAATCCCCATAGACAAGAAAAAGTAGTGACTGCAGGTTGAAGGAAAGTAGTGGAGTAAAATTACCAATACCGCACTAAAAATGTACTCAAGGGAAAGTAAAAGTGCACATTTTTAGAACTACTTACTAAATTACAAATCCTGAGAAAAACTACTCAAGCACAGTAACTTGAGTATTTGTAATTTGTTACTTTACACCACTGGAAGCCACCTAGTACCAGCTGTGCAAGTAAATCTCACTGTAGTTTCTGAAGCTGTCATCTTTACCATCTTTGTTAATGCACCCAACCTCGCATTCCAAAAATGCTGGTTTGAATCATTTTAGAGCAGGGCAAGTAGAACCAAAAAGGTTAAACAAAGACAGAAGTCATTGTGACACTACGCATCTTGCTTAGTGCTCTTGACTGCAGAAAATGTGTGTATGACCTGATGTGATATTCAGCATGGTCACATCTGTTGTCATGCTAGAGCTGTGGCAATTATTCATATCGAGAAATGATTCTGCATAGATTCTGAGATTTTCCAAATGCTTTGCGATTCTTTCTTCAACTGATTCTGAGCTTAGTTTCTACCAACAGATGGTGCTGTAGGTTTTAAAAACAGCCATACTTTGCTTGCCACCAGTTCCCTACACATACCACATCAGGGAGTGATTCTGCACATTCACTCATTGCCAGAGAAAAAAATAGGTTGTCAAAAACGCCAGAAAAGGTCATGAAAAAACACTGATGATAGCTTGAGTAAAATGATGTTACTGCTGGTAAAAACTAGCCTAGAGCGCCATCTGCTGGTAAAAAGTAGCCTAGAGAGCCATCTGCTGGTAAAAAAAGCCTAGAGCGCCATCTGCTGTCAAAAACTAGCCTAGAGCGCCACCTGCTGTTTAAAACTAGCCTAGAGCGCCACCTGCTGTCAAAAACTAGCCTAGAGCGCCATCTGCTGGTAAAAAGCAGCCTAGAGCGCCATCTGCTTTTAAAAACTAGCCTACAGCGCCATCTGCTATTAAAAACTAGCCAACAGCGCCATCTGCTATTTAAAACTAGCCTACAGCGCCATCTGCTATTTAAAACTAGCCTACAGCGCCATCTGCTATTTAAAACTAGCCTAGAACGCCATCTGCTATTAAAAACTAGCCTAGAACGCCATCTGCTGTTAAAAACTAGCCTAGAACGCCATCTGCTGTTAAAAACTAGCCTAGAGCGCCATCTGCTGGTAAAAAGTAGCCCAGAGCGCCATATGCTATTGAAAACTAGCCTAGAGCGCCATCTGCTGTTACAAAACAAGCATAGAGCACCGTCTGCTATTAAAAACTAGCCTAGAGCGCCATCTGCTGGTAAAAACTAGCCTAGAGCGCCATCTGCTGTTACAAAACAAGCATAGAGCACCGTCTGCTGTTAAAAATTAGCCTAGAGCGCCGCCTGCAGTTAAACACTAGCCTAGAGCACTGTCTGCTGTTAAACGCTAGCCTAAAGTGCCGTCTGCTGTTAAACGCTAGCCTAAAGTGCCGTCTGCTGGTAAACACTAGCCTAGTACCTAAATAAAGGCAACATGTTTAAGTCCCGCACTTTTGGAAGCTCCTGCGCCAGCCAATCATCTAGTATGAATAATCTTGAGTTGCTAACAAGATAATTCATCCTGAGAAAAAAACAAACAAAAAAAAAAAAAAAAGTATTTCCTCTCTACATTTACTGACACAAATGTGAACATCGACCACAACCACACACACATACACACGAAACACACACACTGCGACATGCACTCTGACTTTTACAGTGGCCACTATGGTGATGGAGGGTTGTTGAGCTCAGGAGGTGCTGGTCAGATGGAGATGAACTGAAACGCTGCACAAGATGTTAAAGCCTAGAGAATGATGGAAAGCTATAAGAGGACACCGGGCAGAGTTTACTGGAAGAGTCAAACTTTATGTTTATATGGAAAAAATACAGTCATCTGATTACAACACCCAACCTGCTGCTAAGCACATGGGCACCGTTTAAGACCACAGTGTTAGCATCCTCCAATAAAGCCTGACGTCTGGAGACAAGAACCCAGAGAACAGCAGAAACAGAAAGAAACGTATGATGGCTGATTTAGGGGAGGAAGAAAGTATGATAACAATAATTATTAAGAATATATAAATAATTGTATTAAGGTTGAGCACTGAGCTGAATTTTCTTTTTGGAGCCTAATCTTCACAAATATTTCTACATTAAAGGCTCGGCAAAGAATTAAAAGTCATGTGCATGCTTTTCCCCCATCCTCTTCCATTAACCATCCTCTTTTTGATTAAGATTTCATTTTTCATCAAGAAAATATTGATGATAGTGTATGATATTTATTCCAATTATCTCAATTCAGATGATTTTTCTGAATTCTTTGAGCAGAACAATCCCATTAGAAGTTCAGAAGGAATATCAGAAAGAGTTACATGGACTCTTGTCACATTTCCATGATTCACAGATGTGTACCGTGCACTCATCCCTCTGCATTTAACTCATGCCTCTGCATTTACATATATTTCAAAAGCTGTGCGGACACAGCTGGACATTAAATGAAGAAAAAAGAATGACTATACAATCTGGCTAATAGTTGGCAATTTGACTTTGACTTTGACTTGACTTTGACAATTTGACTTTTGACTTTGAATTTGGATCTGTAGCCCAGCATTTCTGTTTTGGTTGCCAAATCCTCACTCATGCCTTAAGACTGAACACAACAGACTTGCACATGATGGCACTGGTGTTAACATGGAGACAATAATGTTATATTTCAACACAATCTTATGGCAAATCATAATTTTTTATTACGATAGATCTATCTGTCTATCCGTCTATCCATCCATCTTACCCATCACCCCATACTCTTTTGTTTGGGTATGGTTTGATGGGAGGGAAATTGGGATGTAAAATGTTGGAAGCTGGAAAAAAATAAATAAATATATATATATATATATATATATATATATATATATATATATATATACCTCACCGGCCACTTTATTAGGTACACCTGTCCAACTGTTCGTTAATGCAAATTTCTAATTAGCCAATCACATGGCAACAACTCAATGCATTTAGGCATGTAGACATGGTCAAGACGATCTGCTGCAGTTCAAAGCGAGCATCAGAATGGGGAAGAAAGGGGATTTAAGTGACTTTGAACGTGGCATGGTTGTTGGTGCCAGACGGGCTGGTCTGAGTATTTCAGAAACTGCTGATCTACTGGGATTTTCACGCACAACCATCACTAGGGTTTACAGAGAACGGTCTGAAAAAGAGAAAATATCCAGTGAGCGGCAGTTTTGTGGGCGCAAATGCCTTGTTGATGCCAGAGGTCAGAGGAGAATGGCCAGACTGGTTCCAGCTGATAGAAAGGCAACAGTAACTCAAATAACCACTCGTTACAACCGAGGTCTGCAGAAGAGCATCTCTGAACGCACAACATGTCCAACCTTGAGGCGGGTGGGCTACAGCAGCAGAAGACCACACCGGGTGCCACTCCTGTCAGCTAAGAACAGGAAACCGAGGCTACAATTCACACAGGCTCACCAAAACTGGACAATAGAAGATTGGAAAAACGTTGCCTGATCTCGATTTCTGCTGCGACATTCTTCTTCTGCTTCCAGCAGGATAACGCGCCATGCCATTAAGTGCGAAATATATATAGATTTATATTTGTATTTCTAAAAAATATGAATAAAAATAGTGCTGTCAAATGATTAATCGCAATTAATCGCATACAAAATAAAAGTTCGTATTTGCATAATGTGTGTGTACTCAGTGTATACATATTGTGTATATATACATAACAATAAAAATATACATAAAAAAATATGTCAAATAGAAAAAAACACAAAACCAAAATATGTACATATATATATTTATATTTATATGTAATTAGAATTAGATATAAATATTTAATATAAATACACAAAATAAATACAAACATGCATATATGTAAACAAAAGCTTTTATTTTAGATGTGATCAATCATCTTTCGACAGCACTAAATAATAACAATAACAATAATAATAATAAAAACAACAACAACAACAACAACAACAATAAAACTTATAAGCTGTTCTTTAAAAAAACAATAGTTGACAAACATAAAAATCAATACATATACTCCATAATTCTTGCCTGTTCATTGAAATTACGCAACTAATGAGTTGAAACCCTTGAGCATGATGTGTTTTCACAGTAAATTGTAGTCTGAATCTCAGCATGCGTCATCTTACCCATTCTGAGCCATCTACATTCACCCTGCAGGGCACCAATCGCTTAATGGCAGATTAGAAAGTCGACTCATTTAGATCC
Source organism: Danio jaintianensis (assembly GCA_903798115.1). Taxonomy (NCBI): domain Eukaryota; kingdom Metazoa; phylum Chordata; class Actinopteri; order Cypriniformes; family Danionidae; genus Danio; species Danio jaintianensis. The sequence goes on along the minus strand of CAIGQV010019950.1, from coordinate 7,176,046 downwards.
AGCCTGGCCAGATCCTAAAAAACACAATCACAGGAGTCATCAAGAACTCTTTACTCCTCCCGAAAAAGCAAACACACTGAGGAACCAGGCCAAGTCGCTACAGTAAGACGACCACTGTAAAATCCCACAGGCGACCAGCACTTGACTATGAAAAAAACCGTGTTTATAGTGTTACAATGACATCACAAGAGAAAGGCTCAGTGCAAATATACAGGTGGATATTACTGATTTGGAAAAGAGCACAGGGCTCCGCTGTCCTGTACAAGTTTACATAGACCATTTATTTTGTCTGCGGTTGAAAATATAAACCTATACTTAAGCACGTCTCATTAATATAAAAGGATTTCTTTTTTTCTACACCTTTACATTTAGTCATTTAGCAGACGCTTCCAAAGCAACTTAGAATTGAGGAGGCGGTTCAACAAGAAGAGACAATACACACAACAAGTGCTGGTTATACAAAAGACTCAGAGAAAAGTGCTCAGAGAATTTAGTGCTAGAGTAATGAGGGGGAAGTGTTTTGTTTTTGTTTTTTAAATAGAGAGAAAATTGTTTCTACAGGTGGTTTGTCAAGCCCACTCACCTGTGTGAGGCTCACTTCATAATTGCTTAATGTTTTTAAAGATATATGGAGTGATTTTAAGAAAGTGTCTGGTGCGAATGTACAAAAACTAGTGGAAATTTAGGTAAGAGTGTCAGAGAGATTAAAAAGTGTGTTTTCTACAGGTGGTTTGTTAAGCCCACTCACCTGTGTGAGACACACTTCAGAAATTGCATTCATTCATTTTCCTTTGGCTTAGTCTCTTATTTATCAGGGGTCGCCACAGCGAAACGAACCGCCAACTATTCCAGCACATGTCTTACACAGCAGATGCCCTTCCAGCCGCAACCCAGTACTGAGAAACACCCATACACTCTCACATTCACACACACACTCATACACTACGGTCAATTTAGTTTATCCAATTCACCTATAACGCACGTGTTTGGACTGTGGGGGAAACCGGAGCATCCGCAAACACGGGGAGAACATGCAAACTCCACACAGAAATGTCAACTTTCCCAGCCGGGACTCAAACTAGCAAACTTCTTGCTGTGAGGCAACAGTGCAAACCACTGAGCCACCGTGCTGCCTCTCACTTCATTAATGCACAATGTTTTTTTTTTTTTAGATATGGAGTGATTGTAAGGAAGTGTCTGATGCAAAGACTGGTGCAAGTGTTGATTAAAGAGTCAGAGAGATGAAAGTGTGTTTTCTACAAGTGGTTTGTCAAGCCCACTCATCTGTGTAAGGGCACACTCAGAAATGCACAATGTTTTTAAAGATATACGGAGTGATTGTAAGAAAGTGTCTGGTGCAAATGTCCAAAAACTGGTGCAAGTGTCGGGTAAAGTTGAAAGAGTGTGTTTTCTACAGGTGGTTTGTCAAGCCCACTCACCTGTGTGAGGCACACTCAGAATTGCATAATGTTTTTGAGGTCACATCTTTGTTGTGAGATTGTAAATGACTGTATATACAGTAGTATAGAGTATAAAAGTATCAAGTTTGGTACCAATCGATACTGACATTTTAAAAACGTAAATTTTCTGCTAACATTTGAGCGGGTTCTCAAACACCGCTGATTGGCCATTGTGTTGCTGTTGAGCACATGAATGCAATGGCCAATCAGCGGTTTAAAGGGCTGTTCACACAGAATGCACAGATTATTATTTTTTCATTCCACCGGGCTAATTTTCTATTGTTTTTCAATGTAAACACACACTTAATGGACATGTTTGAAGGTTACGCTTGTGTCTTTTAAAGCCCTGCGTTTTTTAGATGCCGTGTCAAGTTAAAAGATCTTCAACTATCACACGCAACTCATCACTGTCAGCTCTGAATGCAGTCGACCAATTAGAAGAGCTCAGAGGCGGGGCAACCATTGCAAGCTTCTGTTTATAGTAGAAAGTTGGCATGACAACTGTTTTATTTAAGATTAAACCATGGCGGAGGAGGCGCTCATTGTGGCTGTTTCCAGAATATACACTTATACACTCAAAAACTTGCTGCTTGTTCAAACTACCTATTTAAAATGAGTGGAAACAACACATTTCGTGATTTTTTTGGGGGTACAACTTAATTGTTTTATGTTCAATTCACTTAAATTTGAAAAAAAAAAAATAATAATTAATAAGTTAACTTTATTCCTTCAAGTTGTCCCAACACAAATTGATTACATGGAACCTAGCAATTTTTTTTACAGTGTATCATATATCAAGTGTTTGTCATAACATATTGTTTTCCTATTTCTAATGGGTCCATTATTGTTGTTATTATGCTATATTCATAACATCGCGTCACGTAGAGTTTGCGATGCGCTACACTTTTTTAAACCCATTCCTCAGTGCATTTTTATAAGCAAAGATGCGTTCGGTGTGAATGAGCCCTAAGAACTCACTCAACAGCGTTCAAATGTTAGCAGGAAATGGAGGTTTTTTGTTTTTTTTTCAGTGGCGATTGGTACCAAACTCGATACTTTTGACAACACTAACATACAGTCAAAGTCCCTTTAAGGCAAGTCATTTCACTCGGTGGCCATCTTCGGGTAGTATGCTTGGGCATTCTCCCTGAATGGGGAAACATTGAATTCTCCAAAATTGCTTGCCAAGCTTATGATTACATTTCATATTAGGAATCACCAATACAATTAAAACAACAACTGTCTCTTTAGTTCCAGTTCTAAAGTTCTAATCACACAAAATCTGCAGAAAATCACGTCTGGTTCGAGTTCCTCCCCTGGAGATTTGTCTATCTATATCCATCGTTGATTGGCTCCTGTACTAGAAGGCGAGGCTTAATTCGCCATGTTGACCGTTGACACTTTTCCCCATTCAAAACTATAATAAGTTTAATAAGTCTTATGTATTCTATAGTCTTTGATACAGTACAGTACAGTACAGTAGTAGTAACTCCGCAACACTTGCTGTGTGTCAGGCTGTTTTTACTTGAGCATTATCATTAACCAATTTTCAGAATCTCTAACTATGAATCACTTCAAGAAAATGATCGGATTAGGTGTGGTGTTTTTTTTGTTTGCTTCATAAAGCCTTAAAAGAACTTTTGTTTTTAGTCCTATGCTACTAAGCCAAGCTCAAAACTAAACACTTTGAATATTAAAAGGCCTTTTTTTAAGTCATTTATTATAACACGGGGGAACGGGCACACAGACAGACGCTCTCAAAGTTCAGTACACTTAACAGACTGTGTCCCATAATTCGATTTAAATACCAGGTGCATCTGAAATAATAAAATCAGCCATTTTTGGACTATTTTACCTATAATGTTTTGGACTCAAGGTAACTTTGGTCTCATGAAAATTTGCTTTCATGACCTTTAGGAAATTGCACAGACTTTAGATGAAAAGAAGCTGGTGGCAATCTGAATGCATTTAGCGCATGCATAGATCAGGATTAGGCCTTCCTGGTGTCTGTCAGAATTAAGCCTCTGTGGGATTTAACACTGATATGGACTATTGCCAGGTTAAATTTACAGCAAAAAGAGCATTAAGATCACTCCACACCTTTTTGTATGATATTTAGCAGTCAGATTATACTGTTAGCTGGGTTTCTATCACTGCATTAATGCATATTTTAAAGTAAAACATGAGAATGGAGGGATGGAAATGGCTAACTTTGAATATATATATTTTTTTAATTCACAAAATGTTTTTACACTTGAGGTGGTTTTATTTTGGTTAATGGGAATAATGGGAGATGGAAACACATTTGCTGAAACTCTGATGTAGAGAATGTCACAACCATGTGACCAATCAGCTGTCTTTATTATGCTTGCCTTGTTTGCTGTTAGTTGCTAGGTTACCAATACTACATGTGAAAAACAAGACAGATATTGTCTAAAGGTATATTATATTATATTATATTATATTATATTATATTATATTATATTATATTATATTATATTATATT
>CAIGQV010019950.1:7138467-7149149 GCA_903798115.1 Danio jaintianensis | reverse complement strand
TATGAATTAATTTGTTCTATCGATGTCATTGCATCATTTGATGTCATTCATTTGATTTAATTCATCTATCCATTCATTCATTCATTCATTTATTTGATGTCACTGAAATGAAAAATCATACATTTTTTTAATTCATTCATTAATTTAATGTTATTTATTCATGCCATTAATGTAATTAATTATTCTTTCATTTATTCATTTAATGTCATTCATTCATTCAATTTAATTAATTTATTCATTTAAATTTCAGACATTTTTTCAGTGTCATTCATCCATTTGATGTCATTCATTCATTCATCAATTTATTCATTTAATGCAAGTCATTCATTCATTTTATGTCCTTCATTCATTCATTCATATTAATTCATTTGATGTCATTTTATCATTTGATGTCATTCATTCATCCATTCACTCGACGCCATTCATTCATTCATTCATTCATTCATCTTTTGCATGTATTCATTTTATGTCATTCATTCATTGGATGCCATTAATTAATTAATTCATTTATTCAATGTAATTCATTCAATAATTTGAAGTTCATTAATTTGTTCAATGTCATTTATCCATTTGATGTCATTCATAAATTTATTTATTTGATGCAAGTCGTTCATTCATTTGACGTCCTTCATTCATTCAAATTAATTCATAGATGCCATTCATTCATTCATTCATTCATTCATTCAATGTCATTCATTGTCATTCATTCATTCATTCATTCATTCAATGTCATTCATTCATTCATTCATTCACTTAATGTCATTTATCCATTCATTTGATGTCACTGAAATGATTTTGTATTACCAACATAATATATTGAAATAAAAATGTTTAAAAGAGCTCAAAAGGTGATATTTGCTTTGTGTCCTGATGATATTACATTATTCTGGGTGAAGTTGACTACTGCTGACTGCGGTGGAAAAGCGTCACACACGCACGCAGACAGATGTTATGGTTGAAACGGTTATGCTGTGTTATAGCAACTAGTCCTCAAAGATGCAGTCATTACAGTTCAGTCTTCATAAGGCACGGTTTGTTTTAAATTCCAAACCTTAAGTATTAAACCACAGCAATTAATTCAGCACGAACCCGCTTAACATACAGGCTCCATTCAAACATGCTGCTTTTCCTGACTCTGACGCAGCATTTCATTTTCCCTCAATTCAAGGCCTACCTAAAACTATACTGCTGTATCACAGGACTACATTTACATTTATACATTTAGCAGATGTGTTTATCTAAAGCAACTCACTGTACAAATGGGAAATTTAAGAGCTGGAACTTCAAACCTGGTATTTTTGATGCCGTGATGGACGTTCAGGTTATAAAAAGATCTTAAAAGATCATATCATCTTACTACATAGGTTAATTAATGTTTTGGTAAAATAAATAAATCAATTAAATAAATAATAAATTAAATAAAAAATGTAAATTAAAATTAAATGAATTAAATATAAAAATAAAAACAAAATTAAATTAAATTAAAAATCAAAATTAAAATTAAAATTAAATGAATTAAATATAAAATGAAAAATAAAATTTTAATTAGAAAAAAATAAAAAATAAATTAAAAAAAAGGTAAAATTAAATTATAAAAAATATATAAAATTAAAAATAATTTAAATGAAAAAAACATTAAAATTAAAAATTTAATTAAAATTAAATTAAATTATTTAAAAAATCATCAAATCAAATCAAATATAAAATTTAATTATATATGTAATTTTTTTTACTAACTAAAACAATGAATTATTGAGATGAGGAGATAAATTATATATTATAACATGTGTTCCTTTTTGGTCAGTTCAATTTTTAAAATCATAAAAAACAAATACATGGTACTGATGATACATATGTATCTTAATAACTTTAATAACTGTTTTCACAACTTTCTACATGTATTTGTCCCTATTAAAAATCTAAAAGACTTATGTAATTGCAGTTTATATGCAGCTTTCATATTGGAGCAACTCCCCAAAATACACTGAGCTACTGAACTTCATCTCTAGTGTTTATGTACTGAAGAATTAACTGCAGAGTCATATTTTAAGTCACTAAAGAGAATCTTGGGTGTGTTGTTATTTGCACAGGTTTGTTGTGCGACCAGTAACTGGCAATTATAGCAATTATGGGTTGCCATTTTAAAGTCAGATCTGTATGCTCACTGAAACCAAGCGTTGCACTGCGGTTGCTATTTGATGGCCACTCTGTATGTAAACACCATTATGTACTTTGTGCCATCCCTGTCAAAAAAAAATGTAGTCAAACTTTTAATATATTCAAGCATTAAATAAACACTGGTCATCCAAAGGAACTCTCCGTTCTTCTATGATGCACTGGCTATTTTTGGAAAATGATCTGTTTTTTGACGTCGTACACCAGACGTCTTTGATTTACGAGCAGGAAAGACAAACACGTGTCGGACAAAGTCAAACAATCTATTCTCAGTAGCTCTTTTAATAGAGGTTTCTGCTGTGGAGAGTCTGTTTCTGTAAGGATTAACCAGTCCTCCACCCGTCTAAACAACCATAACACAACTGGACACACCCTTAGTGTTGTTGGAGTTTGGAGAAAACTTAATGTTTATTTTAATAATGAAGGATTTAAAAAAAAATTAAATAAATAAATAAATTCTAATTAATCTCAAGTTTTATTTTAAATAATTCTCTAATGTTTTATTATTATTATTATTATTATTGTTATTATTGAAAAAAATGGAATTAAAAGGTCGATATTTTAGTTTCCATGCTGTCAATTTCAGTTCCTATTTGCAAATTATATTATTATTATTAAAAAATAAAATAAAATGTCAATTTTATTTCCCATGCTGTCAAGTTCAGTTCTTATTTGAAAATTGTATTATTATTATCATTATTATTATTATTATATTATTATGTTTCAAGTTTCTTTGTATAGCACTTTTTACAATAATTATTGTTCCAAAGCAGCGTTACAAAGGGTGAAAATAATTAGTAAAACAAAAAATCTATAATATTATTGAAAAAAAAAACAGAATTAAAGGTCAATAATTTTTTTCCATGCTGTCAATTTTAGTTTTTTTAAATGGTGAAAATCAGTATCGGCAGGTCACCACAAAAAAACAATAATAATTCTAATTAATCTCAAATTTTATTGGAAATATTTATCTAATGTTTTATTATTATTATTATTAGTATTATTATTAGTATCATTATTAGTATTGTTGTTGTTGTTGAAAAAAAAAAAAAAAAAATTAAAGGTCAATATGTTTTTTCCCATGCTGTCAATTTCAGTTCTTTGAAAATCGTATTATTATTATTATTATTATTATTATTATTATTATTATGTTAGCGTATAGCACTTTTTACAATAATTATTGTTTCAAAGCAGCGTTACAAAAGGAACAAAAAATCTATAATATTATTGAAAAAAAAAATAGAATTAAAAGGTCAATAATTTTTTTCCATGCTGTCAATTTTAGTTCTTATAAAAAAAAATGGAAATGGTGAAAATCAGTATCGGCAGGTCACACTTACCAAAAAAAAGAAAAGAAAAAAAAATGTAATTCTAATTAATCTAAAATTTTATTTGAAATAATTCTCTAACATTTTTTTTATTATTATTATAATTATTATTATTGAAAAAATTATATCCAAGTAATATTCAAATTCAAGTTTCTTTGTATAGCGCTTTTTACAATAATCACTGTTTCAAAGCAGCTTTACAAAAGGTGAAAATTATAAAAAAAGAGAGAGAGAGAGAATTAAAGGTCAATAACTGTTTTATTCTGTCAATTTTAGTTCTTATAATTAAAATCGGAAATGGTATCGGTAGGTCACACTTACCAAAAAAAAATAAAATAAATAAAAAAGTAAAATCAGAATCGGCCAATGAAATTGCAATCTGTGCATCTCTACTTTAGAGTTGTCTAAATTCCATTCTTAGCGATGAATATTACTTATTAAAATTAAGTTGTAATATATTTAGAGAAAGAAATGTATTAAATGTCTTTAGAAAAGTTGATCTTCAATATTCTAATTATTTTTGGCATCGGTAATTTTGACCAGTTTAGTCCTCCACCCTTCAACAGACAGCACAATGGAGTCTGTTTGTGACCCCGCCGTGACTCACGCTCGGTAATTGAGTGTATTGGCACGACTGCTCCTGGATCAGGTGTATGTAGGAAACACCAGATAGGTTAATAGGCGTCTTTAGGTAAGCACTGATCATTCTTAAGGCACTGCGTCAGGCTATACTTAACACTGAGGATCAGTGTGTCAATAAACAGAGTATGCAGACTTCTCCTTTATAACCTGCTTCCCAGAAAAAGAACGATAAACATTCGAATGGATCAGCTTTTGAGGTTACAGCTGTACGGGAAACGAGAGGGCATCTCCTTTACCTTTCCTGGAAGGATAAGGGTGCGTATGTGTGTGGAAAGATGGTAATAAGGAGTGGCATAGGTTAAAATGCAGACTAAATAATACTAACAGAAGCATGCATCACGGAGGCATCCACTTCATTAGGATAGAAATAATCAAAAAAGATACAAAAACTGCCACCAAAATTGTAACTCTGGATCACAAAACATATTTTGTTAGGGTGCGTGTCCACCGAAGCGTTTTTGCGCTGCAGAGATGCGAGAGTTGCTCTAAAAATGCTCAATTACACTGTAAAAAATATCTGGTAATGAACAGTTTCTGTATTTTGTGATTCACAAGTGTTTATTTGCGGTTGTGAATTATATTATGGGATGTTGATCTCCGCTCGGTCGGCTTTTGATGTTGAAAATTAAACTCTACAGTTTAATAAAAGTGACTTTTATTGACATTTTAGTAGTTTTAAATAATATAATGTATAATAAATCATATATCTAGAGAAATAAGTCTGTAAAATAACTGAAAATGTGCTGGCGGTTTATTACAAGGTTTTTGTAGCGTAATATACAACACCAACACAGACAATATAGCACTGCAAACTACATAAAAAGTTAATAAAAGTCACTTTTTTTTTTTAATTTTCAAGCTTAAAAGCTGTTGGAAGAAAGATCAAGATCCAATTTATATAAGTAAAATAAAAAATAAATACATCAATCAAAAAATAGGAAAACGGCTAACAAAGTATCTCCACTGTATTATTACAAGTTGAAAGTCTTTTTAAAAAGTTGACAGCTGCGTGGTATTCTTGTTTTTTATTATATAACTTTCTAATTATTCTCAAATTAATTTTAAATAATCCTCTAATGTTTGTTTTTTTATTATTATTTAAATAATAGAATAAAGGTCTTTTTTTTTGCATCCTGTCAATTCTAGTTCTTAGAATGAAAACTGGAATTGGCAAACATTTGTATTGGCAGGCCACACCAACCAAAAAAAAAAAAAGAAAGAAAATCACAATCGTAATCTGCGCATCTCTACTTTAAAGTTGTCTAAATTCCATTCCTAGACATGAATATTACTACTTATTAAAAATTAAGTTGTAATATATTTTTGTGAAAATTCATTCAAACCTATGTTTCAAATAATCTTACGTCAAGATTATTTTGCTTGTTTTAAGGAAAAACTCACTTCATTTTGACATTATTTCTTAAAACGACAATTTTTTTGCTTGTCTAGAAAATGCTTCTTGGTTTTAGGATTTTTAGATATAACTACAAACAAGACAAAAAAAATCTAACTAAGAAAAGCAGTTTTTGCAGGGTACTGCTTACAAAATATCACACTTCACATTTTAAATAGCATTACATTGCACTCAATGCTACTGGAAATGCTTCAGCGTTTAGTGTGACGCTTCTGTAAAACAGTACGCTACTGGTGTTGCTATATTTAATCAATCTCTCCCTGACACTGATACTCATACACTCTCTGACAGCAAACACATCCTCCTCTCCTTGTCATCCTCTATTCACCCCCCTCTGTAAACACTAACCATGTCTTTTTTTTTTTCACTCCGATCCCTACCAGTTGCACTAATTGTGCTGTAACTCAATCCTGGCATTGGCTGTAACACGTCCCAACGTTTCCCCCGACGGCCAATCAGCAGACAGCCTCATAATACGACGTGTGGCACAGTAAAAGACCTCTATTCAGCAAATAATCACACCGTATGCAAGAGGCAAAACCTGCGTGAAAATAAGCCAGGTTTGATGAGAAAACAATCACAGAGTTCCTGCAAATCTCACTTGAGGTTTTGGCGAGTTAGCTAACGTAAGTGGCAGCTACATCATCCGGGGCCAGGTTTTTTGACACATGCCCGATACATCCTGTCCCTCGCGCTCTTTTACAACGGTAACATGTTCACACATACGTATAATGCACAGACGTGGTCTATAAATGTGTACGCTTCACGTGAGGCAAAACAGGTATCGCAAACAAATTAGAGAAAAGCCACATGCATGGACAAAAATAGTGTGACGCAGGACGATAAAGTAGCTGATTTAACCCAAAAACGTTCATAGCAGCACCTAAAAGCTAAAGGTTCACTTCACACAGTTAAACACTTAGCCTTTTAATTCCACAGGTACACTATACACTCCAAAAAATAAGTTTGCTGTTTGTTCAAGCTACTTATTATTTAAAATGAGCTGAAACAACACAATTCTTGAGTTTTTTTGGAGGGAAAACTTCATTGTTGTATGTTCAATCCACCTAAATTTGTAAAAAACTAACAAGCTAACTTAATTCCTTCATGTTGGTTAATTGATTGATTGTGTGGAAGCCAACATTTTTACAGTGCATCACACTAGGCTAATCATATTTATAGCATCCTATTTTCTTGTGATTAATTGCTGAATGTTTTATAAAGGTGTATGGTATATCACGACATTGACCTGTCAAATAGGTTACTATAAGAGGTATACTAACAAATCAATACTGTATGACACTTTTAATGAGAGATTTTAATGACAAATACAGTTTGTTCCGCTGACGAAGTGATCAGAAAAATAATCAAATAAGACTGGGCGACACAGTGGCGCAGTGGGTAGCACGATCACCTCACAGCAAGAAGGTCGCTGGTTCGAGCCTCGGCTGGGTCAGTTTGTATGTTCTCCCCGTGTTGGCGAGGGTTTCCTCCGGGTGCTCCGGTTTCCCCAACAAGTCCAAAGACATGCGCTATAGGTGAATTGGTAAGTTAAATTTTCCTTAGTGTATGTGTGTGAATGTGAGTGTATGGGTGTTTCCCAGTGATGGGTTGCGGCTGGAAGGGCATCAGCTGCGTAAAACATATGCTGGATAAGTTGGCGGTTCATTCCACTGTGACGACCCCAGATTAATAAAGGGACTAAGCTGAAAAGAATATGAATGAATGAATGTTCATAAGACTGTCATGAAACCTTTATAATCGTGACATGACACATGCTATGAATGTGCTTATTTAAGTGTCATTTGCTCAGTTATGTCATTTTGAATGCAAAGATGACACTGTTTGTTATGACAACTTGACGAATACATCACAACCTGTCATTATCTTTGTCATTACCAAATCATGTTTATGACGGATTTATGACAAGTTTTGTTGTCTTGGTAATGTCAAGTTGTAATGACAAAGACAAAAACAGGTTGTGAAGTTTATATACATGTCATTAAGTTGTCATAACATACAGTGTCATCTTTGCATTTAAAATGTCATAACTGAGCCAATGACACTTAATGACGTTTGTTAAAAGCATTCAAATCTCAAAATGTCATGTCATGATCATAAAGGTTTCATGACAGTATTATGAACACCCCTTCAAAATGTAAAAAAAAAAATAATGACGCTGTTATAAAATCCATGACACATTTATAATGGCTTCATGACAATCATGTTTATGACAGATTTATGACAAGTTTTGTTGTCTTGGTAATGTCAAGTTGTCGTAACAAAAACAGGTTGTGATGTGTGTATGTCAGGTTGCCATAACAAAAAAATATCATCTTTGCATTTAAAATGTCATAACTGAGTGAATGACACTTAATGACATTTGCTATAAGCATTAAAATCATGTCATGATCATAAAGGCTTAATGACAGTCTTATGAACAAGCCCTTCAAGTAAAAAAATATTAATGACGCTGTTATAAAAATCATGACATCTATAATGGCTTCCTGATAATTATGTTTATGACAGATTTATGACAAGCTTTGCTGTCTTGGTATTGTCAAGTTGTCATGACAAAGACAAAAACTGGTTGTGATGTATTTGTCAAGTTGTCATAATGTCATATTTGAATTAAAAATGTCATAACTGAGTGAATGACGCTAAATGACATTTGTTTTAAGCATTCAAATATCAAAACGTTATGCCATGATCGTAAAGGTTTCAAGTCAGTCTTATGAACACCCCTTTAAGTAAAAAAATATATATATATATTAATGACTGTTATAAAATTTATGACATCTATAATGGCTTTATGATAATCATGTTTATGACAGATTTATGACAAGTTTTGTTGTCTTTGTAATGTCAAGTAATGACAACAAAAACATAGACATTTGCATTTGTCAAGTTGTCATAACATAGTGTCATCTTTGCATTTAAAATGTCATAACTGAGCGAATGACACCTAATGACATTTGTTATAAGCATTAAAATCATGTCATGATCATAAAGGTTATGAACACCCCTTCAAGTAAAGGGTTCACATAAAGCACAGTACCGCCGCTGTCTTGAGAATCGGCAGGACGCGTATTTATGTATGCATGTGCGTCCGATGTGGAAGTGCGTGCATGTGTGTGTATGCGTGTGTGTGTTTCCAGAGCCAAGGACAACGATAAAGACTGGTTGTGATGTATCTATCTCAAGTTGCCATAACAAACAATGTCATCTTTGCATTTAAAATGCCATAAGTAAGCGAATGACACTTAACGACAGTAGTTATAAGCATGGTTAAAATCTCAAAATGTCATGTCATGATCATAAAGGCTTCATGAACTTCATATGAACACCCCTTCAAGTAAAGTACAGTACAGCCGCTGTCTCGAGAATCAGCAGGTGTGTTCTGTACACTCGCAGTTTGGAAGAACGCGTGTTTATGTATATGTGTGCGTCCGATGTGGAAGTGCGTGTGTGTCCGGGTGGATGTGCATGTGTGTGTGTTTCCAGAGCTGAGGAAGAGCGTAGAGGTGGTGGTGTGATGTTGAGGGTGGTCAGAGTCTCCCCTACCTCACCGACCCAGAAGCCCAGGGCCTCTTTGACTCAGTAGTGGCCTTGTGCTACTGGAGTCTGATAGTCTGGCACTTTTTTTTTTTTTTCCTCCACCCCGAATGGACAGGGAGAGAGTGATTTCTAAATCCATAACTCCACCACGTGGCTTATGGCCCCGTGTGGAGGACCAACAGAACAGGGGAGGGGTGTAGACGCCCAATTCTGCAGGGATTTGGCAACGCTGATGGTTAAACAACCTTAATTTCAATGTATTTTTCATTTGAAGCATTATTATGGACCCTTTTCACAAGACGTTGTTCATGTTATAATGCATTTGAGATCTTAAATCCTTGTAAGCTACATGGAAACAAATATTTAGATTTTTTAAAGAAACATATGAACATTAATATGTATTTATGTAGGTATTATATCATCTTTGCATTAAATGAAACTAATTACCGCTTATGCGAGGTGTTTCTAACGCAGTGTCTATGGGGGCAGGACAGTAAATCTGACATTATTCTCCCTTCTGGCTGCCGTTATCAGTCTCACACTATATTTTTCCGTTTTCTGAAAGTCTTGATAACCCCATCATGGAGTTTTTCTTTTATTATTTCAGCAAACAGGATTGTACAAACATTTTTTGTTGTACTCTCCAATTCACTGCGCTCTGTTTACCCAATTATGACTACTGAGAAACCCCGGATATGTGAAAAGGGGTCTGTTGTTATCTTTATTTCGGTTGTTTAAATTTCTTTGGTGATGACAAGTGTCTGAATATGTAACGGTTAAGGTGACTATGGAATACTGTGATTATGTCATGATGTCTGATGAAGAGCCGGTGATTCTGTTGACTGCTGAACAATAAAAGCGTTTGGATTGACATTAGGGGTCTATATCACTATTTTAAATTGTTCTTTTTTTTAATATAATTTATTAATTTTGGAATGAATCTCCCTTCAAGACTGGCAGCATATAAAATTAGGATAAATGAAGAGAATGGTGAGCAGGGTTGCCAGGTTTTCACAACAAAAGTAGTCTGATGGCCAATGTATGTTGGGGGGGAGTTTGACTTTAACAAGCGGAATAGAAAAACAACTCACGGAGACAAATCTAAAGGAGCCCAATTCAACAGGAAAACTGCAAACTGCGAATTTGGCAACACTGATGGTGAGACAACCTTAATTTGAATTATTATTATTGCTATTATTTCTGCTGTTTCGATTTCTTTGCTGATGACACGTGTCTGAATATGTGACTGTTAAGGTGACTATGGAATACTGTGATGAGCAATATGATATGCGTTCTGTTGACTGTTGAACAATAAAAAATAAAAAGTTTCTTCTAACCCTGACCCGAACTCTTTAAAACAAGAATGCCATACTAAAACTGTGACCTAAAACACGTGGAACACAAAAGAAATATTAAGAAAATTATACAAAGCCTAACGTTGTTTAAAAGCGTTTGGAATGACATTAGGGTGAATGATTTTCAAATATTACTATTTTTAATTGATATTTTTTTAATATTATTTATTAATTTTGGAATGAATCTCCCTTCAAGACTGGCAGCATATA
>CAIGQV010019950.1:7130294-7138457 GCA_903798115.1 Danio jaintianensis | reverse complement strand
GGTTTTCACAACAAAAGTAGTCTGATGGCCAATGTATGTTGGGGGGGGAGTTTGACTTTAACAAGCGGAATAGAAAAACAACTCGCGGAGACAAATCAAAAGGATCCCAATTCCACGGGAAAACTGCGAATTTGGCAACACTGATGGTGAGACAACCTTCATTTTAATTTTTATTATTGCAATCATTATTTCTGTGGTTTAGATTTCTTTGGTGATCACAAGTGTCTAAATATGTAACTGTAAAAAGTGACTATGGAATACTGTGATGATGATGATGATGATGATGATGAATAAAAGAGATATTTTGAAACACATACAAAGCCTAACGTTGTTTAAAAGTGTTTGGAATGACATGATTTTCAAATATTATTATTTTAAATTGTTATTTTTAATTAATTTTGGGATGAATTCTCCCCTTAATACTGGCAGCTTATAAAATTAAGATAAATGAGGAGAATGGTGAGCAGGGTTGCCAGGTTTTCCCAACAAAAGTAGCCCAATGGCCAATATATGTTGGGGTGGAGTTTGACTTTAACAAGCGGAATAGAAAAACAACTCGCAGAGACAAATCAAAAGGGGAAAACTGCTAATTTGGCAACACTGATGGTGAGAAAACTTTCATTTCAATGTATTTTTAATCTGAATTATTATTATTGCTATCATTATTTCTGTGGTTTAGATTTCTTTGGTGATGACAAGTGTCTGAATATGTAACTGTTAAGGTGACTATGGAGTTCTGTGATGATGATGATGACTAAAAGAGATATTTTGAAACGCATACAAAGCCTAACATTGTTTAAAAGCGTTTGGAATGACATGATTTTCAAATATTATTATTTTCAATTGTAATTTTTGAATTAATTTGGGGATGAATTCTCCCTTCAAGACTGAGCAAACTGGGGTTGAGGGCTGAAGGGAGTGATTTCTAAATCCATAACTCCACCATGTGGCTTATGGCCTCGCATGGAGGACCAACAGAACAGGGGAGGGGTGTAAAAAAAGAGTGACAAATGTAACCCATGGAGCAAGCTCAAATGAAAGAGCCATTCTTGTTAATTTTGATCGCATTTTTGCTCTCCCAATAGCTACGCGGGCAGTGACTTGTTCTCTTTGCCCCCACCTTGGCTTGGTGTTCCAGACTGACACCTAATCCGCAGCTATATTGCCATAACATTTTCATAAGTGCCCATCGCTGTAGAATAACATTTCCAGATGAATTGAAGAAATGCTTCTTTATGAGAAAAATGACACAAGCTATTAGCGTTCACCACGGCCGGTTCTTCATATATTTTTACAAGGCAAGAAGAAAATAATAATTAATGCGAGTCTAGCGAATGTATCCTTGTGGTAAACTAGCCTGATTGCATGATGAATGAGGAAGGAATAGGTAAGCCATCATTGTAATTAGCTCACCGCTATATAATCCGTCCCTATAATATCTCATATATGAAGTTCAATAATGTTAGACCTGCGCGAGCCTCTGGTCGACCCCATGATCAGTAGGTGGCTCTTTCCCGCGGGCTTAACAAGACCATTGAGGTTGATTTATGTCTAAATACTCTGGTTGTGGCGTGAAGGAATCTGATATGGAGTTGAAATAGACAGAGCGCTTATCTTTACCGCTGAAAGGAACAAGAGAGGGTGTGTCTGAGGGTCCGGGCTGGTTTGTTAAATTTGTGTCAAAGAAGTCTCAGGCCGGTGGTAAAGCTAATAGCTAAATTGGAACAGTCTGTGGTCTGAATAGGACATTTCAGGATTTATCCTGCCAATGTACGAATCTATACACTAATTTGTCCTGCGGGATGTTGTTATGGGCCTGGATTTGGGTGGCGGTAGCGTTGCTAATGAATTTAGCATGGCCATGGCAGGGGTGGGCTACAGATTTCAACAAAAAAAAAAAAGAGCCAAGGTGAGGCAAAGAAAAGTCCATAATTATCAGAAAAAGACTGGAACTTAAATGATGATAGAATTGGTAAAACACAAGCCTAACTACATATTCGCATTAGTATTATTATTATTATTATTATTATTATTATTATTATTATTATTAACTATCTATTAACTACACTGTAAAAAAAATGGCTGGGTTCCACACAATTCCTTCATGTTGTCCCAAGACAAATCAATTAATTTGACTTAATTGTTTTTTTTTTTTTTACAAATTTAAGTGGATTGAACATAAAACAATTAAGTTGTCCCCCAAAAAAACTCAAGAATTGTGTTGATTCAGCTCATTTTAAATAAGTAGTCTGAACAAGCAGTGTATATATTGGATATTAAGAGACAAATTATTAGAAAAGGGATGTTTGTTTAGATTTAACCTAATTGTGTCTTCACATTTTTACTGACACTTTTAAAACTGTTTTAAAACGCTCAGTTTTGAGCCCAAAAACTAGACTTTTTCTAAAAGAGATCAGTAAAAATGTAAATTCTATCATTAAACATTGGATAGGCGGGATGATTGAAATTGCCTCATACTGTACAAGTGTGATTAAATAATGAGGGAGAAGTGCATAGTGCTTGGGATAATTTTTGGCAGAATATAAAATTAGGATAAATGAGGAGAATGGTGATCAGGGTTGCCAGGACAATTTATGTTGGAGAGGAGTTTGACTTTAACAAGCAGAATAGAAAAAAATAACTATGGGAAAACCGTGGATTTGGCAACACTGATGGTGAGACAACCTTAATTTCAAAGTATTATTATTTTTTTTGAATGATTATTATTGTTATTATTATTATTTCTGTTGTTTATATTTCTTTGGTGATGACAAGTGGCTGAATATAGACCTATTAACGTGACTATGCAATACTGTGATGTGCAATATGATGCGTGCTCTGTTAAACAATAAAAAAAGTGTATTCTAACCCTAACCTATGGTTATTGCACATGGAATCAGAAAATATCATCCGTAATTTTCACACGTAAAAAAAATTATTTGAATTGACACACTTCCTCCGAAACTTTTGTCCGTCATAAAAAAATATGAATCGGGTTAAATTTTTTTCTGTTTTTTGCATCCGAAAAGGCATTTTGAGAGAGGATTTGACAAATCAGGGCCGCCGTACAAGCAAAAGGCTAAAATCCAAAATACAGTCAGAGAAACTAATATAATATAATACAAATGCTCTGTGGTTTATCGTATGCTAGTTTGTGTGTGCCTGTCTGTGTCTCAGTACTTTAGACAATCAATTGGTTCATGGAAATTGGTGGTCTTTGTTTTAATATGTGGTTCCAGTATCACTAGTAAAAGTATGAAACTGAGCCGTGGGCATCCTGAAGTAAACTTTGAATCGGTTGGGATAATACCACAGCTCTCCTTCCTCTCTCCGCAATCTAAGGATGGGATGGACCCAATATTTCCTCTTTCTTTTTCCTTTGTTAAGCAGGGAAACAACAACAAAATCATCTTCACTCTAGTTCAATTCTTCACTTCAGTTAAATGGCAATGGATTAATTCATATGCATCAGACTTGGTGTGGAAGATTTATGTGCATGACAAATTTTTCAGATTTGAATACGAAAAAAACGCATGCGAAAATGTAAGACTTCAGTTTGCAAAGATCTTAACTCTATAAAAAAAATGCCATTCTAAACCTGTGACTTGGAACATGTGCAACACAAAACAAATATTTTTATAAATATATGAAGCCTAACAAAGGCATTCAAATGTTTGGAAGGACATTAGGATGAATGATTTTCAAATATTATTATTTGAATTGTTCTTTTTTTATTACTATTGTTTATTTATTTGGAATGAATTCTCCCTTCATGATAAAAAATATGTTGCACATCTCTACTCCAGGCGTCTCTAGTCCTTTTTTTCAGTGTGGCCGGCTGTCCATTGGAGAAGACGGCGGTTCTGTGTGTGTAGCCACAAATCAATGTGCCTGGACGGGGCAGTTTGGTTTGGCACTGCACTCTGAAGCTATGGAAACACTGCCCGACATGCAACAGGGGATTTGCCAGAGTGAAAAAGAGAGAGAGATTGACAGGACCAACCCTATTAGGCTCACAGTGTGCTTTTATGATGTGGCGACTTCTTGGCAAAATGTGACCATACCCTGAGCCTTTGCATATACTCTACAGCATCTTTAACAAAACACATATAAAACAAGCATAATCACTTGTTGTTGTGCGGGTTTAAGTCTCTGGTTTTGCATTAATGGTTATAAAACAGAAAAAGCAACCAACCACCATGACCAGTGTTGGGCAAGATACTTGATTACAAAAAAAGTTATACATTTTTAATTACATCATAAAATATTTATTAAGTATTATTTAATTAGTAATAATAATAAAATGAGTATATATATAATTGCTTTTCGAATTACTTTGTCTTAAATAGTTACTCAATAATACAATTACTAAATTTAATTACTACTTTAGTATTTTAAAACCAATAATTCACATAAATCTCAAAGCAATAGTAATGTAAATATAAATGTATTTAAAACAACTATTAGTTATTTAAATGAGTCAAACTTCACATTGCAGTTTGGTTTGAAAAAATTAAAACTTACATTTCAAACATATGACAACAAACTAAAAAACATTTCCAACTAATGACATATATTTCAGTTAGACATAAAACATTAAAAGTTATGCAAAAAAAAAATCTGAAACATACGCAATTGTCTTGATAAATACTATGAATGTTTGTTTTTAGTTGAAAAATTGTATTATTCTACAACATATATAAATATCTAGGGGCGGCACGGTGGCACAGTGGGTAGCATGTTCTCCTCACAGCAAGAAGGGCGCTGGTTCGAGCCTCGGCTGAGTCAGTTGGTGTTTCTGTGTGGAGTTTGCATGTTCCCCCCATGTTGGCGTGGGTTTCCTCCGGATGCTCCGGAGTAATATATATATTACTTTGCTTCTCTGAACTGATTTATGTAGAACTGTTGAATTTATTTACAGTATTTAAGGCAAGTACATTATAAGTAACTAATTAAATGACCTAAAAATAAATTGGACTTATTTTTTCATTGGAAAAGTAATTCAAATACAGTTACAGTACTAATTACTTTGTAACTAATTACACCCAATAGTAACCATGACAACCAAACCTCCATTGCACAGGCCTATTGAGGAACAAACGAAGAAAAAAATCATTTGTGCACATGATATTATGTTGCTTTTTGCATGTTTCCAGTCACTTTTAAAGCAATATGTCCTGTTAGTTTAAGAAACTGATGATTGGACAATAACCATAGCCACAGTTCAGAAACGAAGGTCTGATTATTAAATTATGATTATAATGTATTATAATGAAGTCTGATATGAAGAAGCAGCATCGACTAAACCTGGCTGACCATGTCAACAAAAGAAAAACATGCATTTGCTAATATAATATAACCATGCCATGTTATCTGGCGTCTACAAATCTTTGACCTTTTAAAAAAATCTTCAGGTATATCATCTCTTACAAACTAAAGCACTTAAACGCGATCCATTTGTTTACTGAAATCATCCACATTTTGCCCTGACTGACAAGTTCGTTGACCTATTTCCATAAGCACGCAAATATCTGGTCTACATCTCAAACAACTCAAACAATATCATTATGTAAAGTGCAGGCTTGCGCGACATTTGACCTCCCCAACACCAGGAGCCTGTAACCTGTGTAAACACACTTCCTATTTTAACAACGCTCCTACTGAATGAAGCAGCGTTTCACATCATTTGCGAGGCTAGTAAACACACTGAAGGCCACTGCTAGAGCCTAATATGCTTTATAGCAATAATTAGAGGCAGGTAGACACAATTAGAGGCAAATAAAGGGTGCCGAATGGCCTGTGGATGCGAGGTGCTGACCTCATTCGTATAAAATCGGCTTATCCAACAGGTAAACAAGCAGGTTTAGGACTGAAGAGTGGATGGCTGTGGAAGTGTGGCTTTTAACGGGGATTAGCACTCTGTAAGTCCAGAGGCGGCTGCTGATACTGACAGGTTTATGGTCATGTGATCAGAGGTGCCATGCCAGAACCAAACAACAAGCTCCAATCTGTGAAGGAGGGAGGGGGAAAAAAAGTGTGGCACAGTGTGTTCACTTTAGGGCTGAGCGAGCAAAAAAAATTTAAATAAATAAATAAATAAATAATAATAATATATATATTTTTTTTTTATTGCATCTGCATTTACATGTAGTCATTTAGCTAATGCTTTTGTCCAAAGCGACTTACAGTACAATTGAGGAGGCATTCAGAGATTCAACAAGAAGAGGCAATACACACAAGTGCTAATTATACAAAGGAACTGGTAGTGCTCAGAGAATTAAGGCCCAATCCCAATTCTCCCCCTTACCCTCGTTTTGCGCGCTCACGTGAAGGGGTAGGGGTGTCCCAATTCTCTTTAGCTTGAAGGCGTAAGGCTAAGTATAAGGGCTAGATAGCCCTTGAAACGGAGATTTTTCAGGACCACACTCGAAACCAAGGGGTACGAAAATTTCCCAGAATACATCATCTACAATGACAGCATGGCTGCACACGGAAGTCAGGAGATGCACAAATTTGTATTTTTTGTCATTATTATGAATTTTTACAACAAACGAACATATGTTTTAATACATTCATAACCACGTTCATGTTTTACCGTCATGCTTTAAAAACAAACGCTAAAATAAAAACAGCTAAATTTGGCTATCTATAATGCCTAATAATAACTCCTGTATAGCAGTCCCACAACATACTTTCACATCTGACACTGGAATACCCTGTCAGAAAGGTCTAGTGGCCGGGAATGAGCTTTTACAGTGTCTGGTATAATGTTAATGTTGTTTTCGTGTGTTTACATAGATGAATATGGCTATGGTGTAAATGCACAGTACAGTTACGATCTTATTGTCACATTATATTGTTATGATAACATGATATCATTGCCTTCAGTGATTTCCTGAAGATAAATACCAAACAATAATGCAACTGAAATAACTACAACAGTCGCTGATCTCATGACGTGTGCTGGTGCTGTAGTGCTGTCCCATTTCTTAGGGGTAAAATTTGAAGCCCTTCCCCTTCACACTCTGTTCCAAGGGCGAAGGGGAAGATTTATTTCAAAAATCATTAGTTATTGGCAAAACAAGTGTTCTCAAAATCAATATACATTTAAATCTTAATGGTAAATCTAAATGTATTTCCCCAAAAAATTACACTTTTTTTTCCTGTTATTTCCTGAACGTTTTGTTGATAACTCAAATGAAGAGAGTGTGTGTGTGTGGGTGTGTGTTTCTGAAGGTGATTTGTCAAGCCCACTCACCTGTGTGAAGCACACTTCATAAATGCACAAGGTTTTATTTTCATTCATTCATTTTCTTTTCGGCTTAGTCCCTTTATTCATCAAGGGTCACCACAGCGGAATGAACCGCCAACTTATCCAGCATATGTTTTATGCAGCGGATGCCCTTCCAGCTGCAACCCATCACTAGGAAACACCCATATACTCTCATTCACACACATACACTACAGACAATTTAGCTTACCCAATTCACCTATAGCGCATGTCTTTGGACTGTGGGGGAAACTCCACACAGAAATGCCAACTGACCCAGCCAGCAACCTTCTTGCTGTGAGGCGACAGCGCTACCAACTGCGCCACCGCGCCGCACAGGTTTTATTTTATTTTATTTATTTTGTTATTATTATTTTTTTTTTTATTTATTTGTTTTATTTGCGATTTAGTAAAAGCTGTGATTATCTTGAAAGTCATGTGAGGAAAGTACAGTGATGTGATGAGCAGTAAATCTCCTTCAGAAGGCTAGAGGACGCACTTTTTCTGTCGTGATTCACACAGAACAACCAAATATGCCCTGAAGAAACCCAGGAATTACCTATACTGTTTTGTTTAAAAAAATAAATAAAACTTAAACAACACATGAAAACAAAAAGAAAACATTTTGAATTAATGACATATTGACATACATTTCTAAAACATTTCATTGTTTCTCAAGTCGGACATATAAAACTTTCAAAGTACGGTGATGTGATGTGCGGTAAATCTCAGAGGGTGCACTTTTTCTCTCGTGAGTCACACAGAACAACCAAATACATCCTGAAGAAACCCAGGAATTACCTATTGTTTATGGGAAATCCTTATTGAGCTTATCTTGCATGTGCGCTCGTTTTTGCGATTGTTTTAGAACTTTCGATTCAGTTTCCTACGGG
>CAIGQV010019950.1:7112794-7125294 GCA_903798115.1 Danio jaintianensis | reverse complement strand
GTTAGGAGTTAGGCGCAGAATAGACTAAATACAGGGTTAGCTATTGTTTTCTTGCCTGGCTGCTCTCCTTTCTTACAGACTTTATCAAGTTGTTGCTTTAACTGACACATGCAGAAACTTTTCCAAGCCAATTTGACAAAGATCAGAGCACAAAAAAACCTGCCTTTAACACTTGGTGACGGTTTAAAAAAATTACCCTATCATTTTGTTTACATTAACTAGTTTTCCTTAATCAAAATGAATAAAATACGACATAAGGTTATGCTAATATTTTAGTTTGTCATGCGTATTTAATTCACAGTACTGATAGAGAGAAATAATAGAGGACTAAACATGTTAAAACCACATCGGTTGCCAAAAACATACAGCAGAAATGAAGATTATGTAATCATTTACTCACCCTAATGTCATTTCAGTCTTGTATGCTTTTATTCCTCCTGTAAAAACAAAGACATTTTGTAAAAAAACTAATAAATACAAAATGACGTAATTCAATATATATAGTCTTCTTCACCCCTGACTGGTTCATAAGTAAATAAATGTGCACATATACACGTATCACTAAAATCTGATTGTGAATGGATTGTGGGGTTGCATAAAAACATACTGTTTCCTATGATAGAAAAATTGTGTAAAACTATGAAACACAAGCTTAATAAATAAATCCATTTGTAAAAATGTTTATACTGTAATGTGCTTCCTGATTTCCCATAAGCAGTTCTTATATAATTAAATAAATATCTGCATCAAATAAAATTCTATTAAATAAAATTCTATTAAATAAAAATAAATAAATAAATAAAAATAAATAAATAAATATAAATAAATTATAAATAAATATATATATATATATATATATATATATATATATAAACAATTTATATATACACACTTTTACATAAATCAAATAAATAAACTTTAGTGTGAGTAAAATGTATTGTGTTTAAGAAAAGCAATCAATAAATTTAATGAATGAATGCAAGAATGAATGAATGCAATGATGAAAGAATGAATAAATGAATGAATGAATACAAGAATGAATGAATGCAAGAGTAAATAAATGAATGCAAGAATGAATGAATAAAAAAATGCAAGAATGAATGCAAGCATAAATGAATGGATGCAAGAATGAATGAATGAATGAATGCAAGATTGAATGAATGAATGCAAGAATGAGCGAATGAATGAATGAATGAATGCAAGAATGAATGAATGAATGCAAGAATGAATGCAAACGTGAATTAATTTAAGCATGAAAACAAGAATGAATGAATACAAGAATGATTGAATGAATTCATGCAAGCATGAATGAATGAATAAATGCAATAATGCAAGTATGAATGCAAGAATGAATTAATGAATGAATGAATGTAAAATGTATTGGGTTTAAGAAAATCAATCAATCAATACATTAAAAAAGAATGCATGAATGAATGAATGAATGAATGCAAGAATGAATGCAAGAATTAATGCAAGAATTAATGCAAGAATGAATGAGTGAATGAATGAATGCAAACGTGAATGAATGTAAACATGAAAACAAGAATGAATGAATACAAGAATGATTGAATGAATGCATGCAAGCATGAATGAATGCAAGAGTGAATGAATGAATGAATGAATGCAAGCACGAATTAATGAATGCAAGCATGAATGAATGAATACAAGAATGAATGAATGAATAAATGAATAAATGCAATAATGCAAGTATTAATGCAAGAATGAATTAATGAATGAATGAATGAATGCAAGAATGAATGAATGAATAAATAAATAAATAAATAAATAAATGAATGAATGAATGAATGAATGCAAAAATGCAAGTATGAATGCAAGAATAATGAACGAATAAATGAACGAATGAACGAATAAATAAATAAATGAATGAATGAAAAATGAATTGGGTTTAAGAAAAATCAATCAACACATTAAAAAATGAATGAACGAATAAATAAATAAATGAATGAATGAAAAATGAATTGGGTTTAAGAAAAATCAATCAACACATTAAAAAATGAATGAACGAATGAATGAATAAATGAATTCAAGAATGAATGAATGGAGTTATTTAATTTTCTAATGTTGCACTTATATTGTTCTGATGGCCCTCTGCTCATTGAATACTATATATCAGACAGAGGACTCCTTTCAAAGAAAAGCATCATATCTAGGCATCCTTGATGTCGAACACTTTGGCGAGAGCAAGAGATTTAAGCACCGATTTTATGATTCGTCACCATTTCCCATTTGCTCACTGGACCAGAAATCCCTCACGTGTACCAGAGTGAGTGGCATGACTATTTATATACACAGAAAATCCATATTACTGGAAAGAAGAGAGAAAATTACACATTACTGGAACGTACTGAAAAAATGCCCCATTTCCCAAGATTAGCTCAAATACGTAAATTCTTTAAAGGCATTTCTGAAGGTCAGACAGCCAGTTTTTCCATCTGATTCATCAGGGACTTCTGATTATAGTTTGTAGATTTGGCTACTTTACAGGCCAGCATGAATCATGTAACTCAATAACCAATACATCAAGAATTAAAGAAAATAAAAAGATCATGGTTTACCGCACACCATCGTCAACCACCCTGAAAAATTCAATCTATTATTTCTCCAAAAGTATATGATTTAGTCTTGTTGGCAAAGCAATTTGTCACTGAGAACAGATCTTTTATACAAACCAGATATTTGAGGCATAGAAAAATAAGTTTTCTGCCCGTAAATAATACGACCACTTTAATTAATTTAATTTAATTTAATTAATTTAAACTGAATACAAACACATCACAACTTCAATAAGGTTTTAATAGTCATTGTGAAGTATTGTCATTTATATGACCGTCATCTTCACTGTATGCATATTTATAACAAAACGGAGCCTGTAACATGACTGCCTCCTTTCATTTTCATTGAAAAATATGAAACATACCCTGTCTCTTTTGCTCAATATCAGTTTAATAATAAATAATTCAATAAAAGTATAACGTATAATAGGTTTAAAAAATATAGGAAATAAAGGCAAGCAATCAGTCAAATGTGCTGAATCAGTGTACGTGGTTACATAAGTTAATATAATAACTTATCTTTGCACTCAGCCAAAACACATTACCTGAGAACAAGTAATAGATTCAAAAGACTGAAGAGTTGTTAGATAGAGACAAGATGAATTAAATATCATATATAGTGAGATGAGATCCAGCGGTAGATCCTTGATGAACCGTCCGACATGCGCTGCTCTCATCTGGGGTTTTGTGCTCAAAGCACCCACTGACCTGCAGACTCCACATACACTGCAGCGCATTCCAGAGTGTGTGTGTGTGTGTGTGTGGTCACGTGATGTGCGTTTTCAGCGGTGTAGTGTGAATGGAGAGCTTTTCAGAAACGCTAGTAAGTAAGTAAGTAATGTGTATTTATATAGCGCATTTATCGTGTATGGCCATACATCCAAAGCGCTTCACAATCATGAGGGGGTTCTCCCCACTCCATCACCAGTGTGCAGCTCCACTTGGATGATGCAACGGCAGCCACAGGACAACGGCGCCAGTGCGCTCACCACACACCAGCTATAGGTGGAGTGGAGAGACAGTGATACAGCCAATTCAGTGGATGGGGATGATTGGGAGGCCATGATGGGTAAGGGTCAATGGGAGGAATTTGGCCAGGACACCGGGGTTACACCCCTACTCTTTGCAAGAAGATTTTTAATGACCACAGAGAGTCAGGACCTAGGTTTAACATCTCATCTGAAAGACGGTGCTCACTGACAGTATAGTGTCCCCTTCACTTTACTGGGGCATTAGGACTCACACAGACCTCCGGTTGAGTGCCCCCTGCTGGCCTCACTAACACCACTTCCAACAGCATCCTAGTTTTCCCATGTGGTCTCCCATCCAGGTACTGACCAGGCTCAGCCCTGCTTAGCTTCAGTGAGTAACCGATCTTGGGCTGCAGGGTGATATGGCCAGACGCTAGATGAAACGCTAGTGTGGATGTGGATAATTTTTGTTCTAAAACACAGTTTTAAAACTAAAACACCTCAGTGTAAATGGGGCCTTAAGCTTGGCTTTAAAAAGTGGCTTTCACCACCAACACTGCAGCCTGATCATGACTCAAAGGCGAATAAACCTGCTCTTCTGCCCATGTGGTCGGGCTATCAGGTCAATCCAGCAGGGAGGCCTTGAAAACTGTATTTTATTTTCATCAGAAAGAGCTCTGATAACCGGCAGAGTTGAGCACGGGGCGTAAACGGACACCGAGATAAGCGCTTTTCGAAAACCTGTTTGTTAGAAACATGAGCGCGTCTCGCATGATTGAATTAGAGAAACTCAAACCTCCTCAGATGCTCCGGAGAAACACTGAAAACTCATTTCCACGTCTCTGTTTAGCGTTTTTCAGGCTGTGGGGGGCAAAAACTAACTCAAACCATCTGAGCCAATTTACATAAAGCCAAAGCAGAAGTTTCAGTGCTCCATCACTGTAAAAAAGAAAAGAGCTCGGGTTTCCATCTTCACAAGAGGTGGTCCTTCATACTGTATATAATCTACCCGGCTTAACCTGGGTTATGGACTACTTATCACACAAAACAAAAAACGCAGCTGCCGAGACGCCGTATGGAGGGGTGAAACTCAAGCCTGAGAAAACGTTCCCTGCGATTATAGGCAGATTTAAGACGAGGATTATGAGCAGAGACTGGATAACAGGAGTGCGGTCACGTGTGCAGCGTCATCCCGTGTTTGAAGAGAAAATATCGGCAACACATGTCCTGCGCTCCGGCCCAGGGGTGTTGAAAAGACACGGGTCCAGAAAGGGAGGCCCTCAAGCTCCTCCTGACAGATGACGGATCAGATCGAGCATTTTTTCTCCAAATGCAAGTGCAGTTCAGAAGAGCAGACTGTAAAAAAATGCAGGGTTGCAGACAATACTTTCATGCGGTCTCAACACAAATCGGTTAATGTAACTTGTACAGTAACACATGTACAGTAAGTGGATTGAACTTAAAACAATTAGAAAAGAATTGTGTCGTTTCACCTCATTTTAAATAAGTAGTTTAAACAAGCAGTAAAAATCTTATGTGTGTGTGTGAGAGGAGAGACTGCACCGCTGGGAGCACAATTTACATAAATGAACATATGGAGGACAGAAGTTCTGGGATTTTGACGCCACATGAATGCAAAACTCTAAAAAAAGATAATAATAACAATTCAGAACACTAGAAATAATAAATATATGCAGTTGAAGTCAGAATTATTAGCCCCTCTGTATATTTTTCGCTTCAATTCCTTTTTAATGGAAATAACTTTTTTTTTTTCCCAACGCATTTCTAAACATAATAGTTTTAATAGCTCATTTCTAATAACTGATTTCTTTTATCTTTGCCATGATGACAGTAGTGTTGTCACGATACTGGAATTCGTGAAGATCAGTCGATTCATCAGCAGATTGCTTGTATGTCAGCTTATAAAAAGACCAGCTGATCTTTGTGGCTTTAAAATGCTCCAGTGTGCCTATATCTGTGGTTACATTCAGTAAACAGCGGTGAGTTCGGTGAACTGATGACCTTCACGGCCAATCACAGTCATTTCTGTTGAACGCTCAACAGCGCTCAAATATCAGCGGGAAATGGACATTTTTAAAATTTCAGTACCGATTGGTACCGAATTCCATTTGACTAGATACTTTTCAAGATACTAGTATTTAGCTTAAAGCGACATTTAACAAGGTTAATTAGGCAAGTTAGGGTAATTAGGCAAGTCATTGTATAACAGTGGTTTGTTCTGGAGACAATCCGAAACAAATATTGCTTAAGGGGGCGAATAATATTGACCTTAAAATGGCTTTTTTAAAAATTAAGAACTGCTTTTATTCTAGCCGAAATAGAACAAATACGACTTATTTGACTTACTTTGACTAAGACTTATTAATAAAAATATTATAGGAAATACTGTGAAAAATTCACAATAAAAATAAATAAATAATAATAAATAAATAAATAATAATTTTGACTTCAACTGTATATAGAGAGAGTAGAATGTAAAAAAAAAAAAAAAAAAAAGATCAGAAAAGATAAAAATAACAGAAATACAATAAGAGAACGCAATAGTATGAAATATTGTTGCAACTAAAAAACTGTTTTCTATTTCAATATTTAAAAATGTAATTTATCGGTCTTCAGCGTCACACAATTCTTCAGAAATCGTTTTTATATAATGAATTTCTGCTTAGTATTTCTTCTAATAATGTTATGGATTCAGTTACTTTTCAGAATTTACTGTCACTTTTAAACATTTCATTGGATATTTTATTATTATTATTATACTATTAAGATAATAACAATAAAAATAATAATAATAATAATAATAATAATTATTATTATTATTATTATTAACATTATTGTATTATTATTAAGATACAATAATATTAATAATAATAATAATTATTATTATTATTATTATTAACAACTATACCTATAACTACTGCTATATTTTCAAATATATGCTATATAATGCATACAATTAATGCTATATTTTCAAATTATTTTAAAGTCATTCCAAATCCGAATATATTTACTATAAATAATACAAAATAAAATAAAAACATTATTTCGAACCCAAAGCAGCCATTAAAAATGTTTTTAAAAAATATTATCTTAAACGCATAACTAAAATCTCTACCCATCCCAAAGTTGAATTCAATTATTATTATTATTATTATTATTATTATTATTATTATTATTGAAAAAATAAAATAAAAGAATCATAATAATAACAATAATGATAATGATAACAATAATAATAATAATGATAATAATAATAATAATAGTAATGATAATAATAAATAATAATAATAATAATAATAATAATAATAATAAATGCACACATACCTAAAATCTGAAAGTTTACCTAAAATATTTTTGTTTTTTAATAAATAAAGGGTAAAAAAAAAAACTACAAAGTAAAAAAAAAAATCTGATTGGTTCTTCCATCCCTCAAATAAAAACAAGTTCAAATATCTTCAGCTTTTGGAGAAGGGGTGGTACATGACGATTTCTAACCTTCTAACCTTGCTCTGTCAAATGATGTGATAAATGAAGAGCAGAGATGATATTTGCCGGGAATCTGTCCTCTGTGATTTCACCGGCCTGAACTATTTAAAGAGCGCTAAATAAAAGACGAACATGAACATAAACACAAGCGGTGCCGAAAACCCAAGTGTAGGCCACGTGAAGTGCACTTCAGACTCCAGGCTATCTGTTTATCCATAACAAAAGGAGGCAACCGGGTATCCGTCTGCATTTTCTGCTTTGTTTTCAATGGAGTTCTCCTGGTAGATCCAGCATGGTAATGAGAAGCAGATGTTTTGAGGGACAGGAGGAGAAAAGACAGAGGCTCAGAGTCACCCATCAGACTGACAGACAAATACTGAAAAATAATGAAGTTTGCTCAGAAATATTACACCTAGCTCAAGTATCATGTATTCGGATGTTCAAGACCTGGAGCCAGACACTTAAAGGTCTTGTAAAGTGCTTTGAAATGTGATTTTTTTAATTCAAAATCTCAACTAAAACTGACAAAAGACAGGGCGGGACTTAAAGTAGCTCCTCCCCTTTTAAAAAAAACAGCCAATAGTGTAGGGTTTTTATCACAGCTCTGCCAGTGAGATTGATTGAGCTCAAACGCATCAAATGAAAAGCAATTAAGAGAAGTCTTGAAGTGGGCGGGGCATGTCAGACACTAGAGAGCATTTGATTGATCAGAAGATTTGATGAGAAACTGAAGTATGAGGCCCTGTTTTAGTTTTAAAACGGCATTTTAGAATGAAAACAATCCATGTCCACAATGGCGTTTCATCTAGTGTTTCTGAAAAGCTCTCCGTCCACACTACACCGCTGAAAACGCACATCGCGCGACCACACACACTCTGACATGCGCTGCAGCGTATGCAGACATCTGAGCCTCAGGCAGTCAGCGGGGGCTTTAAGCCCAAAACCCCAGGTGAGAGCTGTGCACGTCGGACAGTTCATCAAGGATCTACCGC
The DNA here is from genome assembly GCA_903798115.1 of Danio jaintianensis. Taxonomy (NCBI): domain Eukaryota; kingdom Metazoa; phylum Chordata; class Actinopteri; order Cypriniformes; family Danionidae; genus Danio; species Danio jaintianensis. Next base: position 7,117,251 of record CAIGQV010019950.1, on the reverse strand, counting down.
TGGATCTCATCTCACTATATTTGTTAAACGTGATATTTAATTCATCTTGTTGTCTATATCTAACGACATATTCCCCGACTTTGGTCTTTTGAATCTATTACTTGTTCTCAGGTAACGTGTTTTGGCTGAGCGCAAAGATAAGCCACGTACACTGATTCAGCACATTTGGCTGATTGCTTGCCTTTATTTCCTATATTGTATAAACTTATTGTACGTTATACTTTTATAATGGCCATTATTAATTATTAAAACTGATATTCAGCAAAAGAGACAGGGTATGTTTCATATTTTTCAATGAAAATGAAAGGAGGCAGTCATGTTACAGGCTCCGTTTTGTTGTAAATATGCATACAGTGAAGATGACGGTCATATAAATATGCAGCTAATATCAAAATGAAAATAGACAGTTCCTTAAATCATGTTTTCATTTTATTGTTAAGATAGTGAAACCCCGTAGCCTGGGTGATGTGAATGAGGTTATAAAGTAGCCTACACTGTTCCCTTTGAAGATTTACCCGATGTGTCCGCGGGAGTTTGTTTTCCATATCACGAAGTCTGATATATTTGCGAAGTCTGAACTCACAAGGAGAGGATGCAAGACTGAACTTTGTGTACTAAATATTGAGAAAAAGCACAATCAGCCTCCGTTTTCTGATGTCTCCGTTTCCCCCATCCACACTGACACGGAGCAGCAGTGTTTTAAAACCAAAACGGCCTCTTCAGCATTTCCAAAACGCTCCATTTCCGGGGTTCATAAACTCCAGGGTAGTGTGGCCAGACGGCATATCCGTAGGAAAACTTATGTGTTTTAAAACGAAAACCTATTAGTGTAAACGGGGCCTAAGGCGACGTAAAAAAACAAAAAAAACGTTTATCCATGTAGGCGGAAGTGACAAACTGGATAAACTTGGATGTTTCTTTCAGGTTTGTATCTTCTAAATGCAAATTGTCACTGTTTTGGAGCACACTAGCTTATGGATATGCTTAAAACTAACCTACTCTTGTAGTTATATCACTGATTTTTTTGCCCACATGTGACTCAGGTAATGACAGTGTGAACAGCCCAAACCGCATGGAATCTAATCTTTTCACTTCAGATTTGTGCCACTTTCATATGTAGTATTTAATCAGACACAGATCTGATGTTTTGTAATGCGACTGCAGTGTGAACGGTTATGTCGGATTTCATGTGACTTTCACATAATCTTTGAGCGACAAGCGTCATCATTCTGCGCTGCAAACATCATCTACTCCTCAGCAGCAGTAGAATGGCACACAGGGCAATTACTTTACCTTTTGTTCATTTAGAAAAAGATTTTGAAGGCAAAACTGGTGCTTGTTAACTAATCTGGTTAACGATTGGGGAACGGGTTGATCGCGAAGCTGAAGATCGTCGGGGGGTGTTGCGGATAGGGGATCCACGCATTTTTACGGGGAACTTTCTCTCAGAGAGAAAAAAGGGCAGGTGCTCAAGCACCCAAACCCCCCTTCTGCACGTGTCTGTTGTTTATAACGAAGTAAAATTAAGTAACTCTGCAAACGGAGATAAACCAGCTCCGCCTTCACAGTTCAGTCTGCGGCTGCTCATTAACCCTTGATGAGTTCACTACATCGGTGGTCAGAAAGACGCACCGCGGTTGTCATAAATCACAAATGATCAGTGTTTTCAATCACAAGAGACTTATTTTAGATTTCAAATGGCGAAATACACATTAGTAGTAGCAGAACAACCCTTTACAGTTCATGAAATACACCACGGTTGTCTGTGAAAAGGGCAATAATCATATAAGCATGATCTGACAACGTGCTTAATACAGTATACACATTATGTGCATAATTAGACATTTTGTGCTGTCCGTAACTGTACTTTTGCGCATGCGGGTCAGTTTAATACCATGATCTGTTCACACTGCAAATCTGATATTGGCCACATTTATAACAGCAATGAGAACAGCTATGCAAAAAAATCAGATCTGAGAAAAAAATCTGATTTGAGCACTAAGCCTCGCAGTGTGAACTTAGCCTTACATTTGTTTTATTAACATGATATACTCAAAAGTCACTGTTTGAGATGTAAATGAAGGGCCAAAATGCATAAAAAGTTGTTGAAGTTGTTGTCAGGTGAAGTCCCCTTTACACACACACTCCATCAGGCTTACAAAACCATGCTTTAGATCACAAGCGCTAGAGATAGTAGTCAAAACAAATACATGGAATCAGCATATCTGTCCAACTGCGGTTGGTGAAAAAGTCTGAGGTGAGTTTGATTTACATCTGAAGATCCTTCTCTCCCTCCATCAGTCTTTTCTCACTCGGACAGGTGGCGTATTTCACATGCAAACATGCGAGTGTGCGTGTGTCCAGCATATCCTCCCATACAAAACCGTGCACTCCTCACTTCCAGAGCGATTACCGAACATTTCCCTCCTAGAGATGCTGAAGCAAAAAAAGCTGTGGAGAAGTGGAGTTCTTTCACTGTTTCGCCAGTCGGGATCACTTACAGGTCCAGCTGGCCCTCTCATTAGTCTGCAGAAAACCAGAGCCGCTTTGCCCTTTGTGTGTTTTTGCTCCACATGTGCTTCTGTCTCTCACCTCATTCCTCCAGCGCCGCAACAACACTCAGTTTGACATTTTATTGTTCTGAAGTTTACAGAATCACAGGCTACAGGAAGTCTGAACGTTATGAAACATTCTTTAAAGCCCTGTTTTATATATTGTCAGTAACGATTTGAAACGCATATTGTCTGTTTTATTTTTTCACCCACCCACACACACAAACGGACATACAAACACACACAAGTATGCATGCACATACCCATGCACGCATGTTTGCACACACAGACCCATGCACAGATGCACAAACGTACAGTATGCACTCACAGATGCACACACGCACTCACCAACGCACGCAAGCATGTTTGCACACAGATGCACATATAAATATATACAGTGCTCAGCATAATTGAGAACACCCCATTTTGAAAATGAATATTTTTCTCTATTTCTTAGTGAATATAAGCAATGTATTTTGGTGCATTTAAACAAAACAGATTTATTAAACAGATATATGTATTATAATAATATTTTAGTCACCAAACATATTTAGAAATTGAAAGATAATACAATTAAACAAGCGAAATATTGCAAAAAAAAAAAAAATTATAACCTACAAAATTTCAACTAAATTTTTCAAATTTTTTTGCTTCTCTTGATTTTTCCTTTTTTTTTTTTTTTTTTGTATTTAATATTTTTTTATAACATATAAATTTGGCTGTACTAGTTTTTGGAGCGTTATTGTAAGTTATTTTGCTAGATAAGCTCCAGATTTGGCTTCAGTACTGACTAACCTAATGTATATGCACAGATTTAATATTGTATAGCTTCCTATTCAAAATATGAATTTAAAAGATAGATTTGTGAGGGGTGTACTTACATATGCTGAGCACTGTGTGTATGTATATATATATATATATATATATATATATATATATATATATACAATATATTGTTTCAGCATCGATATCGCAATGTGCGTATGGAATGTATATGATTTATGCAAAAAATACTAAGAATTTTTGTCTTGTTTCTAGTCCAAATAAAAACGAAAACAAGATCATTTCACTTACCACACTGGCAGATAATTTCCTTAATAACTCTTGATTTTAACTTATTTCTTCTGATAGTCAAAACTAAACAATATTTGTACTTGGTCTATGAATTTTTTTTGATATTTGGACTAGAAACAATACAAAACAATTGTGATTATTCAATTTCTGTACCTGAATACTGTTAGACTCCCAAGAAAAGCATCAAATAGAGCTAGCTATTCAAACTATCAAACTGTATTCATATCACAATATTTATGGCAGAAAAATAAAATATCTCAATATCAGATTTGTCCAATATCGTGCAGCCTTAATATATATCAATATATTCAATAGATCAATAAAGCATCTCATTTGAATGCATAATGTGAGTGATATGCGTAGTTACAGCAGTAGTTGGCTAAAATACAATTATTCATTTTTAACAAAGTGACAATATGTGACAGTTCCTATATTGTTAACCGCACTACTTTGAATATCTGGTCTAAAATCGCATGGAAGTATGACTTCAAAACAACATTAGCAGTATTTCATTGACTGTGAACAATCTTGTACTGATCATTGCAGTCATTGGCTGCTATGATATCACTATTTAGAATACTTTTCTGAAATTGAATTAAACAGCCCGGACGTGCGAATACAAAACCAACTTCACCCAAACAGACAAAACATGGATCTACACTACACAAAGTTATACTACTGCACTATACACAGACTACTTTAGCCACAGTCTTTATGTATTCAAAATAAGCAGCTACTCAAGAGATCATGCCATTTCAGATTGAGGTAATGTTGGCTTTCGCACATTCATTCATTTTTGACAACTTGTGACATGCTCCCTATATTGTTTAC
>CAIGQV010019950.1:7068212-7085979 GCA_903798115.1 Danio jaintianensis | reverse complement strand
ATCTAACTGGCTGAAGAATCCCAAACCAAACTGTGATTGGCTGCTTTACCTGTCAATCAAACAGCCTCATGGGCGGGTCTTGGTCACTGAAAAGTCTGGCTACACGAGACCAGCTATTAGCATGTAAATATGTGTCATGTAAGCGAACACCTCGTATCTCTGGCCATGTAACTGTTCAGCTCTCCGTTATCAAATTCTGCCAAAGCTCTGAGAGATGCCAAGAAAATGCCAGCCTCTCTTTCTCCCTATTAGAGAGCTGCGTATCATTTGAAACTGAAGCCAGACACTTAAACGCAGCATAAGGGCAAAAGTGAGTGAAACACTAGAGCGTAGTTTCTGTTAATTCAATGCACGTTGCCCGAACCGCCGGACTTAAGTGAATTTGACTTTTCGTCGAGCACTTTCTTTACGCTCCAGAATAAATCACATCACCTGCAGGACAAAATACCAAATATAGTGTGTCACCTGTCAAAACGCCAGTATATCGGATCTCAGGACCCGACGTGGACGGCTGAGATCATTTTTTTATTTTATTTTATTTTTTTGATGCTGAATGTTGAGTGGGCCATTTCCTGATGAAGAGGCAATGCTGAAATATGATGACAAACCTATAAAAAACGACCAAAGCGAGGCTGAAACTGTTCGACTTCAGCCAAAAAAGCGAAACACACATCTGACACGCTGGTGAAATCTCATCTGAATATAAAAATAAATAGATTGTGGGATTAATGTCCAAATACCTTATGCTTATATTAATAAAACATGCTCAAATAAACACGGGTGGACGTCTCTGATCCAGCTCGAGATATCTGGACCAGAACCTAAAAAAATGAATGCCAGATGGTAAAAACAAATGACTCATGATGCTTGTATTGACTGTATAAATACAATGGTGACGCAATGTGAAACAGCCTCACTGCTTGCTTTGCAAAGGAAAATCCAGACACGGTGACGGTATAACATGATATATTGCATTTTAGAAACATTTGCTGGATTACAACATACAGTAATATCAGCATTGATATGTCAGTCTACACTCCAAAACTTTATTTTGCAACAACACAACTCTTGAGATTTTTTTTTATGTTCAATTCACTTCAATTTGTTAAATCTTTTATAAAAACGTAATCCCTTCATGTTGTCCAGGCGACACGGTGGCTCAGGTGGTTTATTTATTTATTTATTCACTTATTTATTCATTCATTTATTTATTATTACTATTTTTTTTTAATTTGGCCTAACAAAAAAAAACAATTCAAGTACTATTTTGAAGAGAAAAACTAAATGAAATATATACGGAACTAGTCATTAGTTACTAATAATAAGCTGAAGCTGCTTGGAATGTTTGTAATTATAAGGAAATATTATTATCTAATTATAAGGAAAATAGCTGTTAGTACTGTCGCCTCACAGCAAGAAGGTCGCTGGTTCGAGCCTCGGCTGGGTCAGTTGGCATTTCTGTGTGGAGTTTGCATGTTCTCCCCGTGTTGGCATGGGTTTCCTCCGGGTGCTCCGGTTTCCCCCACAGTCCAAACCCATGCGCAATAGGGGAATTGATGAACTAAATTGGCCGTAGTGTATGAGTGTGAGAGAATGAGTGTGTATGGGTGTTTCCCAGTACTGGGTTGCAGCTGGAAGGGCATCCGCTGTGTAAAACATATGCTGGATAAGTTGGCGGTTCATTCCGCTGTGGCGACCCCTGATGAATGAAGGGACTAAGCCGGATGAATGAATATTGTCCAAACACAAATCGAATAGAAAATAAATAAATAAAATATACAGTTTTATAAAATAAAAGAAATAAAAATTAATACAATATAAACTGTTGAATGCTTGATTCTGATTGGCGGATGAGCATTATATATATATTTTTTAAAGTAAATAAACAAAATTAGCAGCAAAGAAATCTGTATAATTAAAAACTACCGAAAATAAATGTAATAAAATATATATTTTTAAAGTAATATTATTATTGCTGGCAAACAATTAATCGCGATTAATCACATCCAAATTATTATTATTTCATATTTACAAAATATATTTGTGCTTACTGTATGCATGATTATACTGTATAAAATGTTTATATATAAAATAAAAATTATATAAGAATATATATGTAAAAATGTACATATATATTTATATATATAATTTGTCTTATATATACAAATATAAATATACAGTATATGTAAATATAAATTAACATATATAAATATATATTTAAATATATGTTTATATATAATTTGTAAATATATATATAGTATTTATTTTAAAGTATGTGTGTGTGTATTTATACAAATATACATAAATAAACAACATGTATATATTATGTAAATACAATACTTTTATCTTAAAAAAAAATATATATATATATATATAACTATATAATTATTATTTTTTCTCTCAAAATACAATTGGCTCTAAAGCTTGAATTTCTAAATCCAAAAAAAATGTTAGTGACTCTTTACTGTTCAGGGACTCATTCCAGACGGCCTGTGAGTGTATATATGTGGGTATGTGGCATTTCTAAACCCATGGATCAACCGCATGAGTGGCTGAATATTAAACCTAAAATCTGTCACGAGCGTAACATTATTGGTAAAGTGGGAGCAATTGCGGCTCAAGTTCAGAAACGCACCACACATCGGCTTCGTCTTTGTAAAGTGGAAAATAAGCAAGATCAAGGTTTTGGCAAGTGGTTTGAGGTCTGGAGATTAAAGCTCGGCTCTTTTTGTAAGTGCAGTGGAGCAGTCGCTGTCAGGTATATTACTGCAAATTCTCCGGGTTTATATCGCATACACTGGAGGTTGCTATGGGAAATTAAACCTCGTGTTTGTTATAACATCTGTGATGCCTTAGGATGAGAATCAGAAACATTTTACTGCTTCCAGTTGTGGTTCCAATTCAACTTAACACCATGAATCTTTTCAATTTGATGTACTAATATCCAACCGGTTCAGATGAATCATTTGCTTGAGAATCAGAATTCACTTTGTTTACTATAATGAACAGGTTCAAAAGGTCATTTGCTCAAGACTACCCTGGTATTGATGAGTCATTTGATTCACTACAAGAACAGGTTCAAAGGAGTCGCTCAGAATCAGAATTAACTGGAAAGTAATAAATTCATAAGAGTCATTTGCTCTTGAATCACACTTCAATTGTTGATCTGTATGAATTGAATCATTATAAAGAAGATATTCATTAGATTAAAAATGTACTGACTCTAAAGATAACGTTCAAATTAATATTTTGCTTGAGAATCAACTTCACTGCTCATATTGTGTGATTTGATTCACTATGAAGAAAACGTTTATAAGAGTCATTTACTTGAAAATCAGAGTTCAGTAATTGCTCTGTGTAATTTAATTCACTATGAAGAACGAGTTCAAAGGAGTCACTTGCTTAAGAATCAGACTTTATTGCTCATTATGTGTAATTTGATTTACTATGAAGAACAAGTTCATAAGAGTCATTTAAAATCAGAGTTCATTGATTGATCTGTGTGATTTGATTTGCTATGAACAAAAGTTTTAAATTAGCAATTTGCTTAAAGAGCCCCTATTATGCATTAAAAAGGCTCATATTTTGGTTTTGGGGGTCTCCAACAACAGGCTGATATGCATGCAAGGTCAAAAAACACTTTCATTGTCTTATAATATGCATTTATTTTTACCTAATTATCCCAGCGACTCCCATATGATTCGTTCAGCGATTCATTTGTTCCCAAACCCCTCCTTAGCGCGATGCTAATCTGCGCTGATTGGACCGATGACTGTCTGTTGCTATTGGTCCAGCGTTCAGCACGAGAGAAATGCCCACCACGGCTTCAACAATATTGAAGTAGTCAGAGTGCAGAGTGTATGTGTGAGCGTACCTGCCAACACTCTCGTTTTTCCCGGGAGTCTCCCGTATTTCAGACCCATCTCCCTCCACCCTCTCGTTTTGTTATTTCTCCCGGAAAACTCCCGTAAGTTCACAAGAGTCATTTACTCTAGAATCAGAGTTCACTGGTTGATCTGTGTTATTTGATTCACTGTAAAAGACACTTTCAAAAGATTCATCCATTGCAGAATCAAACTTCACTTCTCACATTCTGGGATTTGATTCACTACGAAGAACAAGTTCATAAGAGTCATTTAGAATCAGAGTTCACTGATTGATCCATGTAATTATCCATGTAATTTGATTCGATATAAACAAAAGTTTTAAATGAGTCATTTGCCTATGAATCAGCAAATCAGAACTATGAAGAATAAGAGTCTTTATAAGAGTCATTTAATTGAGAATCAAAGTTCACTATTAGCTCTGTATATGAATTGGTTCACTACAAAGAACCAGTTCATAAGAGTCATGTGCTGAGGAATCTGGCTGATCTAGTTTCAAAAGTCCAGTTTCAAAAGATTCATTCACTGCAGAATTGAATTTCACAGCTCACATTGTGTGATTTGATTCGCTATAAACAAAAGTTTTAAATGAGTCATTTGCTTAAGAATCAGACATCCCTACTCACTTTGTGTGATTTGATTCACTTTGAAGAACAAAATCATAAGAGTCATTTACTTGAGAATCAGAGTTCACTGATTGATCTGTGTGATTTGATTCACTATAAAGTCCAGTTTCAAAAGATTCATTCACTGCAGAATCGAACTTCACTGGTCACTTTGTGTGATTTGATTCACTTTGAAGAAAAAGTTCATAAGAGTCATTTACTCGAGAATCAGAGTTCACTGATTGATCTGTGTGATTTGATTCAATATAAAGAAAAGTTTTAAATGAGTCATTTGCTTATGAATCAGCAAATCAGCACTATAAAGAATAAGTTCATAAGAGTCATTTAATTGAGAATCAGAGTTCACTGATTGCTTTGTATATGATTTGATTCACTATAAAGGCCAGATTCATAAGAGTCATTTGTTCGGGAATCATAATCGGCTGGTTCCTCTTTGTGATTTGGTTCACTATAAAAAACAAGTTCATAAGAGTCATCTGCTGAGGAATCCGGCTGAACTGGTTTCAAAAGATTCATTCACTGCAGAATCAAACTTCACGGCTCACATTTGTGATATTCACTATGAAGAACAAGTTCATAAGAGTCATTTAGAATCAGAGTTCACTGATTGATCTGTGTGATTTGATTCGATATGAAAAAAAGTTTTAAATGAGTCATTTGCTTATGAATCAGCAAATCAGCACTATGAAGAATAAGTTCATAAGAGTCATTTAATTGAGAATCAGAGTTCACTATTAGCTCTGCATATGAATTGATTCACTATAAAGGCCAGATTCATTTGTTCGGGAATCATAATCAGCTGGTCCTTCTTTGTGATTTGGTTCACTATAGAGGCAATCAAGGTGTGCAGATGTCAGTAAAACGTGATTTTCCGTTGTTACGTACATTAACAAGACCCTAAATAGATTACCGATTACATCCAGCACTGCACAATAAACACAGTGTGCATTGGACGAAATTGACCTCATGTACCAGGATTGCACGATGAAATAAACTAGCGCACAATTAATTAGCACAGCATGGCATGAAGTTTCCCTGACCTTAAACAGCCTCTGGAGGAGAAGACCTGTGTTGCTTGGCCTTGTAACAGGATGTAAAGCCGCTGTGAAATATGATACGCGGATGATTTATTGTGCGCATTCCAGTATATTGGACAATTTGTAGTGCAGAACAAATGGCAGACAGTAACATTCAATCTAGCATTTCAGTGCAGCGTTTTCCTTCTCTCTGCTGGCAAACGCTTGCCGTTTTCTGCTCAAACTGTTGGGTTCGTGTTAATGTTGGCGTATTTGAACTCAATGAGCACCAGGTTCATCTACATGGAAACCTTTATAACCATCCATCAGTTTACAATCTGTTTGTTTAGGGCAAATCAGAGGCTCAGTTATGAGTGAGTATGTGCGAATGTTTCTGCAGGATGATGCTTGCACACTATAGGCATCCAGAATGATGCAGACATTATTGTTTTGGCCTTTGGGTTTCAAGATAAAGTTGGCATGTGTTTTGTTTTAACAGACTTGTCTAAGTGTTTTCTAAATAACTCACTTCTGCCAGCTGTTTTTGTCCATTGTGAAAAAGAAGTGCGCTTAATTGAATTTAATGTACACTTGAAGTTTACTTGAATTCTTAATCAAATTTACGATATAAAAAAAAAGTACTGGCTGAGTCAGTTAGCATTTCTGTGTGGAGTTTGCATGTTCTCCCCGTGTTGGCGTGGGTTTCCTCCGGGTGCTCCGGTTTCCCCCACAAGTCCAAAGACATGCGGTATAGGTAAATTGGGTAAGCTAAATTGTCAGTAGTGTATGAGTGTGAATGGGTGTGTATGGATGTTTCCCAGAGATGGGTTGTGGCTGGAAGGGCATCCGCTGCGTAAAACATATGCTGGATAAGTTGGCGGTTCATTCCGCTGTGGCGACCCCAGATTAATAAAGGGACTAAGCCGAAAAGAAAATGAATGAATGAATGAATTATATATTAATATATATATATATTTATTTATTTATTTATTTATTTGTATTGATATTTTGTTTTCTTTTTGCATTTACTTTTTTTCTATATTTTTTCCTCATACACCATCATGCATTGTTTTTAAATTATATATATATAAAAATTAAAGAACATTCTAGTTCACCCTACATCCCTGTTGGTTCAGTGCACTTTTAGCCATATTTTTAGAGACAAAAAAGTAGTTATGACATGGCATATAAAAGATTTTGAATAGTATTTTAGAAATCACTCTTCAGTTCAGTTAAGTGCACTAAATTTAAGAATTTTTTTTTTTTAATCATTATTACTTCTACACTGTAAAAAACAGCTGTAAAATGTACAGTATTACAGGCAATTTTGGTTGCCAGTGATACTATAAAATTTACAAGCGCACTGTTCATTCCTTCATTCGTTTTCCTTTGGCTTAGTCCCTTTATTCATCAGGGGTCACCACAGCGGAATTAACTGCCAACTATTCCAGCATATGTTTTACACAGCGAATGCCCTTCCAGCTGCAACCCAGTACTGGGAAACCCATACACACTCATCCACACACATACACTACAGCCAATTTAGTTTATTCAATTCCCCTATAGCGCATGTGTTTAGACTGTGGGGGAAACCGGAGCACCCGGAGGAAACCCACGCCAACACGGGGAGAACATGCAAACTCCACACAGAAACGCCAACTGACCCAGCCGGGGCTCAAACCAGCGACCTTCTTGCTGTGAGGCGACAGTGCTAACCATTGAGCCACCGTGCCGCCCCACAAGCGCACTGTAAATGAACAATTAAGCACAGTTGTAATTGTTAATTTACAGTGCGCTTGTAAATTTTGCCAGTAATAATGTAAAATTTACACTGTAAATGAACAATTACATCTGTGCTGTAGTTTTAGCAACCAAAATTGCCAGTAATACTGTAAATTTTACAGCATTTTTTTTACAGTGTACTGTTATTTTAAAGTATGCTAAACAATACATTCATTTTTTCATTTCAGAAGGGTCAACATATGTGGCTGCCTCTTTTGCCTATATGATGCCATCATAAAATCAGACCAAGCCAAGTAAATGTTACTTTTCCACACACACACACACACACACACACACACACACACGCACACACGCACGCACACACACACACACAGCCACACAAACATTTCTATAACCTGCAGAGAGTTTCTAAGGGAGTTACATCATGTACCTGTGTGCATCTGTTTACATGCTCACTTGTACTTGGTGTTCATCCAGCCACCCTTTCCATGCTAAATCAGGAGATTACAGTAATCAGACTCTCATCAGGCCCTTCTGAACGGCTTCTGTCAAAAGGCAAAACTGAAGGAAATGACTCAACGAGTAATCAGAGTTTCTGGCCCTGCAGTCACTTCTCAAATCCAGATCTCTGTGTTCACGTCTGCAAGCTTCTCAAGTTTTAGCATTAAATGCAACCCTGGGTATCAAATCATGTAATGCCTTATTTTAATTTATACAACAGTATTATGCAACTGTCTGGTTCTCAAATCTGATTGGCTAATAGCCGTATGATATTCTGCAATAACAGCACTCGTACAGCCTCCTCACCTTTGTGTATTACTCCACCCACTTAGAGTGACAGCAGATCAATAAACTCACTACAGTTTGACAAATATTGCAGCTGTTGGACAACATAATGTACTTTTGAGGCTTTTTTAGGCGAGAATATAGTTGTTTAGATTGCAACTATGCAGTTTATTTATAAGGACAGTGCCTATTTTAAATATTTATCATTTCTGAGATTCAGCGCGTCGGTGGCCATCAGCCTGTCATATTGAGCAGAGCAAAGATGGTTGACGTTCCGCCACAAGATGGCGACAGAGACCGCATAATAAGTCCTTAGGGAAGAAAAACTCAGTGTAATTTCAAACTACAGCTGAACAAATCATTATAAATCAGGTACGTGACATTCTAAGTCGATCTCTCTCTTTTGTATGTTGTAGTGCTGTATTTATACCATAGTAAACTGGTAGTGTTTGCTTTGCTTTGGCTTTTTCAAGGTTAATTATTGTGATATTCTGATTGCAACAGAGAAATACTGGGAAAATATACTGTAGATTGAGATGGCATTTCATTCCATTCAGCCTTAAAATCTTAAAATGTCAGCAAAATTCTCAACGTCAACGGTTTCTGCTGTTCTGACGTCAGCTGCAGATGTGAATGAATGGCAGAAGAAAGTAATTCCTCTTACAAAAGGGTTTTTGAGACTCTCCGTGTTTGATTTTCTTTTTTATATACATGATTATGCCGTCTAACTGTTGTATAAACGCAATATCACACTCGCAGCAGTGCGATGTGGCTGTATATCGGCACTGGTGGGACACTAAGGCACTCGGCCTGCGGCCTCAAGCCAACGCACGCCTCCCATACAGCCATATCGCACTGCTACTCATGTGATAATGCTCATGCAAATGATGCCTCTTTGTGAAATATGTAGAAAAAATATCATGTATTTGCATTATTAAAAAAAAACATTTAACTTTAGTTTGGACCATGGACACAGTTATTGTTTTCGATGACATAATTTGGGTGATCCGCCTCTGGTGCTCTATCAGCTCCCATTATAAACACACCAAAACTAGTGATAAAAAAATGCTCCTACTACGCCACATAAACCAATTTTTCTTTGTGTATTTTAGTCAAAATAGTCAAATGTATTTTTTCCCCTCAAATTTCTGTAAGGGAGAGAAGATTTTTTTTAACACATTTCTAAACATAATAGTTTTAATAACTCATTTCTAATCACTGATTTCTTTTATCTTCGCCATGATGACAGCACATAATATTTGACTAGATATTTTTCAAGATACTAGTATTCAGCTTAAAGTGACATTTAAAGGCTTACATATATCATAATAAATAATATAAATATAATATAATACAAATAAAAACAATTAAGATACAATATTTTTTTTTACATTTTAAAGTGAATACAATTATATATTATACTAACATATAAAGTTCATCTAAATGTCAAGCAATATAATGTAACACTGTTTTTGTGGTACAGGTTCACATTTACAAAACTCACAAAAATGCAACATACAAAGCGTAAACATATATCTTATATCAAGCATTTATATCTTGATCATAAGAGGGCACAGTTGATGTCCTGTTGTCATTGACCTGAAAGGTTTGCTACTGAATAACAGGACTGCACTGAAAGCTGGTTAGACTGTTTGACTGCTGCCACAGAGCAGCTTCAGTGTTCAGCGGGACTCAAATCTGCATCTGTCAGATTAGAATCAAATGAGTAGCTGGCTTTTTATGCAAGATCCCCATTTACACAAACAAGTTTTGGTAAATTGACCATTAATGTGCCATTGCAGTCCTTTCATTGCAGAGAGGTTGTGATGTTGCCGGAGCACCCAGAGGAAACCCACGCCAACACAGGGAGAACATGCAAAACTCCACACAGAAATGCCAACTGGTCCAGCCGGGTCTCGAACCAGCAACCATATTGCTGTGAGGCGACAGTGCTAATCACTGAGCCACCATGCCACCCTTATATTATACCATGCATCAAATATTTATCATGATAATTTTTAGGAAATGAGGACAGAGACTTTCTGATAGGAGAGATGTAGGAGAATGCAGTTTGGATTTAGGGTATATATTACTATATTCCTTTGCTTTAAAACAAATTGTGTACAGACAATACTGATGTCAACTGATCTCGAAATATCAGAATGCATGCGATCACATCCGATCTGTCACACATGAGCAAAACAAAAAGAGAATTGGATCACTTTTAACTGACAGTGTAAATGGGGCCAAAATCATCCCACGTTCAAACTGATTTGCAAAACGACTAAAAACACTGTACTCTACATGCCAGGCCACTAGTTGGTGCTGTGACTGTGCAGAAACAGCCATTGCACATACACTCCTGTAGTTCAGTGTTGTAATTTTGGTTTTCAAATTCCTGCTCATACCCAAACACATCATACACATTCACACAACATCACTGTTTTCAAAAAAAATATTACATTTAGTAGTTTTCTTGAAAAAAAAAACAGTGATTCAATTCATCTTTATTTCCGTAGCGCTTATTAAAATATAGATTGTGTCAAGGCAGCTTAAAGGGGGCCTATTATGCCCCTTTTTACAAGATGTCAAATAACTCTCTGATGTCCCTAGAGTGTGTGTGTGTGAGGTTTCAGCTCAAAATACCACACAGATGATGTTTTATAACTCCCTGAAACTGCCCCTTTTAAGCTTTGATTCTAATTGTGGCGGTTAGGTGACTGTCGCTTTAAATTCAAATGAGATTGTGCTCTTTTTAAAAGAGGGCGGGGCTACAAATGCCTATGTGTCAGTATAGTGGCAGATTCAATAACTTGACTAACATTATATGCTAATGAGGGAGAGATGGTCACTAGTGGGCGGGGCTTTCCCCCTCTGATGACACGTACAAAGGGAGAATGTCAATCAAAGTGTTTCTGCAGACTGTTTTTATCAAGTCTGATTATAAAAAATAGAATTAATACATTTTTACCATAATTATAATGAACGTGGTTTCCATTGCCTCATATCAATGGCTATATAGGGAATTTGCATTTCATGTCCATGTCATGTTCTAGACCGCATAAGTCAGAATGAACCTCGTGGTGTTTTATTTTACGTCCATATTATCTTGTTTAAGAAGACTAGTCTGTTTGCCGTTACTCTTTGTTCTTCTGGCTGCCATCAAAAACATTGTTCGTCTGGCGGGAGGATGTGGCATGAAGATCCATGTGAAATAAAACAAACTGCAGAGCAGATTCGGAAAGCACACATGCATTCGGCCTGACGACGGAGACTGATGAATTGAATGTTTCAGACAAACACCGGCTCTGGTTTGATCCTATAGCGTTTTCTCACAAAGACATTTCTCGGCTAAACGGCTGTAATATACATCTCCTCATACAGTTGAAGTCAAAATGATTCGCCCTCCTGTGAAATATTCATTCTTTTTCAAAGATTTCCCAAATGATGTTGAACAGATTCAGGAATTTTTCACAGTATTTCCTATAATATTTTTTCTTCTGGAGAAAGTCTTATTTGTTTTATTTCGGCTAGAATAAAAGCAATTTTTAATTTTTTTAATAAGCATTTTAAGGTCAATATTTTTAGCCCCGTTAAGCAACATTTGTTTTTTTCGATTGTCTACAGAACAAACCTCTGTTAAGGCTGTTTTAAATTTTTGCATCAAGCGCACGTGTATGGTCCGGCGCAGCGTTCACGTGGTCGCATAGTCCTCGCTGATGCTGACGTGCACCTCTCAAAAGATGAAACTACACGTCGCAACGACGCGTAGTGCAAGCTCTGTGATTGGTCGGCTTGGTAGCTGTGATGAGCATGGGCGGTGCTGAGAGCCACGAGCCCAATGGAGCGAGTGTTTACAAGTGTCGAGTCCCGTGAAGGAGGTCCAGATGGAAACTTTTGTTTTGTGTTTACCTTATGATTAAAGTTGTTGCACGTCTGCCGGTTCCCGCCTCTACATGAGTGAGTTTTAGCTACTTGTAGCGTTCAGAAAAAACAAAACACCCGCGAAGAAACTTGACACAGAGGAACATAAAAACCTACTGCCAGCTAGCGTTTCAGAAGTGTTATTGCAGAGCAACACAAACCGCATGCAGAAGTATAAATGCACGACTACGTGCAAGGCAGGCGCCGTGGGTCACGCCGATCACTCCACACAGAAGTATAAACCAGCCTTTATACAATGACTTGAATAATTACCCTAACTTGCCTAATTAACCTAGTTAAGCCTTTAAATTGCACTCTAAGCTAAATACTAGTATCTTGATTAATATCTAGTAAAGTATTATGTGAAATATTTATTCTTTTTCAAATATTTCCCAAATGATGTTGAACAGATTCAGGAATTTTTCACAGTATTTCCTATAATATTTTTTCTTCTGGAGAAAGTCTTATTTGTTTTATTTCGGCTAAAATAAAAGAAAAAAAACAAAAAAAAATTTAAAGCCATTTTGAGGTCAATATTATTCGCCCCCTTAAGCAATATTTATTTTTGATTGTCTCCAGAAAAAAACACTGTTATACACTGACTTGCCTATTTACCCTAACTTTACCCTAATTAACCTAATTAAGCTTTTAAATGTCACTTTAAGCTGAATACTAGTATCTTGAAAAATATCTAATAAAATATTATGTGCTGTCATCATGGCAAACATAAAACAAAACAGTTATTGGAAATGAGTTATTAAAACTATTATGTTTAGAAATGCGTTGCAAAAATCTTCTTTCCGTTGAACAGAAATTGGGTGAAAAATATACAGGGGGGCTAATAATTCAGACTTCCCCAATGCCTCTATTCTCCTTCATACTTTCATGTGCGCTCCAAGATGCAGCGCTGGGGAATACAGAAACAAATTGTCCGCATGCATCTTCCTGCATTGTCAGGCTCCTTATATACTAGTAAACCAGCGCAGACGCTCAGCGGGAGACGATATAAGTCTTTACGGTGGTGTTTTTTTGGGGAGGTTGTGCGCTGCGGCTGCCAAAGAGATACTAATTGGCTGTCTTTTGTCTCCAGTTTGCAGGGTTTTGGCTGCTGCTTCTGTGGATCCGAGCCAGAAGGGTTTAGCAGACGAAGAGTCATTTCTTCAGCTGTCAGCCACAGACCGGCAGGTAAAGGGGATTTTTTTTTGTGCCTTTTAATGGGTTAGTTGAGGTGCATTGACTGGCCTTGGGCTTGAAGCAAAAAAAAAAAAAAAAAAAAAGAAGACTAGTGCTTTGGTAGGCCAAGGAAAACAAAGCATGAAGAGGGTCTGAACTTACGAGATCTGAGGACGAATAGAAGATTTAGAGCAAGGAGAATCATGTAGAAATGATCCAGATATTTGTTCAGCCCACAAGCAGACGTGTTTTACCCGCTCAGTTAACAATTTACCGTAGATTTTACAGTAACTTACTGGCAAGCAATTTACTGTGAATTAAACTTTCAGCCAAAAAATGATGTTTGCTGTTTGTTCAAACTACTTACTTCAAACGAGCTGAAACAACACAATTGTTGAGCTTTTTTGTTGGTTCAACTCATATTAAATAAGTAGTTTGAACAAGCAGCAAAAGTCTTTTTTTAAGTGGGTAAATTACTGTATTTCCTATGATTGGCCAGGTTTCACGCAATTATATTTACCATGTTTTGATTCACAGCAAAATAAAAATACTGTTTTAATGGCGCCAAGAGGATATTTCCCACAATGCAACTTCAAATTACAGTAACATACTGCATAACTGTCTCACAGTAAAATACAATTCATATTACAGTTAAATACAGTTGTAATTTCGGTGCCTTTTAATGGATTAGATAGTTGAGGTGTATTGACTCGCCTCGGGTTTGAAGCAAAAAAAAAAAAAGATGAGTGCTTTGGTAGGCCAAGGAAAACAAAGCATGAAGAGGGTCTGAACTTACGAGATCTGAGGACGAATGGAAGATTTAGATCAAAGTGAATCATCTAGAAATAATCCAGATATGTGTTCGCCTCATAGAGAGCATTAAAGCCCATAAGCAGAAGTGCTATACCTGCACAGTTAACAATTTACCGTATAACTTACTGGCAAGCAATTTACTGTAAATGAAACTTACTCAAAAAATGATGTTTGTTCAAACTACTTAAAAACTTAAAACGAGCTGAAACAACACAATTCTTGAGTGCTTTTTGGGACAACTTAATTCTTTTATGTTCAATCCACTTAAATTTGTAAAAACTAATCAATTAACTTAATTCCTTCATGTTGTCACAACACAATTTTTTTATATCGTACATCAAAATTACTGTATTATCATATACAATACCATTTATCTTGTTGTACGTGTATTAACAGTAGTATATATTTTTACTGTCAAATTTACAGTATTTTTAGTCTTCTCAAATGTAATATATTACCATACAATACAAAACGAACTTAATTCATTGTTCATTTATCTATTTACTGTAAAACCATCCAAGTAAATAGTTATTCCATGCTGCCCCAACACAATTCGATTAAATTAAGTTAATCGTTTTTTTCAAATTTAAGTGAATTGAACATAAAACAATTCGGTTGTCCCCAAAAACTCAAGAATTGTGTGGTTCAACTCATATTAAATAAGTAGTTTGAACAAGCAGCAAAAGTTTTTTTTTCAGTAGGTAAATTACTGTATTTCCAGGATTCATGCAATTATATTTACCGTGTTTTGATTCACAGCAAAATAACAATACTGTTTACTGTACAAGAGGATATTTCCCACAATGCAACTTTAAAAAACAGTAACATACTGAAGATTCATAATTGATTCATAAAGATTCTGAATCTATAAGTATAAGATTCATTGTAACATGCAATTGTCTGTATGATATTATTATTATTATTATTATTATTAAGTATTCATTGTGAATTATTTTATTTCTTTCTTTTCTTTTCTTTTATTCTTTTTATTTTTAATATTTAATTTCATTTTATATTGTATTATATTATATTCATTTATTTAATTTTAGTGAAGTGAGCCTTGTGAAGTGAGCCTTGTGATTTTATTTTAATTTTTTTTTTTTTTTTTTTAATCTAATTTATTTTATCTTATCTTATTTAATTTTTTATTTAATTTTATTATTTTTTTTACTTTATTTAATTTAATTGTTTTTTATTTATTTTTATTTTATTTTATTTTATTTATTTTTTATTTTATTTTATTATTTTTTTACTTTATTTTATTTAATTTTTATTTATTTATTTTTATTTTATTTTATTTTTTTATTTTTTTATTTTATTTTATTTTGTTTTATTTTATTTTATAATCAACATCACACTGTCGTCTGAGCTTATACTAAGCCTGTAATATTCCTTTAAATCTGCCCCTGAACACCTGGCTGAATCCTCCACCTGCGTGCTGCGTGTGTAAGTCATGATCCAGCTGTGTGTGTGCAGGATCAGAGACCGGCGTGATGACAGACCCACTGCTAATTAATAGGGGCTCAGTGCTGATGTCACAGATCCAGCATTGACTGACTACAGCTGCACAGGTCAGCAAAAAACCCACCCTATCAGTCAGAGCTTTAAGTCTGCGCTTAACCTGGAAAGAATAGCTGGAGGACACGACATGAAAACAGGCATCTGTGGTGACACCTGGAAGAGTTCTGGGGAGGAGCCCGAGATTTTGGATTACATGCTGACAGGACATAAAGGCTGACAACAGTCATTACACTCCAGCGGGGTTATGAACTTGTCAAGGTGACTGGTTATAAGAGGTAACAGCATAACAGAGAGGTAGTACATGAAAAAAAAAAGTTGCATTATTTATTTATTTGACAGGGACATGCACAACAATACATTGACCCTAAAAAGGAAATATGTTTGTGCCAGGCTTCAGCAAAAACTGCTATTTTCCAGCTGCAGTTAGCTCTCTATTAGCTTTCAGTACTAATAACTCATTTTAAAATAAACGTTTGGCGTCAAGATATGAATGAGAGTATCACAGAAGATGAATGGCAGAGCATCTGTCTTAAGGCACAAACCCAGACAATACACTATATATTTACAGTGTACTTACATAAGAAACTACTGGGCTATATAAGGTTAAGGTTAGGCTTAGGGGTAAGTTTAGAAAAGGACCTAGTATCTGCACCCATCATTGAGTCTATTTATTTACTTATATAAATGTGTGTAGATATATATTTATGTAGATATACAATACAGTTTGTGTATGTACTAGTGCTGTCAAACGATTAATCGAATCCCAAATAAAAGATCACATTTACACTATACATATATATATATATATATATATATATATATATATAAATGTATATACAGAGTATATAAATATTGGGCAGTGGCTCAGTGGTTAGCACTGTCGCCTCACAGCAAGAAGGTCGCTGCTTCGAGTCCCTGCTGGGCCAGTTGGCATTTCTGTATGGAGTTTGCATGTTCTCCCCGTGTTGGCGTGGGTTTCCTCCGGGTGCTCCGGTTTCCCCCACAGTACAAACACATGCGCTATCCGCTTGTTAAGTTGTGACGTATCAGTGACGTATGGAATACAGTTTCTGGGTCCAAGCCGCTACTCATTTGAATTGAGAAAATATTAGTTTATGACCACTTTTTAGTCATATCACACATTAAAGTGAATTTGATGTAAAATCCTAGTGTACTCATCATCCTCTGGGCTTGCTGCATCACAAATAGACATGGGCCAGTATAAGATTCTGACGGTATGATAACCTTGGATAAAAATATCACGGTTTCACTGTTTGACGGTATTGTGATCACTGCTCTAAAATTTATTCTTTTTAAATGTCTGGGTAAAAAACTAAAGCTTTTTTTCCCCTTTGAAAACAATATATTTTATTTTGAGAAACATTTTAAATATTTTGGAGCAGTAAACATGTCAGGCTGAATAAAGAAAATGAATTATTGACTTCTGCTGTCTTCATTTGTTTCGAAAACACAGATTTCTTTACAATTTAAAACGGCATCTTTGGAGACCTTTTCTGCTGGAAATACTGCTTTGCTGAAAAACTAAATAAAAAAATGTAAATAAAAAATCGTACACATACCTTAGGAACGGTATTGCAGAAAATGTTGGCAGTTTTGAAACCCTGACTTTTCCAAACCGCGGTATACCTTGAAAACATTTATCATCCCAACCCTAATCACAAATACCAAAATTTTATTTTATTTAAATTTTTTAATTGGGATTGTGATTTTCAAAAGTATTACATCACTTTGTAAACATTTAATATTACCATTTGAGCAGTCTCCCCATACAGTTTGATAGAGGGTTTGGACCCGGAAGCCGCTTCGCGTGACATCACACTTAACAAGATAAGTGAATTGGATGAACTAAATTGACCTGTAGTGTATGAGTGTGTGTGTGTGTGTGTGTGTGCATGTAAGCGTGTATGGGTGTTTCTCAGTGCTGGGTTGCAGCTGGAAAGGTATCCGCCGCATAAAACATATGCTGGAATATTTGGCAGTTCATTCCGCTGTGGCAACCCCTGATAAATAAGGGACTAAGCCGAAGGAAAATGAATGAATGAATATATAAATATCTTTCTTTTGTATATTTTAGTATTTTATGTACAATATGTGTGTATACATATATAAATAAATATACACAGTAAACACGTATATAATATGTAAATACAAACTTTAATATTGGGTGCTAATAATCGTGAATCGTGTATTATGTATTCTGATTATATAACACTCACACACACACACACACACACACACACACACACACACACACACACAC
>CAIGQV010019950.1:7030719-7067812 GCA_903798115.1 Danio jaintianensis | reverse complement strand
CACACACACACACACACACACACACACACAGACACAGACACAGACACAGAGTTCTTTGCTGAGTCTTGTCCTTCCGTGTTTTGATCCTTGCCTTGCTTCCTGGTTGATGTTGTTTTGCTGCCTGTCCTGACCATTCACCTGTTTTTGACTACGATTTTTTGTATGCTTCTGTTTGCCCCTGTTTTGACCATTGCCTGCCTGAGTAATTGGTTTAATAAACTGCACATGGATCCTCAACTCCGTTGTACAGCGTCCTACTGTTACAATATTGACATATTTATTGTGTTACCATAGCAACTACATAATTACCAAACAGATTACTTAAAGTCCTTTAAAGGGGGCCTATTATGCCACTTTTTACAAGATGTAAAATAAGTCTCTGATGTCCCTAGAGTGTGTGGGTGAGGTTTCAGCTCAAAATACCACATAAATAATGTTTTATAACTCTTTGAAGCTCTTCCTTTTAGGCTTTGATCCTAATTGTGCCGTTTTGGTGACTGTCGCTTCAAATTCAAATGAGATTGTGCTCTTTTTAAAAGAGGGCGGAGCTACAAATGCCTATGTGTCAGCATTGTGGCAGATTCAAAAACAAGACTAACGTCCTATGCTAATAAAGGAGAGATGGTCACTAGTGGGCGGGGGTTTTCCCCCTCTGATGACACGTACAAAGGGAGAATGTCAATCAAAGTGTTTCTAGTGACATTTTCACCATTAGAAGCTGGCTATATTCACACACTGCTGCCACACAACTGTGTTTAAACCCCTTATAAAAGTGATTCATGCATAATAGGTCCTCTTTAATTCATTCAAACACATTATAGTAATGTATCATGTGAATAAAGATATAGAATTAGCATAAAAGATAACAACTTAAACGATTCTTGAATTGTTTTTCACACTAAAAAAACAATCGATATATTCTGACTGCTCGAAAGCGATGGCATTCACTTCCCAGTGTATGTTTGCACTTTGCCAAATCTCACCAGATTGCGTACTTGTTAACTTGGTGCTTTTACACGCATCTCTGTTCTTTGCATTTCTCCACACTTCCTCGTGGGCCTGGTATAAAAAAAAAAAAGCATGCATGATGGGATACGGCTTGGCTGGAGCCATCTGGGGCTCGGTCCACCCACACAGACTCGCAGCCCGAGAGATCGCACTCCTCCGCTTATTTTGTCTGACTTTCATAAACAAGTCCAGGGGTCAAATAATCTCTCTGTATATCTGTCTGCGACTCGAGCTGACTGCTTTTAATATTTAGACAGGCTGTAATGTTCCTTACACTGATCTGCCTACACCGTTAGCCTTTCAGAATCCCTTGTGGAACAGCCAAAGTTGCTGTGTGGGCCAACGTTTGGCTACCCTCAAAACAGTTTAATCATGTTTGCCTGCAGATTCGGATGACTTTGGTGTTTATTTTAGGTCCCGCTTGTTTATGTCATTGTCCCAGAGGCCGTGCGATGACATCATAATACAGTGTCACGCTGTTTTGATAACCTGCGAACTGCTGTCGATATTAGAGGAGAGGAAAGCCGCTAATGCTAGCAAGTCGCTAATTGATACCCGATGCTGTTTTTCCCACAAACAAGCTTTTTTTAACGAGGCATTTGTGGCTGATTTATTCGAAAATATCAAATCCGAGTGGTCGTTTTATTCATCTGAGGCTGATTATTATGTGCATGATGCAAATGAGAGAGTGGTGCTGGTTTGAAATGATAGCTAAAAGGGATAGTTCACACAAAAAATTTTATTTTGTCATTATTTGCTGCTTGTTTCAAATCTTTATGAGTTTCTTTCTGCTGTTGAACACTAAAGAAGATATTTTGAAGAATGATGGAAACCACTGACTTCCATTCCTACACTGTAAAAAATATATGTTAATTAACAGTTTCTCTATTTTGTGATTCACAAGTGTTTAATTACTGTTGTGAATTGCATTATGGGATGTTGACTTTTGATGTTGAAAATTCAACTCTACAATTTGACAAAGTGACTTTTGTCAACATTTTAGGAATAATATAATGTATACGAGATAATATAAACAGAAATAAGTGTGTAAAATAACAGACAATGTACTGGCAATTTATTACAAGGTTTTTGTAGCGTTATATACAACACCAACAAAGACGATATATAACTTTAAACTATTAAAAATGATAATAAAAGACACTTTTTTTTTTAATTTTCAGGGTTAAAAGTTGTTCCCAAGATCCCATAATGCAATTCAAAAGCATAAATAAAGGGGAAAAATAAAAAATAAATAAAAATAATGCTAATTTAAGGATATTTTTTACAGTGTACTATAGAAGCCAATGGTTACAGGTTTTCAGCATTCTTCAAAATATCTTCTTTTAGCGTTCAACAGAAGGAAGACATTTTTAAAAGTTTGGAACATCTTGAGGGAGAGTAAATAGTGAGTACATTTTTATTTCTGGGTGAACTATCTCTTTAAACTTGAGCGCTCTCACAGCAAGAGTGAAAGTGAAAACGCAGCGTTTAGATGTTGGAGTGACGTGTAACATCTGTGAATTGTTAATACTACAAGAAAGGAACTGATAAATATTTGAAAAAGAGGGCAATTAGCAAATATACAGTGACCCATCCATGTGTGCAGATGCATTATGGGTTGGACATATATGAAACTTGGCTGTATGTGTAGACGTGATGTCATGAAACATGATGTCAAAAGCATGTGCAGTGTCAGCAATTAAATGAAATGAATAGAAATTAAATATTTAAAAGACTCTTTTTTTTTTTCATAAAAGAATAGGAACAGGAGTTTGCATGTTCTCCCCGTGTTGGTGTGGGTTTCTTCCGGGTGCTCCAGTTTCCCCCACAGTCCAAACACATGCGCTATAGGTGAATTGG
Organism: Danio jaintianensis; assembly: GCA_903798115.1. NCBI lineage: Eukaryota > Metazoa > Chordata > Actinopteri > Cypriniformes > Danionidae > Danio > Danio jaintianensis. Next base: position 7,064,944 of record CAIGQV010019950.1, on the reverse strand, counting down.
GTAAGCTAAATTGGCTGTAGTGTATGAGTGTGTGTGTGTGTGTGCGTGTGTGTGTGTGTGCGTGCGTGCGTGTGTGTGTGTGTGCGTGCGTGTACGTGCGTGCGTGCGTGCGTGTGTGAGAATGAGAGTGTATGGGTGTTTCCCAGTACTGGGTTGCAGCTGGAAGGGCATCTGCTGTGTAAAACATATGCTGGAATAGTAAGCGGTTCTTTCCGCTGTGGTGACCCCTGATAAATAAGGGACTAAGCCGAAGGAAAATGAATGAATGAATGAATTAATTAATTAATAGGAACAAATGAGATGTTGCTTTTTTTAAAGCAAAAGATTTGTGATTTTTATAAATTCGTTCACATTTTAGGAAAACATTATTTATTGTTTAAGCTTTAAAGCTATTGAAAAAAAAAAAAGCAATTAAGCAAATTTTATTTAACAAATAAAATGTCAGCAAGCCATTTTGTACACTAAAATAATGTAAACATTCATATTGTTTACATTCTATACTATTGAAGCATATATAGTTGAAGTCAAAATTATTCTTTTTCAATATTCCCAAATGATGTTGAACAGATTCAGGAATTTTTCACAGTTTTTCCTATAATATTTGTTCTTCTGGAGAAAGTCTTATTTGTTTTATTTCGGCTAGAATAAAAGCAGTTTTCATTTTTTAGAACCATTTTTAGGTCAATATTATTAGCCCCCTTAAGCGATATTTTTTGTTTTTGATTGGCTTTAAATTTATATTTTTTAAAGTATAACTGGATACAATATCTAAAATCATGTTAAACTATATGTTGTTTACATTTTCTACCTTCATTAGTATCTAGAAGTTGAAGTTAAAGCAACAGTTCACACAAAACTGAAAATTCGGTCAGCATTTACTCAACTCAAACCTGTTTGTGCTTCCTTTAACTAAACAAGATACTTTGAAGAATGTTAGAAACCGATAACCATTGACTTTCATAGTAAGAAAAACAAACACTATAGAAGCCAATGGTTACCAGTTACTAACATTCTTCAAAATATCTTCTTTAGTGTTCAACAGAAGAAAGAAACACATAAAGGTTTGGAACCACATGAGCAAATAAAATTTTTTGGTTTGAACTACTGTATCCCTTTAAATGTATGCACCTTTAAAACTTGAAAGAGTGAGTAAATTCCCATATTTTTAGTGAACTATCCTTTTAAATGTTCAACAATTGGCAGGGTGGAAATTAAAGTCCCATAATGCAACCTGAAAGCGTAAGTCAAAACACATGAATCACAAAATACAGCAACATACTTTAGCAAGTATTCAAACTTTCACAGATTTATGGATTCTTTGTAAGAGTTTTAATGTAATTGGTTTGCCTTTAAAATAAATTAAAAAAACACTTTAAAATATTTTTGCGGCAGCGCAGTGGCTCAGTGGTTAGCACTATCGCCTCACAGCAAGAAGGTCGCTGGTTTGAGCCCCGGCTGGGTTAGTTGGCATTTCTGTGTGGAGTTTGTATGTTCTCCCCGTGTTGGCGTGGGTTTCCTCCGGGTGCTCCGGTTTCCCCCACAGTCCAAACACCTGCGCTATAGGGGAATTGAATAAGCTAAATTGGCTGAAGTGTATGAGTATGTCTGTGAATGAGTGTGTATGGATGTTTCCCAGTACTGGGTTGCAGCTGGAAGTAAATTCCATTCGCTGTGTAAAACATATGCCGGAATAGTTGGTGGTTCATTCCGCTGTGGTGACCCCTGATAAATAAGGGACTAAGCTGAAGGAAAATGAATGAATGAATATTTTTTCTGGTTTACTCCACAAAAGCTGTCAGTTGAGAAATCAGTCAAAGCATAGAGCTGTCAAACTCCTTATTTATATAAATAATCAATCAGAAGTCAATCAGACACCTGCCTGCGGTGCAGTGTGTGTGTGTGTGTGTGGTTATATAAATGAGCGTGGAGGCGGTGTGTGTGTGTAATTACAGGTTAAACACCTCCACACAGCCACGGTGCTGAGAGAGGAGGAGCACATATGGTGTCAATACGTTTAATTACGCTTTCTAATTCTCCCTTTCCTGCTCTGGACGTGCTAAAACACACTTCCCTCAGCATACACACATCTCTGAGCATCACGGCCCCAAATAACACTCTCCTGTAGAGCTGCAGTGCCCTCTATAGGCGGACGGAAGAAGTGTTCATGTTTAGACCTACAACATTTGCACGGTTACACTTAAAAAATGACTTAATTGTTTTATGTTCAATCAACTTAAAATTTGTAAAAACGATTAAGTGAACTTAATCGATTTGTGTTGGGACAACATGGAGGAATTGTGTGGAACCTAGCCATTTTATTATAGCTCATTTCTTCCAGTTAAGCTAATAATAACCTTTATTTAAGCAGGTAAGTCAATCGAGAACCAGTTCTCATTTACAATGACGACCTGGCCAAGAGGCAACATAAAAACAGATACGAAGCAGCAGGGACACAATACAATAACTATTTCACAAATGCAGATAATAACATATAAAACCAAGAAAAAACTAAAAACAAGCACCGTGATCTTGTAACTGGATAAACTTTTTAAAGGATGATAGTGGAATAAAAGTGTTGAGCTTTAAGGTCTGCTGCAGAGGATTCCAAGCATCAGCAGCAGAAAACTGAAAAGAGTAACGACCAAATAAAGTGTGAACTTTGGTATACAAAGGTTAACAAAACTACTAGAGCGCAGATTTCGACATGTTTTCTGGATGTTAAAAACTGTGACTGTACATATAGTGGAGTTTTGTAAATGAACAGAAACCAATGAATTTGTCGACATGATCGGATGTCAATGTCAATGTCAATTTGATTTATATAGCACTATTAAACACAACCAGAGGTTGACCAATGTGCTGCACAATACACATCACAACAAAGAAAAATATAAAATTATAAAATTATAGCTAAAACTGACAATTTTGATTGATAAAATGGCAAATCAAAGAGGTAAGTTTTCAACCTAGATTTAAAAACAGACAGAGATGAAACAGATCTAATACAGAGGGGCAGAGCATTACACAACCTAGGACCAGCTACTGCGAAGGCACGGTCACCTCTGCATTTCAGCCTCGACTTAGGGATACATAATAATCTCTGGTCAGATGACCGAAGAGACCGACCAGGCTGATGCTCAATCAACATGTCTGACAGATAAGAAGGTGCCAGGCCATTTAGAGACTTAAAAACCAAGAGAAGAATTTTAAGAATTGGAGAGAAAGCCAATTCAATAAAGAATACAGTTGACAGTGATGAGTATTAAATGGCGCACCAGTAACAAAACCAATTGCTGCACGGTAAATAACATCCAGTTTGTGAAAGAGAGTTTTTGAAGCTGATCTCTAAATTAAATCCCCGTAATCCAAAACTGGTAATACTGTTAATTTGACCAAATGCTGCTTTAAAGAGTGCGTAAAGGAAGATTTGTTTCTGTAAAGAAAACCAATACGGGCTTTAAACTTTTTGAGCAATTCATTTATGTGACTTTCAAATGACAGTATACAGATGATAAACCAGATTCCAAGATATTTGTAGCAGTCAACATAATCAATCTCAGTACCGTCCAATGAGGAAATTTTAGGAGGAAACTCAACATGTGGTAAATTTCTGTTAAAAACCATACATTTTGTTTTATTAGTATTTAAAATTATATGAAGATTGGTACATGTTAAAGCCAGTTGGATGTTTAAAAAACTGGCTGTTGAATGAAGGGGTATTAAAAATTACTCAACACTTAAATACAAGTAAAACAAATGGCTAAAAGTGAATCAAGTCTGTAATTTATTAATATCATATTAATATATTATTAATATTAATATTATATAGACCATTTTGAGGGATGTAAACAAAAACAATGGTCCCAATGTATTTCCTGTTTTACATTTTTAATTTCTATAGCTTCTGAGAATCCAAAAAGAGCCACATATAGGTAAATAATGTTATGATAGTTGTTTTAACATTAGGTTATGATTGAATTGCCTCTTGTTACAGTTATGAAATAGTTTGATAACAAGCAGGAAGTGTTCATGGGCCAAAGACATGACCACATTGAAATGGTCTATAATGATAAATATAATCATTTATATTTAATCATTACTTTTTCATTATTTAATTATAATAAAATTATATATATATATATATAAATAAAATTTAAACAAATTACATAATATTAATAAAAAAAATTTATAATTTATAATTAACTGTATTGTCATTATTTTAATAGTATACATATTTGTAATACATACTTGTTTTTTTTTCTTTGTTCTTGTTTTTGTCTCATCTTATTTTTACACTAATAATAAATTAATGTCATATTAATATATTATTAATATATATATTAATATATATTATATATATAATAATAATAAATATAATCATTTAATTACTTTTTATTTGATGATAATAAAACTATTTTATATTTATATAAATTTTAATAAATCTAAATAATACAAAATACATAATAATAAAACTTATAAATTATTATTTATTATTATTTAATACTGCTGTGTGTAGAGTATTTAATGTTCTCTGCTAATGAATGATAACACAAATCTTAAATTTTCAAATGATTTAAATAGTAAAATATCTGTATTCCTGAAAAACCTCATCAAACCTGAGTGAGACATCAGCCGAGGTGAGGAGATTCACAAGACTAATAATCAGTGACATGGCAAACCCATCATTTTCCAGACTTTTACAGACTGCTAAGTTTCCAGCCTTCTGACCCTCAAAGTCCATCATGTCACATCCGTGTGAGGCTCTGTCAGTCTATAAGCCAAACTTATGTCTCTGTAAAAGCCTGAGAATGACGTCATGCCATAATTAGCGTTAGCACCATTCCCTTATTGTCCTGGTCTGGTGTTAAAGGTCAGACACAGAGATGAGAGCCAAATGTGTGAGAAACAGATGACGTTCACATCAGGGAAATGCAGATGCTGATTCATATCATCTGCTATCTCTTATACTTTCACTTACAGTCACATCTGTCTGCTTTTTAAATGACTGAAGGGCTGTTAAAACAGACAAGAGATGAACTGTGAAGGGAAAAATGAAGGTTTGAAAAGCAGAGAGGTTTCATGCACTGTATACAAAAAAAAAATACAGTTGAAGTCAGAATTATTCGCCCTCCTGTGAATTTTTCTTCTTTTTCAAATATTTCCCTAATTATGTTTAACAGAGCAAGGAATTTTTTACAGTATTTCCTATAATATTTTTTCTTCTGGAGAAAGTCTGATTTGTTTTATTTCGGCTAGAATAAAAGCAGTTCTTCATTTTTTAAAAAACATTTTAAGGTCAATATTATTAACCCCTTTAAAGGGCACCTATGATGAAAATCATCTTTTATAAGCTGTTTGGACAGAACTGTGTGTATGTATAGTGTGTCCACAGTCATATTGGGGTGATATAAAGACAATAAGTCTCTTTTTTTAAATTTCCTGATGTTAAAGTAGGATCCAAATCCCTCCCATTTTGAGGCCGACCGCAACTTGACGTAGGAGTGCGGTTTCCCCGCCCACCGAATTGATTGACAGCTGCGTATTAACATGTCTCTGTAGTAACGCGTATAATCATATCAACAAGACAGGACGTGCGCAAAGCAACCGGGAATAAAAGATCTGTTCAGCTCTCTGTGATCATCAATCATCATCAAATGTGATCAAGAGTGAGTTTTACAAGTTTAACACGTGTTTAAAACAGTGCATGTTTGTAATCAATTACAGCGATTTACTTCAGCTTTACTTTATCACCACAGCCGCGTGTCAGGACAATTATAAAAGAAGACGCTTCAATCCCGGGTTGTGGACGTTAAATCAGGTTTATTTTGTACATTAACATAACGGATATCCATACAGCAGTGGATATTAATGTGTATCCTGTCACATTTGCGTGCAAAAACACTGCAAAGTTAAACTCGTGCGCTGTCTATGTGTGTGCGTGCGTGAACTTTGTAATGACATTGTGTGTGACTCATCGAAAGGCTTGAATTAACTCCACAACACATACATCAAATAATCATTGGGAAAGTTCTTACTGTAGTATTTCTCACAAACGTTACGTGAGATCTGCTTCCTTCATGTTTGTCACTGTGCTGTTTATCTGACGCAGCCGAGGCGGAGATTAAGGCACACTGGTGGGGAACGGTGGGCGGGGAGAACCAGCATTAAAGGCACAGGCCACAAAAACAGCTACATTGTGTTCAGAGCAGAAAATTCCAACATTCTAAAAGGTCTAATAAATAATCTGATGGGTGTTTTGAGCTGAAACCTTACAGACACATTCTGGGGACACCAAAGACTTATCTTAAATCTTGAAAAAGGGGTAAAATAGGTGCCCTTTAAGGAATATTTTTTTTTTCGATTGTCTACAGAACAAACCACTGTTATGCAATGACTTGCCTAATTACTCTAACCTAATTAACCTGGGTAAACCTTTAAATGTCACTTTAAGCTGAATACTAGTGTCTTGAGAAAAATCTAGTAAATTATTATGTGCTGTCATCATTCATTCATTCATTCATTCATTTTCTTTTCGGCTTAGTCCCTTTATTAATCTGGGGTCGCCACAGCGGGATGAACCGCCAACTTATCCAGCATATGTTTTTACGCAGCGGATGCCCTTCCAGCTGCAACCCATCACTGGGAAACATTCATACACACTCATACACTACGGACAATTTTAGCTTACCCAATTCACCTATACCGCATGTCTTTGGACTTGTGGGGGAAACCGGAGCACCCGGAGGAAACCCACGCGAACACGGGGAGAACATGCAAACTCCACACAGAAATGCCAACTGACCCAGCCGAGGCTCGAACCAGCGACCTTCTTGCTGTGAGGCGAACGTGCTACCCACTGCGCCACCGCGTCGCCTGTGCTGTCATCATGGCAAAGATAAAAGAAATCAGTTATTAGAGATGAGTTATTAAAGTGACGCTATAGAAGAACCATTTCGGTGCCCAAAATATGTAAATAAGTAAGCGTTCAGTGAACAGTTCTTAAAATAACAATTTATTTCCTCTTAGTGTGAAGAACATTTGATTGATCTAATGAAACTTTTCCATTCTATTGAAACTTATTTTGGAAGGAAAGGAACCAATAATGCCTAAATTGATCCATTTTTTAAAGAGTTTACCATTTAATCCACTGTTGAAACTTACTGGATGTGTCTGAATGTTTTTGTAAAGACATTACACAATACGTGGAGGGATATTCGATTACTAGATGTCGTCAGTCGCAGTATAAGAGTTGACACCCTTAATGGAGTTTTAGAAAGCAATCATTGCACAGAAATGACCATGAACTCCACCAGAAACCCTCGAGCTAAAACTGACCATTTCAACCTAATACTCACAAACTAAGACTGAGGTTTGATTACAAATGCCGAATGATGGCAGAATACACGTAGAAGGCCTTGTGTCTTGCATCATGAGTGTTGTATTAAGTTTCATGTGGAGTAAAAATGGAAAAATGGCTGGTTGCAGCAGTAATGTTATGTCTCATTAGTAGTGAATTCGTACAGGTTGAAGTCTGGGCCCTTATTCTTAAAACGCAGTGTAATGGCAAAGTAATGAGAGCTGTGGTAGAAGTGATGGAGCATTGCTACAGAAGGAAAAGTCGACATGTATTTATGTTGTGTTCTAAAGTCTCGTTTTTAACTAATGTTGCCCTTTTTGTGTGTGTGTTTCGGAGCCAAAGTTTGTTTTCCGAGAGGCTCCTTGTTAGGTTTGAGCTGAACTGATGAAAGCCTGCTGAATGTTTGCTCGGTTCTACTCGTATTAGTTCAACTCGAGTGTGAGAGGTTGGTCTGGACAATTGGGTGCGTCTTGGGTGTTATGCTGGGAAATGATGAAACCAGGGAAGAAATAAGCGGATTAAACAAAGAAATGGAAGTTTAGGGGGCGTTTACATGACACTGAAAACTTTTTATTTGTATATTTTGTCCATTCAATATTTTGGTGGCTTGAAAATGCTTTTCAAACAGGTTTTAAAGTGCAGGTTTTCGCAAATATTATAGTTAAAGCAATCCAGGCTCATTGGAAATATGTGCCCAGGGCTACATTTCTTGAGAACCGACAAATATGTATCCCAGGACTACGTTTTCTTGCTGTTTATGTTTTCAGAAATTCCCTAAAGGGCGCCGTGTACATTTTTGACAATCTCAAATTCGCAACTCGCATAGAGTGTAAAAAATATGGACGTAGTATCCGTGACATCACCCATAGGTTTCTGAAGAGTGCAAATGAAGCGACAAGTGGGCGTGGTCAACCGTCGCCATTTTGTTCGTGGGTCATCGTGCTGACCAGGGGTAACCAAAAAAGGGCAAAGAGGCGGAGCTACTGTTAGCATTTTCCTTAGACGGGTTTTTCTTTGGGAGAAACGCTTAATACTTCATTACCTGCGACTCGTTTGTGTTCTGACCACATGCACTTGTTTGTATACTATATCAATAAAGCGTTTAGTCTTTTAAAAACACTGTTGTAATACATTGAGCCACTGAGCATTGTTCATATGATGTTTTTCTACAGGAGGAAAACGCAAATAACGCCCAAATACTTTAAATATAGTCTGTGTTAGTAAATGCAAGGCTATTGATGAAATACAGGCATAACACTGTACAACGTTTCACATGACTGTTTTATAGCCTACAGCAAATCAATCTGTCATATTCTGGAGTGCATTACAGGTCTAAAGAAAATCATAAATGATAAATTATCTTAAATAAAACAAATATGTTTATAGATATGGTAGATAAGTATAAGAGAATTACACTCACCTGGGAAATGGAGGCCACTTGAATGGTTTGTGAGCACAAATAAGTGCACAGCATGCAATACTATCTGATGATTGTAAGAAATAATCCCAAAAGGCAATTGACTGTGTAAAGCCACATAAAACAGCACAAAAATACGAGCTCATCGGCTAATCAGCTGGAATCAAGTTGGCCATTTTAACATCGGGGTCAATAGAAACGGGCTCTATTATGGAGCCAGGCTTGGTGGAATTTCAATGAATTGCAGTTTCAGTTACTTTCGTATTAGCTTCACGAGGGAGAGCCGAATGTTGCCACTTGGTTATTGGGGCATGTTTTCTCATAGTGCCATTTCTTGTGAATCCACCAGAGGGAGCTGTATATATTTCTGCAAATATTAACGTCCTTCAGACGCGCATCCATAAGAGAAGTCAGTTTTACGATCTCTTTAAGAGTGCAACAAAGCAGGTTACATTAGTCACCACATGCAATAATTTGTATATGCTGTACATATACGCTGTCGTGCGTAATATATCAGCTTGATATCGACTGATCCACACACACCCTTCCCTAAACTCAACCAATAGTGTTTTCAAACGCAAACTAGAAGAGAAAAGGCATCGTGACCACGTATGCTTCTACGAGACCTCACGCTGCTTTTTTGGGTTTTGTTTTACCTGGTTTCTGGAATGGATATGAGCAAGTACCTGCTCAAATGGAGACATTACCACACCCCTAAATATGATTGGCTGCTCTACCTCTCAGTCATATGCCCTCCTGTGCAGTCATTGGCTATTGAAAGTGCCTAAGGTTTACCTTCTGCCTATAATTTGAAGGTCTGGACAGATGAGACTAGGCACGAAATGTTTCTTTACAAACTGACATCAGCAACTACTGACCTGCCATGCAGAATACAACACTTATAGCATCCTTTAAAAAGCACTGTCATCTCCATGCAACACTTTTCAAAACCATAATTCTCACACTTAAATGTGAAAACATCTCAATCTGTCAACAAATGTGCTGATTGTTCCCTTTCAAGTTCTCAGTCATAATTGTGTGGATTTTAATAGAGGCTCTCCGCAGAGCTCTCAGACATCATCGAGACGAACTGAAGACTGCAGATTGGCAGAAGAGAAGGGGATAACCCAGCAGCTCTTGGATTAAAACAAGTCAACAGTGTCATTTAAGTGAGGCGTTAAATCGAAGTCTCGCCTTCGCCATGACAAACTGAAAAATGATTGCGAGTCAATTATTTTAGCAGTTTGGCTTGGATTAGAATAACACTGTATGGGAGGGACATTTGTTTTACCAGCAGCAGGAGGAGGCCGAGATTTCTTTTCAACATTACGTTTTAAGATGTTTAACTAGTTAGATGTTCTTCTACGTCTTGTTTTATTGGTTGCAAGCACACTAAACACAAATATTGTTGCTGCTTGTTCAAACTACTATTGAAAAATGAGTTGATACAACACAATTCTTAAGTTTTTTGGGGGGACAACTTACTGTTTTATGTTCAGTCCACTTAAATTTGTAAAAACAATTAAGTTAATCGATTTGTATTGGGACAACATAAAGGACATGTGTGGAACTCAGCATTTTTATAGTGCAGGGATGTTTTGAGGTGATTTAAAATGTGCATTTTTTTATTTGACGTTTGACGTAATCTGAACTGAAAAATGAAGAGAGGGAGGGACATAGAGTAGCCCCTCCCCTGTTTAAAAAGCAGCCAATAGCGTTTGGTTTCTATCACAGCTCTACCAGTGAGAGTGGTTGAGATCAAGCGCATCAAATGAAAAGCAAGGGGAAGGAGAAGAAGGGGGCGGGGCATGTCAGATACTAGAGAGCAATTGATTGGTCAAGATTTGATCGACAAAAATCTTTGATTGATTTAAGCCTTATTCACACTACGAGCGACAAGTGACCGTTCACTTCAATGGAGAGCGAGCTACTTCCTGCGACCTCTGTCTATGCGAGCAACAGCGACTGTTGGCGATGCGACAAAGTTGAGAATCCATCAACTTTATGCAAATGAAGAGCATCTTTCTTGAGCAACAGCCAATAGGAGCACCAGTAGAGCTCACGTGATTCTCTCTCAGCTCACTCAGAGGCTGGTTGTATTCTCTGTGACCTGTTTGCAGCAGGTCGCCATCCAGAGCGACAGGCAGCAACAAAGTCGCTGTTAGTGTGAATGAGGCATTAGGCGGAAGTGACAAACTGCAAGCTTTAGATTTATATCAGTTTTATATTTTCTAAACGCGAATTTTGTCATTGTTTCGGAGCACACTAGCTTATAGATATCATTAAAACTAACAGACTGAAACTAACATCTAAAAATGTTTTTTTTTTTGTTTTCATTTCACTGGACCTTTAAAACCCCACGAGCTACAATCCTACGTTCAATACTGATATTGTGAAGATTACGTAACCTGTTGATTTCACCCGAAATGCGGGAATGCAATCAGACAAGCGATCGACTCACAATCATTAGCCTCTCGCTGGAGTAGACGGTGTCTGTAATATCTTTATTTTCTCTCTGAAGAGCTGAACAAAGAAATAACAATAATGGAATGTCTAGCCAGAGCCCATTGCCAAGGATAACTGTAGCAGATGTCGGTGGAGGAATCTCGCTCGTTCTGCCAGCCTCTTGGGAATTTCACCGAGCGGAGAAGCAATCGGATCCTAAAGTAAAAGCGCAGCGGAGGATCAGACCAGGTGGTGAAAGCTTTTGTCTGAAAGCAGCCGGCTCTTACAGGCTATGCTTGAGCTTCTGCCACATTTGGTGGCTGTTGTTCTCTTGACTGACCCAGCAGCCGCTGGTTTGGACGATGTGAGAGTGATGATGGGTGGAAATGGACGAAAACACGCAAAGTCAAGATCAACATCAATATCAGACACAATAAGAAACACCGCTTCAGTAAAATTGCAACAGATATTTCACGATCAAGTTACAAGATGTAACTAGTCTCATGATGTTTGTACACCCAAAAAATGACGATTGTCATTGACGATGACTTAATTGTTTTATGTTCAATCAACTTAAATTTGTAAAAACAATTAAGTTAACTTAATTGATTTGTGTTGAGACTACATGAAGGAATTGTGTGGAACCCAGCATTTTTTACAGTGCAAATCTTGAGGGGTTTTTTTGGGGACAACTTAATTGTTTTATGTTCAGTCCACTGAAATTTGTAAAAACTAATGAAATAACTTAATTCCTTCATGTTGTCACAAATCGATTGTATGGAACTCAACATTTTTTACAATGTACAGTAAGGCCCCAATCACACTGAACAGGTTTTTTTGCATTGAGAAGTGCCTTTTTTGAATGGTTTTCTAATGGCCGCGAGCATTTTAACTCGCGTTTTAACCGCTTGTAATTACCCTGTGTGCCTGCAGTTGAAAAAAGTCAACTCTGTGGGGAAAAAGCGAGCTACATCATGCGATCCAGCACCAAGACCATTGATACAGTGGTTGCCTAGTTTCAAAAAGGCGCAGCACATTGCTCTTTTCTATAGTGAACAAAAAGGCAGGCCAGTGCATTTTTAGAACTGAAAACCACATTCGGTGTGATCGGCCCCTAAGTGTGCTTGATGTTAGATGTTTGACATTATAGGGCTGTGCAAATTTGACGTTCAGGAATTGACATTAACACCCGCCAAATGCAGGTAGATTTCAGCTGTAGTGGGTTAGACAGTCGCTCTTACTAGCCACTAGCGGCAGGTTGAATATAATATTTAAAGTTCTAGTTTTCTTAAGTCACACAAATTAAAAACTAATCGCAATGCGACACTTGAAACCACAACTCCCACGAGTAATCCCTGCAACCCAGTTTTGTCCTAAGACAAGATTGGGTGTTTTGGTTTTATGTCAACTTTGATGAAAGGTCTTGATCCACGTCAAATGCTGATACCAGCTGGTATACTATACTATGCATATTATAATCTGGGAGGTCAGAGGGGTTTTAAATGACCTAAATCAAGTGAAATTACTTAAAATAAAGTAATTTTAGCATGCCAAAGTGAAATTTAAGCATATTAAATGTATTTTTTTCTAACAACAAAATTGTGGCTAGTGAAAATGCAGAGTGGCTAGTAACTTTGGAAAACTACTAGACACAGTGGCTGGTAAGCAAAACAGTTAATGTCGAGCCCTGGTACGATATATGGGTTGTTGGTGTGACACTGCATTTTCACTGTAACAAGATCCAAAATTAATATAATTAGTACTGTCATCTAGGGTTGTCACAATACTGGAATTCAGTATCAATCAATACTGAAATTTGATACTGAAACAGACATTGGAGCATTTCAAAGTCACGTCGATCAGCTGGTTTGTCTATAAGCTGACATACGAGCGATCCGCTGATGAATCGTGGCTTTAAACCGCTCCAGTGTTCCTGTATCTGTGGTTACACTCAGTAAACAGCAGTGAGTTCGGTGAACTGATGACCTTCACAGCCAATCACAGTCATTTCTGTTGAGCACGTGAACACAATGGCAAATCAGCGCTGTTTAAGAATGCGCACAGTAGCGCTCAAATGTTAGCAGGAAATGGACGTTTTAAATTTTTTTGTATCGATTGGTACCGAATTCCAGTATCATGCAACCCTATTGTCATCATTTAAAATGCAATAAATGGTTAAACATTTCTTTGCCTTCCATGGACCTCTTGTTATTACATTTTTTACATTTTTGAGCCAAATCTCAATACTCAATACCCAAAATCTCAATATATATAGTTCAATAAATATGATGTAATGTTATGAAATAATGTTATAATGGACTAACATTTGAACCTATTGATATGTGAAATGTAACAGCTTTATCAGACCATGTTGAAGCACAAAGGCTTTCAAACAACATGGCAGCATTCCAGCTACCATCATCCAAAAACACTATACTTCCTTGGCCTGTACACCAAAGTCTGAGAAACGTGGGTTAAGAAGTGTGGGAAGAGCTGAAGTAAATGCGCTCTACCTCATGAGTTTCACGCTGCTTCTGCAAACATTCTGTCATCCATAAGAGAGAAACAAGGAAAGGTCAAGTGGAAAGTCTACAGCTTCTAAACAGCACTTTGGCATCTATATGTTTACAGTTCCTGGAGGACTCCAGTATCTCCTCTGACGTGCTTCCAGAAGTGTTTATGTCACCCTAAAGGTTCATGCCTTTCAAGCAAAACAGAGTAGCTACAGTAATGTGTATTTGTCATGTCCAGTTTTATGCTTTTGTATCTGATATTCATCATAAAATGCTACTTTGGGTCTTCGAGTGAACTTTAAAGCACAGTTCAAACAAAAATGATCATTCTGTCATGGTTTACTTCTCTTTTGTACATGGAGGACTAAATAAAGTCAATTAAATAAAGTAAAAAATAAAAATAAAAATAATGTTTTTATTGGCATCTATGATTCTATAAAGAGCAAATAACATTCATAGTCTTTAAAAATAAGGCCCAATCCCAAATCTACTCCTTAGCCCTTCCCCTTAATCCTGCGCTCACATGAAGGAGTAGGGGTGTCCCAATTCTCTTTAGCTTGAAGGCGTAGGGCTAAGGGGAAGTGCTAGATAGTCCTAGATAGATATTATGGAGCCAGGACTAGCGGAATTTCGATGAATTGCAGTTTCAGTTACTTCCGTATTAGCTTCACAAGGGAGAGCAGGAGGTTGCCGCTTGATTCACACACACACTCATACACTACAGCCAATTTAGTTCATCCAAGCAAGAAGGTTGCTGGTTTGAGTCCCGGCTGGGTCAGTTGGTATTTCTGTGTGGAGTTTGCATGTTCTCCCTGTGATGGCGTGGGTTTCCTCTGGGTGCTCCAGTTTCCCCCACAGTCCAAACACATGCACTATAGGTGAATTGGGTAAACAAAACTGGCCGCAGTGTATGTGTGTGCATGTGAATGTAAGAGCGTACTGGGTTGCGTCCGCTGCGTAAAACATATGCTGAAATAGTTGGCGGTTCATTCCGCTGTGGTGACCCCTGATATTTAAGGGACTAAGCCGAAGGAAAATGAATGAATGAATGTCTACAGGGTTTCAGAGAAAGGATTTTAAAACAACTTTTTGCAAGTCAAGCATGCAAATATTTCATGCAAACTCTTACTTATAAAACATTTAAGAGTTCAGGAGCTTTTCAAGTCCAAAAATATGTTTTTTTTTGTATAAATACGGGTAAATGTATCTAAAAACTGTTCACTGAAAGGTTATTTTACCTTATTTTGGAATCTTAGGTGTCTTAAAGTCGGCGTGAACCAGAAGTTGCAGAGACTTTTATTTCAGTATGCTGATGTACTTCCAACTGTAACTGAATATTGAGTAGGGGGTGCGGATTTCTGTTTATGCATCATTCCCATTTCGCAAACTATTTTTAAGAGGGGCGTGGTTACGAATATATTGTGCTGAAGCCATCGAACTGAAGTCAACAGAGAAGGAACCACTCCAAACACAAAAGAGAATGCTCAGACTTTGATTGAAGACATACATTTTTTGACATTAATTGTTCACCTGAAGATTAACAATATGCGCTAGCAAAATAAACACAGCAAATTTTGATTTCACAATGACTTTAAATAACTATTTGCATATAATTGAAGAGAAAAGCGTCTAACTTCAATATATATGGCCATCATGTTCCGCTGAAGAAATATCAACTTATGAGTGATTAATGATATCCATTTTGGAGTGACCAAGGACAAGAGACTCCTGTGAAAGGATGAGGATGAATAACAAGAGAAGAACAACAAGTTTTTTCGCACCCAATGAGGTAGCCAGCGTTACGCCTTACTAATTTTTACAATCGAGTTTATAAGCGGAGGCACGGCGAGGCATCGGAGCAGGTATCTCAAGAGTCCTTCCCTTGCAAGATTCAGCCGAAATCAGGGCGCCACTCGACAGGCATGAAATTTTACATTGGAGACAACTTTGGGGCGAGCGTTAGGTTTAGGATGTGCTATAACAACACAATTCCCTCTGTCCCACATCCTAAAGCTCATATAAGTTCCCTCATGTGGCTCATTACCACCTGTGACTGAAAAAGTACGCTTTATAAGCACCAGTCCCCCCGAAGCCATTCGCACGGCTTTACAACTCGGGCAAGAGACGAAGGATAAATAATATCTATCATGTCATATATTTACTGTCCTTTTGCAGTCAGTTGCAAATACGATCCCCTCTGCTGCTCTTGGAGGTGGTGTTATGGACTGTGTGTATCGCTTTCACTGTCTCAATGCCTCCCAGCTCCGCATAAGTCATTCGTTTTTGGGCCGATTTATCATTGTGAGTAATGCTCTGGATGAAGCGAAAGGCTACAGTGAATTTAGGAAAGGAGGGGGTGAGGAAGTTGTGGGTGTGAGACGCCGCAAAACTGCCCACATTCAGGACCAGTCGCCTTTAAATCAAAGCCTGTGATTTGGTGTGGGGGGGCTGTTTTTGGCACGCTCTCCTGGTGTGACATCTCTTGCAGTTGGAAGCGCAGAATGACAAAAACAGCTTAGCTGGACACAGAGCATAAGTTGTGTAAATGCTAGATTAAGTCAGATTTATGCTTTTCGGCATAGGCGCAGTACATCTGTCTTTCTCGAGCGATGCTTTTCAGTAGGTATGATGATCTGATGTCTGTTGGATTAATGGGCCAGAGTGGAGTGTGCACATGGGAGGCTTTTCCTGCTGCTTTAAACATCTTTTCATCTCAGTTCACTAGCATGTTCGTCAATATTGCCGTATATAGACCAGAAAGACCTTGGTAAATGAATTAAACCCAAGCCAAATTGACCCCTTCGCTAAGCTTTTTTTACTGTTACCGTTGATCAATCCTGACAGAAGATCCCATGGGAAAGGTGGTGTAAAGTAACGAATTATAAATACTCAAAATACTGTAATTTTTCTTAGAAATTGTACTTTCTTATGTAGTTTAAGAGCAATGTGCAATTTTGGCATGTTTAGTTCTGAATCAGTACTTTTATTGCACCATTTTCCTTTAACCTGCAGTAATTACTTTATATGTTTAATACCCTTTTTTAACGCTTATTCTGGTGTAAAAATCATAGAACTTTGCTGTTATACCATGGTTATAATGGTGAAAATAGTCATCAGCTTGGTTAACTAAGTAACAGTGGTGTGTAATATAATTGCTCCTGCTGCAGCCATGATACTGCAAAAAAGCTCGATTATTACGCCACAATGCGAATATAGTTCCTAGCCATATCGACCTTGAAAATGGCAACTTTTTATTTTCCGTCTGTCTTGGTACATGATGTAACTACACAAGTGTCACGCTTCAAATAGGAAATTCTTGAAAATTCTTGAAATGTTTATGCTAAGCTTAGCTAAAAGGGCTCCCAACAGACCTGCAGACTGGCTGAATGGATTGAAAAATGGTAAAACACAACTGTTTAACACTAGGGGAGCTGTAAATAGATCCTACTTAGAAAAAAAAATGGAGTGTTTCTTTAATGACTAGTCTATTTTTGGACTATTGTTGGATGTCCATTAGATTTTTCACTGACAGCCCAAATTTGGCCTTGTTTTAGCCAAGAGGTCTATGTTGAGATATCTATTAGACTTCTTTTAAATGGAGTTAACTTGTTAACAAAGGTTCAGGAGAGGGACCATGCCTCACTTCACCTCCTTAACCAATCACCTACTCCCTAAACTTATTTAAGGCAGACCAGCCCTCTAACATCGTTCATCTCATTCTCTCTAACCTTTATTTTCTCGCTTCCCATTAACAATAGCTGCATCCCAAATGGCACAATATACATTATGCACTATGTACTTATGCCCTTACAAACTCAACAGCATAGTATATGTATGTAGTGTCGTCCCAAATGGAACACTAATGTTTTTTTACTAAGCAGAGATTTAGTGAAATAAATGACCAAATAATACATGCCATGAGTATAACCGCATTCACCATCGGGAGGCGCTCTAATCACTCTCGTAGGAGAATTTTGCTTTTAAAATCCAAAATAAATAGTAATCCAACATCAGTGGCCGAAAGCTCCGCCCCTTCCACTACGTGAGCAAAGCTGCGGCCGTTGAGTGCGTGAAGTGTCAAACAGTCCACACTTCTTTTTAACGGTTGAATAAGTGCATTATCCGGGCATTTAAAGTGCACTTATTATTTTCAGAATTTTCAGTGTGAACACACTACTTACACTATTTATTCTACAAAATGGCGTAGAATAGTGCATAAGTATGCGATTTGGGACGCACCTAATCTTTATAACTCTATCTTCCCTCCTAGGTTGAATCGGGGGGTCCTAATCACTCTACCAAAACATTACAGAGACGGTACCCCACTCTGAGTCTCTAGGCATCATCGAAGGATGCCCGATCAACCTACCTATACTCATTCATTATTCTCTTACTTCCGTTCTCCTTCATCCCACTGTTCCCTTACCACCCCCTTTTCATCCCTACATCCCTGTAATAAAGACTAGCTCAAGGTGTGGCATGGTCCATGCTGGTGAAACACAAAACAATGCTAGATTAGCTCTTGTATATTGTGCATCCTTAGTAAATACTGAATGCATATTATTTTGTGGAGTCACTACTATCTATACCTTTAATACTGCAACCTCTTTATTTCCAATCAACAACTTTTGATAGCAGGCGGCACGGAGGCTCAGTGGTTAGCACTGTCGCCTCACAGCAAGAAGGTCTCTGGTTCGATACCCAGATGGGCCAGTTGCCATTTCTGTGTGGAGTTCGCATGTTCTCCCCGTGTTGGTATGGGTTTCCTTCAGGTGCTCCGGTTTCCCCCACAGTCCAAACACATGCGCTATAGATTAATTGAATAAGCTAAATTGGCCGTAGTGTATGAGTGTGTGTGAATGAGTGTGTATGGGTGTTTCCCAGTACTGGGCTGCAGCTGGAAGGCCATCCGCTGCGTAAATATGCCGGAATAGTTGGCGGTTCATTCCACTGTGGCCGAAGGAAAATGAATGAAAGAACTTTTGATAGCATTGACAACTAATAATTATCAGTTGATTATCAGACATCCAATATCATGAACCTGTTATCCAGTTATAAGCAAGTTGATCTTAGGACCGCACCACTTGTAAGTTAAAAGAGTTACAAAGCTCAACTTAGCCAATTGTTCTCCACATTAAGAGTTCCTCCGAGTGCTTATTGGTTAAGATGTTAGACGAGGTCAAGCACAAAATTGAGGTGTTGAGACTGCTATAATAAGGCCCACCTGTGGATTCAACCACCGTTAAAGAGAGGGGGAAAAAAGACAA
This sequence comes from Danio jaintianensis, assembly GCA_903798115.1. Taxonomy (NCBI): domain Eukaryota; kingdom Metazoa; phylum Chordata; class Actinopteri; order Cypriniformes; family Danionidae; genus Danio; species Danio jaintianensis. The sequence continues at coordinate 7,045,945 of CAIGQV010019950.1, read as the reverse complement.
AGATCTGGCAGCTATAAAAAGAAACAGCCAACATTAAACTGACAGCTGCTATACGACTTGTCTGCATGCGGTCAAAAAATACAAAATGGGTTTCTAGGCATCCTATCAGAACAACTGGACATAAACATACTATACAGAGCACATTAGTCATCTGGAGTGACTTGACTTTTTGGGAGTGTCACATATATCTCCGCTGCCTCGTTATACAGGGGGTGATGGATCTCTTATTCTCCGCAGGCACTTCAGAAGAGTTCCTCTGATTACATAATTGGCTCACAACACCGCAGGGAGAGGGTCCTGTTTGATATTTCATGTCTTTGGTAGGTCTTTTGGCCTGGAGTGGCCCTGCGCGTCTACGAGGGAAAGCGCCACTGTCCGATCGGAGGGTTTTATGTTCAGTTTGTCTTGGCTGCAGGATGCATATCGTTCCGATGACATTCTGCAGACGTTTCCAGCTTTTTTGTTTTAGCTCCATCCATCTCTCTGTCTGTCTCGCTCTCAACCCTCACAGAAGGAACGAGGAGAGAGTTATACTTCCCCGTGTGTTCTCACTCACTCAGACCTGGCTCGAGGGTCTTTTTGGGGTGGTATTTGGGGGGGTTTTGGCAGCCTCGTGGACCTCCTGACCCCCTGTTTGCTCCCCGGCCCCATCTACTGATGAGTGATGGCTAATAAAAAAAGGTCCTCTCTTGCCCTGGAGTGTGTTAAACATCTCGCTGGCTACGCAGAAGCGATTTCTCACTGTCTGGTTATCTGCACACGTTTGGTATGAGGTGGATGGATTGCAAATGATTAAAAGATGTCAGAAGGATACAGGTAGACAAAACAAGAATGATAACTGCTTTACAGTACATACACTGAAAAGTGATTCATTGGATTTACTAAAAAATGCTTACGGTAAGTGGTTGCAAACATTTTATATGAGCTGAATTTAAACAAACAAATTACATTTAGTAATGTCAACACAGGCTCATTGTGAAAACGTACCCCCGTATACATTTCTGGAGAGCGCAAATTATGTAGCCAGAGGTACGTACGGCTGCATTTCATCTTTAAAATGAACGATACGGGGTGGTATAACGCTCGAGGTGGCTTCTGTTTCTTTTCTTGCTACCAGCGATGATGGATGGATGGATGGATGGATGGATGGATGGATGGATGGATGGATTATGGGTCACTTGTCAAACAATTTAAGTTTGGAAATGATGGTGTTTTATTCTTCTGAATCTTCTGAATGGGGCTAATGATTAAGGGTTTTGGACCAGTAATCCAAAAGTTGCAGGTTCGATTCCTGGTCCTGGCAGGAATTGAATGTTGGGGTAGTGAACGATACCTAGCTGAGGTTCCCTTGAGCAAGGCACCTAACCCCTGTGCTGTGTCCCAGTTCTCATACTTATACTATGTCCTAAAAGTATGTACTTTTGAGTGTGAAGGGTATACAAGCCGTGGGACATACTACTTCCTCATTAATGGACCATTATGTTGCTTAGTTACATCCCCTGTCAATCATTTGAACACATCATCCATATTTCTTTCATATATAATTACCGAATCTGCCATTTGTGAGTCTTTCATGCAGAGAAATCTCCTCAGGTCTTTGGATAATTATCCATTCAGAAGTTAATTTTCAAACAAAAACTTTCTATAAGTTCACATGGTTATTGCAGATAAAATATATAAGACAGAAAACGTGATTTAAATATTTTCCAGTTGGCTAGATATTAATTAATAGTCATAAAATCAACTTTACCAAAAGCCTCTTTACTTGACGGTTGGTGTTGTGCAACTGCCATGTTTGTAGTTTGTTTACACTTTTTACCTGAGTTTGTAGTTCTAATCGAATTCACTTCCAACACGCAATGTATTGTGGGCAATATTAGTGGTTAATGTACGAACAGTTCTACACTTCGAATTTCTACCGGAAATAGTAGACCATCCGGGAACCTTTGGCATACACTTTTCAACATACTACGATTTGGGACATCCTAATTGTATTTTCGAAAACTATTTAGGATAAATAGTATGCGAATTGGGACACAGCTAAAAAATTGCTCAATCACACTTCTGGTTTAACATAATCCAGTCCATATCAAAAACTTTCCAAGTAAAAAATGTCAACATGTTTATTTGCAAATGCGATGACCAACACACAGCTCACCCTATTTCCGGCCTGCTATTACACCCTCAAGAACTGTTTGTTAGCACAGATGTTCTGGAGCGTCTCTCAGCTGAAAGCCCTTCCCCACAAGGAGAAGAAAAAAGTTGTGAAGTTACAAAGCCATAGACAAGGCTTCCTGTCAAAGTTGAGAGCAAATAACCCAGCGGTGCGTAGGCCAATCCTGCAGAACACACAGGAGAAAAACACTCGCATCTTGGAAAGTTTCAAACTTCCCATTGAGAAAAGCCCTGGGGCAGATTTGCTAAAACCAGACGAATCATTCTGTTTAGATCCTCGCTATGATATAAATGCTCCTGCATCAATCATAATACATATTATAAGCCAGGCTGTGTAGTAAAGCCCAGCGGTAGGCCTTGCCCTCCATTATGAAGGCTACTGATGTGTTTTGCTACCATGAAGACGTGCAGGCTGGTATTGTGCTAGTTTTGGCCAACAAAGAGGCCAATATTTTATTGCTTTTAAAGCTTCTGCTTCCTTCCCTGGATGAAGTATTACAACTACTGTTTGTTATTGAGCCAAGAAATGGCAGGTAACAGGGGCCATTCACCGTCCGCCAGAAGGAGGGGTTGTGCACTTCACGGAGAATTGACTTTATATTGAGTCTCATAAAACACTGCAACCTACTCAAAGACGTTACTATGGAAGCAAGTAAATAGATGTGTTTTTTCCCCCCGTCCCCTTTCTGGAGATGGTCACCATCCAGCCTGCATTTTGCTCTTTTGGATCGTCGGTATGTTTGGAAAAATACTCGGCTGAGGGTTTTTGGGTCATTAATAAAGCCTAATTGCAGCTAACCTAGCTGTTATCGGCTTCTCCTTAAGCAAGCAATTTGCTATGAAATCCGAGATCCTGCACTCATTTGTGCTATGTTGGTCAGTTCAGCGTTTATATAAACACTTTATAAATCCTTCATATGAAGCTGTGCGAGCCTGCAGCCCCTTTCTTCATGCTTATTTTAAAAATGAGGCCATCTTTTATAGTTTATTGAGGAACCACAATCCATCGACATGCAAAAAAAAAAAAAAAGTAAAAAAAATCCTGGCCATCGTCCTCTCTTGATTTGACTTTCAGAGTTATTGCCTTTGTCTGCGCTAAGCAAAATATACATGTTTCATTTCTTGAGGAACCTCCAGTGCCAGCGACTCGCAAAATTAGGGCTTCGTTTGGCAGGAAATTACAAATCCGCCTTTCAGACGACGACATCCTACCTGTACATCACCCGCTAAAGACCTGGAGCAGATTCGTGCACCATTTATTCCTCATTTACATTAAGAACGATGTCTTCCATGGAATTAGATGTATGCAAATGAGCTCATTAAGGAGGCTGATTAAGGGTCAGTGATGTATAACGTTATAACTGTTGCTCAGTGAAAGTTTGCTGGCAAACCGCAGTCATTTTAATGGGAATTGATGGATAGGGGGGTTTGTAAGGGAACCAAAACTTTGCAGATTTCCCTCATGTTCAAGTTGGTTTTAATGTAAACTAATGCAACAACAACAACAACAACAACTAGTTTACAATACATCAAGTTCTTACAAATATTTGCATGCTGTTTGCATTAATGCTGATTTATGACATTTATTAAATAACCCCCGTTCAAATCCCACATATTACACCTGCGCAGAAATCAACAGCACAACTGGGTTGAAACATACACTCACCGGCCACTTTATTAGGTACACCTTACTAGTTCTGGGTTGGACCCCTTTTGCCTTCAGAACTGCCTTAACCCTTCGTGGCATAGATTCAACAAGGTACTGGCAATATTCCTCAGAGATTTTGGTCCATATTGACATGATAGCATCACACAGTTGCTGTAGACTTGTCGGCTGCACATCTATGATGCGAATCTCCCGTTCCACCACATCCCAAAGGTGCTCTATTGGATTGAGATCTGGTGACTGTGGAGGCCATTTGAGTACAGTGAACTTATTGTCATGTTCAAGAAACCAGTCTGAGGTGATTTGCGCTTTATGACATGGTGCGTTATCCTGCTGGAAGTAGCCATCAGAAGATGGGTACACTGTGGTCATAAAGGGATGGACATGGTCAGCAACAATACTCAGGTAGGCTGTAGCGTTGACATGATGCTCAATTGGTACTAATGGGCCCAAAGTGTGCCAAGAAAATATCCCCAACACCATTATACCATCACCACCAACCTGAACCATTGATACAAGGCAGGATGGATCCATGCTTTCATGGTGTTGATGCCTAATTCTGACCCTATCATCCGAATGTGGCAGCAGAAATCGAGACTCATCAGACCAGGCAACGTTTTTCCAATCTTCTATTGTCCAATTTTGGTGAGCCTGTGTGAATTGTAGCCTCAGTTTCCTGTTCTTAGCTGACAGGAGTGGCACCCGGTGTGGTCTTCTGCTGCTGTAGCCCATCCGCCTCAAGGTTGGACGTGTTGTGCATTCAGAGATGCTCTTCTGCAGACCTCGGTTGTAACGAGTGGTTATTTGAGTTACTGTTGCCTTTCTATCAGCTGGAACCAGTCTGGCCATTCTACTCTGACCTCTGGCATCAACAAGGCATTTGCGCCCACAGAACTGCCACTCACTGGATATTTCCTCTTTTTCTGACCATTCTCTGTAAACCCTAGTGATGGTTGTGTGTGAAAATCCCAGTAGATCAGCAGTTTCTGAAATACTCAGACTAGCCCGTCTGGCACCAACAACCATGCCACGTTCAAAGTCATTTAAATTACCTTTCTTCCCCATTCTGATGCTCGGTTTGAACTGCAGCAGTTCGTCTTGACCATGTCTACACGCCTAAATGCATCGAGTTGCTGCCATGTGATTGGCTGATTAGAAATTTGCGTTAACGAGCAGCTGGACAGGTGTACCTAATAAAGTGGCCGGTGAGTGTATATGAAAATAATAATACTAATTGCAATATTAACCAGTGAAACATTTCTAAAAAAAAAAATTAATAAATAAATAACTTTGATGAAATTATAATGAATATACGTACCACATAAATTAAAATTGTTTATTACAAAAGAGGTCAAAAGGTCATGTAAACAAGTCATTGCACATGAACTGTATTTTAACACACGTTTGAATAAACTAATAGAGAGCGTCACACCCCTGACCCTACAAAAGTTCATCCTCAATCCTCATTTGAGAATAGGATTTTGATGAGGATCCAGGAGAAAACAACACATGGCATATAAACTAGAGGCCAGCCGACAGGGGAGCCATCAGAAAATCAGCGCTACATCGGGGCCGTAACCGTGAGAGGAGATGAAAAATGAAAAGTTTTACAGCCTATGTCTTCCATATGAGGGCCGAAGTGCAGATGTGGGACTGACTGATGATGTGCATCTCCATTGGTCAGAGCTGCTCGTAGTATTAAGCGGGGTTTACAGTCTCTGTTCTCCTAATATTAGAGCGCTGGCCTTTGTTGATCATGATTTGACAAACAGTTTTAGGTTTAAACGGAGTGTGTCAGTCTCTAAATCATTGAGTCGGACAATCAGATTAACTATTTAGGTTTTACTGAGTGTGAAGTCCAGTCGTCACTTCAGTTTTTAATGGTTAATTAATGCAGAGGTCTAAAGAAGTTTATTTTGTACCTCTGATTAAAAAAACAAAACATACACATTTTAACTATTTGACACTTAACATTTTTTTGATGTTTTTTTTCACTTTGTTGAAACTTTTTTTTACATATTTGTAAAAATAAATATAAGAAATAAAATTTAATTTAGAGGAATCGGGAAGCTTATTTCATACCTCTGGTTAAAAATAAATAAATAAATAAATAAATAAATAAATAAATAAATAAATAAATAAATACACATTTTAATTATTTAAAACTTTTTCTGTACCTTTTTTGACTTTTCTTTTAATTTTTTTTGTGATTTTTTTCACTGTTGAAACTTTTACATATTTGTAAAAATAAATGTAAGAAATAAAATTTGAATAGAGTAATACAGGAGCTTATTTCAAACCTCTGATTAAAAATAAATAAATAAATACACATTTTATCTATTTAAAATTTTTCTGTACCTTTTTTACTTTTCTTTTTAAATTGTAATCGAGAAGCTTATTTCATACCTCTGGTTAAAAATAAATAAATAAATAAATAAATAAATAAATAAATAAATAAATAAATACACATTTTAATTATTTGAAAATTTTTCTGTACCTTTTTGACTTTTCTTTTACATTTTTTTGTGATTTTTTTCACTGTTGAAACTTTTACATATTTGTAAAAATAAATGTAAGAAATAAAATTTGAATAGAGTAATACAGGAGCTTATTTCAAACCTCTGATTAAAAATAAATAAATAAATAAATAAATACACATTTTATCTATTTATAATTTTTCTGTACCTTTTTTACTTTTCTTTTTAAATTGTAGGTGTTTTTTTCACTCTTTTTACATATTTGTAAAAATAAATGTAAGAAATAAAATTAAAATAGAGTAATACAGGAGCTTATTTAAAACCTCTGATTAAAAAAATTAAAAAATAAATAAATAGACATTTTAACTATTTAAAACCTTTTCTTTTTTGACTTTTTTTTTTTTTAAATTGTGATTTTTTTCACTTTGTTCAAACTTTTAAATATTTGTAAAAATAAATGTAAGAAATAAAATTAAATTCGAGGAATACAGAAACGTATTTCATACCTTTAATTAAAAAAAAACGAACTAATTTTAACTATTTGAAACTTTTTCTGTAACTTTTTAGAATTTTGTTTTACTTTTTTGTATAAATATTTTTTTTCACTTTGTTGAAACCTTTTTACAAATTTGTAAAAAAAAAAATAAAAGGTAAGAAATACAATTAATTTAGACAAATAGTTTATTTCATACCTCTGGTTAAAAATAAATAAATAAACATTTTAACTATTTGAAAAAATTTCAGTAACTTTTTTTATTTATTTATTTTTTGTCAAAATGTTTTGTTTTTTTCACTTTGTTGAAACTTTTTTTTTTTTTTTTTTTTTTGTCAAAATAAATGTAAGAATTTTATTTAGAGGAAGAAAGAAGCTTATTTCATACCTCTGGTTAAAAAAAACAATTATCTGAAACTATTTGAAACTTTTTCTGTAGCTTATTTTTTTACTCTTTTGTATGAATATATAGTTTTTCACTTTGTTAAAACTTTATATACTTTTTTGTTAAAATAAATGTAAGAAATAAAAATTTATTTAGACGAATATAGAAGCTTATTTCATACATTTTTGTACTATATACTTTCATAATACTTTGTAATATAAATGTTTTTGTAAATGTTGTTGTGAGATTTTAATTAAAATTATGACTTTATTTCTCACAATTCAGAGTTTAGAGTTTATATCAGGCTTATATGTGAAGTGTGAGACATTCATAATTTTGAGTTTATATACTGAAGATACAAATTCACAATTATGTGGGGGAAACCAGATTTGCATGATGTTAACTTGCAACTGAGAGTTTATTTAAAAGAAAATCTAATTCGTTAGATAAATGATCTGTCAGCTTGTTGATTGATTGATTGATTGACTGATTGACTGATTGATTAATTGACAAACATATGAGAAGATATAAATAGCTAAACATAAAACATATAATGCAAATCATAATTGAATGTTACAGGACAAATATATATATAAATATATCAATATATATTTTTCATTATTTGTTTCCTATGAAGGGTGTCACGGTGGCGCAGTGGGTAGCACAATCGCCTTACAGCAATAAGGTCGCTGGTTCGAGCCTCGGCTGGGTCAGTTGGCATTTCTGTGTGGAGTTTGCATGTTCTCCCCGTGTTCACGTGGGTTTCCTCCGGGTGCTCTGGTTTCCCCCACAAGTCCAAAGACATGTGGTATAGGTGAATTGGGGAAGCTAAATTGACCGTAGTGTATGTGTGTGAATGAGTGTTTATGGGTGTTTCCCAGTGATGGGTTGCAGCTGGAAGGGCATATGCGTAAAACATATGCTGGATAAGTTGGCGGTTCATTCCGCTGTCGCGACCCCAGATTAATAAAGGGACTAACCCGAAAAGAAAATGAATGAATGAATGTTTCCTATGAATAAGAATAAGTGTGTGCATATTTTAAAATGAGTATATGTTGTACAATTTCTTTACATATGTTTTGTATTCTTATGATGACTATAGATTTATATGTACCTACGTTTTTCTTAGATTATGATATCATATGAGACCATTAAGAAACATATAGAGAGAGAATCAAGTACACTGCTGACGTCTGTTTGTTGCACTAAACGCTTCATACATTTTTGCAGCTTTTTGACCTATACGAATATTTTTTTAAGAAATCTTCCACCATTATGTGTGCTAGCTACACACTTTCATATTTTAAAATAATAATAATAAATGTTTTTTGAAGTGTGTAGTCTTTATTCATCCATTTAAACACCCATTAATTCCCATTACCATTTATTTAAAAGACCACTCCCAAAAAAAAAAAGAAGGTCAAGACCTGGCCTTGCTTCTGTAAACTCCCATAATTCTCCTCTTAGTGTTTGAACAAGCTCTATTCCTCGAGGGGAAAATCGTAATATCTCAATTACGATAGGCAGGACTCCAGATCTCGGTCAGAAAGCAGTCTTGCATCACTGAAATGAGACCAAGTGTGAACCTCTGACCATATTGTGAAAGCACCATTTACAGAAGGGAATGAGATTGAAGATTATTTGCAACCGGTGAACTTTCACTGTGCCTTGTCTAGTGAATGACATAAATGCTACTTTAAGGTTTCATTTGTTAACATTAAGGACACCTTTTTAAAAATCTGAGTTAATATCAACAGTTACTATTTCATTTGTACGTATCTGATAGCATTAGTGAATATACTGTGAACTAGCGTGACATTCTGTGTTAGCAGACTGTTAGGTTGTTGATATGGTTTGTAGAATAAGAATACACACAGGTAAAGTTATAGTCAGAAGAACATCTGTTAACAGACAATCAAATAACGTATCAGAAGATTTTAAGCAGAAACTCACTGTAGGGCTGCAGCTATTGATTATTTTAATAATCGATTAGTGTGATCAGTTGATTAATCATTTAATCGGACAAGTCTTTTCCATTTTCTCAGAAGATCTTGAAGTGCAACAGAGCAGTAAATAGTGCATAAAAGCCAATCACAGACACACACACACACACACACACACACACACACACATTAATAATCAATTAGTCTACCACTGTAATCGACTGATTAATCGGATAAGCATTTTCAATTGTCTTTCAAGCTCTTGTGAACAAAGCGCAACAGAGCAGTACGAAGTGTATAAAAGCCAATCACACACACACAAGCAAACGCACACACACACACACACACACACACACACACACATTAATAATCGATTAATCTACCACTGTAATCGATCAATTAATCGGATAAGCTTTTTCATTTTCTTTGAAGATCTTATGAACAAAGTACAACAGGGCAGTAAAAAGTGTATAAAAGTCAATCACAGAGACACACACACACACGCACGCACACACATTAATAATCGATTACTCTACCACTGTAATCGACTGGTTAATTAATTAATCGAATAAGCGTTTTGTTAATTTTCTTTGAAGATCTTATGAACGAAGAGCAACAGAGCAGTAAAAAGTGTATAAAAGCCAATCACACACACACACACACACACACACACACACACACACACACACACACACACACACACACACACACACACACACACACACACACACACACACAGACACACATATTTTAATAATCGATTAATCTACCACTACCAATCCGATTAATTGGTTGATTAATCGGATACACTTTTTCCATTTTATTTTATATATATATATATATATATATGTATATTTTAACAATTGATTAATTTACCACTGTAAACTGTCATTTTAATGCCAATACTCATGTTAAAATCACTAAAGCTGTAAAACGAATGACTCATGCCACAGCCACACTAGAGTTTGAGCTTGTGAAATTTTGTCGTATGGCGCTGCGAAAAGGGGCGGGATTAAACAAGACGATTAGACATACAAAAATGTGAGCGATTGGTCCATATTTTTAATTTCTGTACAGAGAGGTCATGTTTTGATCTTGGATTGGCCTCACGCAGTCAAGTGATATGATTTCGCAGATCAGAGTTCACCAAGATTGAACTTTCCAACGCAGCGAACTGCAAAACTTGTCGCACGAGCTTGCGTTTCCGGTCTGACACATTGGTGTGCGTATGAATGGACGTTTATGGGAAGGAAAGTGCAGAGTAACCAGGGCTTTACTTCCCTAATAAACCAAAACAAATGCTCAGAATTGATTCAATGAGCAATCCAAAAAGCTCTTGTGTTGTCAGTGATGACTAATCACTTCTGATTGGCTGCTGCAGTCATAATGTCAACAGAAGCATATGTGATTGGTTACAAGAACCAGTGCAACAACAAAAAAGTAAAAATGAAACAAGCACAAATCTGAAAGTAATAACTCAAATCGACTATAGTTTTTCATCTCCACAGCTGTGAAAATTCATTTTAATTGTGCAGGGTCATTTTTTGCACCTTATCTAGACTTCATTGGGCATTTTAGCTCCAAATTTGCTCTGAAAGGTCACAGCAAACGGCTCCTATTATGAGCGCAGATTTACTGTGGGCAAAGCTCATTAGACTCAAGAAACGGCTGGAGACACAATGAATAATGGCTTGTCTGGGCATGTTTGCGCAGTGCTCTTTAATCGGTGTCACCGTGCCCACAGTCGTGTGGATTTTGGCATAAGTCCCACTGGAAAACTGACAGTGCCCACCATACGCCCTTTTCTGTGCCCTTCTCACCCGTTTCAGCTCCACCTGAGCTGGCACCGCGTTAATTAGAAGCAGGAAAGCGTAATAACTCAGACTGGTGATAATGAAATAAAACTGTGAAGCAAAAAAAAATGGGGAATATCATGTGAGCTGCAGTCATTTCCCAGATGAAGTAGTGTCTGGTAAAAAGGTGAGGCCTGGGACTGGGAAAGCAAAGCCGAGACTTGCAGACTTTTGGCCGCTTCTTTTCCTTTCTGTCTTTCTTCATCACTTCTTCTCTGCCCAATGTGAAATGCTCACCATTGTGAAGAGGAAAACAATTAGCATGTGCTTAAGTAGAACTGAAGCTGAAGTAAAAGTCTGACAATAAAACAAACATCTCCTGTCTACAATACCTTAATAAATATTAATACGCAGCTAATTAGTAGTTTATTGAGCTAAAAGTCTTCGTTAATGGTTAGTTAATGGTTAGTTAATAGCGTGAATTGTACATTATGATGGCAAATAAGTAGAAAAGCAGAAGAAAAAAAAGCTGAAATGTATGCCAGATCCCTAACCCTAATAATGTATTATATATGATTTATTTTTACACTTTAAAGTAATTCACACCATTGACTACAGGCTTATTACCTGCCTATTATTAAGATATTAACTGTTGATTAGAACTTAATGTATAAAGTATGATCTTATTTTAATATTACTACCTTAATAACTATTATTAAGCAGCTAATTTGTTGTTTATTGAGCTAAAAGTCTTAGCTGATGGTTAGTTATTGGTTTGTTAATAGCGTGAATTGTACATTATAATGGCAAATAAGTTTAAAAGAAGAAGGAAAAATAGGAAATGTATGCCAGATCCCTAATCATGTATTATATATGACTTTTTTAACACTTTAGTTAAAGTAAGAATACACACCATTTACTACTGGCTTATTACCTGCCTATTATTAAGATATTAACTGTTTATTAGCACTTATAAAGTACAGTATAATCTTATTTTACATCCATAATCCTAAGCAAAACCTGAACCCAACACATACGTCCCTAACTAACTAACTAACTAACTAATTAACTAACTACTATTAAGCTAATTAGTAGTTAGTTAATAGTTATTGAGCTAAATGTCTTAATGGTTTGTTATCATGAATTGTATATTAAAATAAATGATTTTAATGATCATTTTAATGAGATGATTTGAGATAAGTAAAAGTAGCTAATATACAGAGCCAACTAACAACAAAATCTGATTGTTTCTTTTAAATGTTTACATTATTATTGCCCAAAATCTTCCCTCTAAAATAATTAGAAAAATATATAATATTATTCATTCAAATCAGACCCACTGTAATTATTTTCTAGTTCTAGTTATTATATTATATTATATTATATTATATTATATTATTTTATATTATTTTATAATATTTTATAATATTTTATATTATATTAGATTAATTAAATACAAATCTGAATAAAACAATTTGTACTTTTTTCTAAATGCTAAATGTTAATAAGGCAATTACTCATTATATTATGCAATATTATATTATATTATATTATATTATATTATATTATATTATATTATATTATATTCAAATCTGAACATTTTTCTGAAATCTGATTATTCTGAAAAGTACATTTAGGCATATTTAAACATTTACCAAATGTAGTGAGAGCACCTTTAAGAGCAAATGCACTGAAGTAACATGATTTCTAAAATGAAACCATTCACACAGTTTAGGAATGCATACTTCATTACTTTTGCCTGTTCTTCATCTCATCCCTTTAGCTTATAAATGCTGGGGTCAAACATAAACACATGTCTAATAAGGCGGTTTCTCCTAATATATTTGAGTTGGCACAAATCCATCATCCAAGTCAGCATCTCAGGGATCAAATCTGGCACGAAGCATCACTGTTGTGTTGATCTGATGACACCGAGTTAACACCGAAAGAAAGAAATGGCAAATACTGCCACAAAATGCAGAAACACAGCCGTCTGGGGACTAGAAGAGCGAGAGAAGGAATAAAACAGACAGACAGATGGATCTGCATTGGAGAGATTGGCCCGATCAAGTGTTTCTTATGTAATACCACACTTAAATTGCACTGCCAAAGCTTTTTAGCATGTTTGTAAACCTGGCAGGTCTAAAGCGCAGCTCTCGAATCAATATTTGAAACAAGTTTTCATCTGAAGCGCAGAGAAATTGAAAAAAATAAAATCATTTTCAGACAGAGCTGGAGCTGCCGTGGCGCTTCGATTTTATTAAAACTAATGGGTTTTTTGCCCAAATAAATAAATCTTTTTGTCTAAAACATCCATATTTTTGTTCAGGGGCAGGAGGTTATGGGAAAACTCGTTCTGTATGTAAAAAAAAAAATGAAATGTGAAACAGGTCTGCAATGTTTCTTACAAAAATATCTGTCTGGAAAAGTTTTAAATGGCTAATGTTTATGACGATATTTAAGAATGATGATAATGATGTAATAGTTTCATAATTTCATTATATTATTTTACGAGAACTGAATCAAAATATTACAAGTTTAAAATAGTAATATTTCAAAAAAACAGATTCAAAGAATCTAGATTCAAACCAACTAGACTTAGACGCTGAGAATGAAACACCACGCTGCCGACAGAACAAACACGAGTACAAGAGCGCGCGTCCTAAGCGCGGCCCGAGCGCGGCTGAGACGGCACTCATACAAAAGACACACAATGACAGAAAAGCAGTGCTCGATCCGAGAAAACTCGAGCCGAGCACAACACACAAGACATGACAGGACTAGTGTCTGGCCACTAAAACAAGAATTAACAAGACCAGAGTGGCAGAATCCTGACAGAAGGTATATAAACATTAACAAAGTTGTAAATTAATGATCTGTATTTTTTTAAATAGTAGTAAGTAAGTAAGTAAGTAAGTAAGTAATGTGTATTTATATAGCGCAGTTATCGTGTATGGACATACACCCAAAGCGCTTCACAATCGCTTAAATATATAACAATAAGTCAGCAATTTAAATTTGATTATGTTTAAAATTGTGAAAATGATTTGTTGATAAATTAATAAAACCTAGTGGCTTAAAACATTAAAAATGTGGTGCCAATAAAATAAACTCTCATAAAAATATGGTATTTTATAGCAGTACCAAGCTAATATGCACTGTATCTATAAAGATAGCATATTTTTAGTGGTAAATAAAAGTGAAATAAAAGTGAATGCTAGGGCGACAGGTAATGTATCTAAAATAAAATTACAATAAAGGTTTCCTATTATGGCCCTTTTTACAAGATGTAAAATAAGTCTCTAATGTCCATAGTGTGAAGTTTCAGCTCAAAATACACAATTAATGTTTTATAACTCTCTGAAACTGACCCATTTAGGCTTTGATCCTAATTGTGCCGTTTTGGTGACTGTCGCTTTAAATTCAAATGAGATTGTGCTCTTTTTTTTTTAAAGAGGGCAGAGCTACAAATGCCTATGTGTCAGCATAGTGGCAGATTCAAATCTCTAATGGCAGATGGCTGCTTCTCACTCAGGTTTACTATTAGAAGCTGACTATATGCACACACTGTTGCCCCACAACTGTGTTTAAACCTCTAATAAAAGTGATTTTTGCATAATAGGTCCCCTTTAATACCTTATTCTAATACTTTAGCTCTGAAGTATATGAACACAGTATCTTACCACCCAGTGTGTTTGCAGCAGCAGCAGGTTCCCAGTGTCCGTCTGTCAGCGTGCGCCTGCTGCTGTTTGATTACAGTGAGCCGCATCTGTCACTCAGCACATCTGTATATGTGTGTTTGCGGCAGAAGGAAGTATCAGGTGAGACTTGGGTTAACAGAGAGCTTTTCCTCTGTCAGTGTTCAGTAAAGAGGAGCCTCAGGGGACTGCGTTCATCATCAGGCGCTGAAAACTCAAGTCTCCAGACCCAAATGTCCAGAACACCGCCTGGAAAACAGAGAGAGAGAGAGAGACCAACACAATTACTGGTGTTGTTCTGCATCAATTTATACTGCATTGTAAACTATCTAATATACGGATGGACGGATGGATAGATGGATGGATAAATAGAACTATAGAACGATAGATAGATGATGGATGGATGGATAGAATGATGGATAGAATGATAGATAGAATGATGGATGGATGGATGGATGGATGGATGGATGGATGGATGGATGGATGGATGGATGGAATCATTGATAGATAAATAGAACGATAGATAGAACGATAGACAGAAAAATAGAACGATAGATAGAAAAATAGAACGATAGATAGAAAAATAGAACGATAGA
>CAIGQV010019950.1:6997864-7017981 GCA_903798115.1 Danio jaintianensis | reverse complement strand
GTGTGTGTGTGTGTGTGTGTGTGTGCATGTGCGTGTGTGTGTGTGTGTGTGAATGAGTGTGTATGGATGTTTCCTAGTACTGGTTTGCAGCTGGAAGGGCATCCACTGTGTAAAACATATGCTGGATAAGTTGGCGGTTCATTTCGCTGTGGTGACCCCTGATGAATAAAGGGACTAAGCCGAAGGAAAATGAATGAATGAATGAATGAATGAGTTTCCAGAACAGTTTAAAGTGACACTGATCAGTTCAAATCTGTATAAATACAAAATTAACTCCAGTGTACATAAAAAAAGTGTCCAAACTTTAGGAAAGACTCATTTATAAACTATATGCAGATATTTTTTAATTTGATTTATGAAGTTTATTTCTAAACTAATTTCGAGAGGATCACATGCTTATGATTGATCACAGCTGGTCCCGCATTAGTCAATTCATGATTCACCAATCAGACAATTTCTAAGCCATCATAAATAACCAAAGTTCTATACCATAGTCATCTTCTTTTTGAAGAATCCCCCTTCCACCCCTCCTTTCCTAGAATGGGCAGCACAGCGGCCCAGTGGTTAGCACTGTTGCCTCACAGCAAGAACGTCACTGGACGTTTCTGTGCGGAGTTTACATGTTCTCCCCATGTTCGCTTGGGTTTCCCCCCTGGTCCCCTGGATTCCTCCCACCATTGAAATACATGCGACTTTTAATTGTCTAATCCAAATCGCCATCATAGACGTGCTCCTAGTAAGTAGTTATATCTTCATAGCAATCCCTTATTGGTCATTAGCTACAAACTACAAATCTACCTGAGCTCAAACTCCCCTCTCGCCCTGCAAACGGGAGGGAGCCCCGGGCTCGAGGATCTTATGAGCTCAGGGCTCTCTCCCGGGACAGCATGCCAAACACGCTTTATAATCAATCATCAGCTAAGTGTGAACTCTTGAATTACATTTTAACAGCCTAAAACCTCTGCTGAGAAATAGAAGGAATTATTAAGATTATTTGATTACATTTGAAATTTGTTAACACCTTGATTAGCACCATTTTCAATAATGCATTTGAATTAAATCATGAATCCAGAAAAATTCAAACAGACAAAACTGAATTTGAACAAAAGAAAAACAAAGAACATTTTATGGCCTTATTATTGTAAAACTATTAAGTTGATAAAGTTTTATGCATTCAAACAATTAGACATGCTTTTAATTTATTCATATTTAATTAAACCATTAAATGAAAACACTTCATTTGAGGACAAGAAAACTGAATTTGAGAAAGAAAGATAAAGGTTTCATAGGTCCCTAAAACTCTTGCTACACTTTTTTGCTCACAGCTCACATTTGATTTTGAACCCATGATTAAGACTAATTCAATCAACTTGACTCAAGTCCAAGTTTGAGTACTGAGTTATTAAAGTATTCAAGTATTAAAGTTTGAGTTATTAAAATAAGTTAAAGCAACGTAAAAAATAAATATTTGTTGTCTTGACTTTGTGTCATTAAATTGTTTACAGTGTGCTTATTTGAAAAATGTCACTGCTGACTCTCTTTTAGGACAAACTATCAACACATCCCATGATTTCCTTGAACCTATGGAGGGTTTAATGCAGTCAACACTGCGCCGGCGCCGGAGTTTGCGCACATTATCATCTACATGCCATAGAACAAACCTATATGTGGACTTTGCTAAAATAGGCTGGTCTGGATGGATTATATCACCCAGAGGATACAACGCATACAGCTGCACAGGTTCCTGTCTGTTTCCACTGGATCGAAGTCTACGCGCTACGAACCATGCGACTGTGAGATCCATCATGAATGTGCTAAAACTAACGCAGGAGACTGGAAAACCGTGTTGCGTTCCTGATGCGCTTCACCCTATCAGCATCCTCTACTTCGACGAGGAAGAAAACGTGGTTCTAAAACATTATAAAGACATGGTTGCAAGCAGTTGTGGCTGCCATTAAAATACAAATTAGATTCATGGCCAATGTTGTGGCCTTTTGGCTGAGGCCGTGGAAGTATGGTTGAGGGCTCTTGTTTATTGAACAGGTAATTTACCAACCAAAAAAATGCATCTTATACTTCTGGGTCAAGTGGTTAGAGTGGTAATACTTCCAGGTTGAGTGGTTTTTTGTTGTCTTGAGTAGGCTACTACAGCCATTAGAATCCTTTTAGCTCAACACTTCCAGTCTCATTCACTTTCATTGATTTTTAGACATTAAAAACAGCTTGCCATTAAAATACAAACTAGACTAAAGGCCAATTTATGCTTCTGGGTCGAGTGGTTTGAGTAGTAATACTTCTGGGTTGAGAGGTTGTTTGTTGTCATAAGCTAACCCAGCAGACACACATCATCATAAGACGTTAATATTAGGTTAGATTTAAGTAGCCAGCGTCTAAGAACAATGTTATTTTGAAGTCCAATAACGACGTGAAATTATGTTAATATTTGGTTGATTTTAGGTTGTGTTGGAAAGTGACCAAAATCCAACATGGAGCCAACATCTTAAACCAACGTCATATTGACCTCAAATACTGACATTTACTCGTCAGGTATGGCAACCAAAATCCAACGTCTGATAGACGTCATAGTGGTAATGTCGACACAAAGTCAAGCTGTAACATCATTAGACATTGATATTTTGTTGTTATTAGGTTGCGTTGGATAGTGACCAAAATGCAAAGTCTCTCCGACGTTGGACATTGGTGTTGGCCTGACGTTGGGTTCTGACATAACCGCAATTTTCATTTCCAAACAAAATGCAACATCCCACGATGTTGGGGTACAACGTCAGTCTGACGTCATGTTGACATCCTGTGCCTGCTGGGAAAGTACTTCAATAAATGCATACTCTAGGCTGCTACTCGAGTAGGTACTATACTCATGACCTTTAGTAAAGTATCTTCATATTATTGTTCATGTACGAGCGGGCGCTGCCATTGGAATTTTATTGGCTCAAGACCTCCAGTCTCATTCACTTCCATTGATTTTTAGATATTAAAAAGCTTGCCATTAAAATACAAATTAGAATAAAGGGCAATGTTGTGGCCTTTTGACCCAGAAATATAAAGTCCAATTTATATTTCTGGGTCAAGTGGTTCGAGTGGTAATACTTCTGGGTCAAGTGGTTGTTTGTTGTCCCAAGCTAAAGTACTTCCAGAATTGCAAACTGTAGGCTACTACTCGAGTAGATACTACATTTAATTTTGAACTTACTTCATGACCTTTAGTAAAGTATCTTCTATATGGACCTTATTCTTGACGTACGAGCAGGCACAGCCATACGAATCTTTATGGTTCAAAACTTCAGGTCTCTTTCACTTCCACTGACTTTTAGACATTAAAAACAGCTTGTTATGCTGGTTGATGTTGCAACCAGATATTTTCTTTATTATAGTATTCTACTTTTTATGTATAGTCAAGAACACACTTGTTTGTAGAGCAAGAGGTTTGACCGTTTTCTGACGTTCATTATTCCTAGTCATTTCCCCCATAGGCAACTGAATTGAAAGTTCTAAAACAATTGCAAAAAAGAGAGCGTTTCTGCACTGCAGAATAAGCAGTTGTGGCTGCCACTGAAATACAAATTAGACTAAAGGCCAATTTATACTTCTGGGTCGAGTGGTTCAAGTGGTAATACTTCTGGGTCGAGTGGTTGTTTGTTGTCATAAGCTAAAGTACTTAAAAAAATGCATACTGAAGGCTACTACTTAAGTAGGTACTACATTTTAATTTGAACTTACTTCATGACCTTCAGTAAAGTATCTTCTATATTGACGTTATTCTTCATGTACAAGCGAGTGTTGCCATTGGAATCTTTTATAGCTCAAGACTTCCGGTATCATTCACTTCCAATAATTTTTAGATGTTAAAAACAGCTCGTTATGCTCAAGTCCAATTTTGATTGGTTCACAAGGGTAATCTTGTACTCGGACTTGACTTGGACATTTTGGACTCGAAAAAATATCAAGAGTAATGTCGATTCCAAATCATCGGGCCAGACTCGACTGGGTCTTGGATGTTAAGGATTTGAGTGCAACTCTGCCCCTTTTGGACCCTCTTGAGTCCCTCTTGGATTCAACTGGTAAAGGTCTTGGTATTGGCTTGGACTCAACAAAGGTGGACTCTACCCCAACACTACATTGTACTACATTCATCATTTATCATTATCACATGACCTACCAATTGAACCCTGCATTTGGATCCTCTCTGCCTTGTTAAACCACAAGTAGCACTTTAAAATGGAATTAGAAATTTCTCAAAATCTTCACCTTGCCAGGAGTTTTCAAAAAGTTTTGGTTTCAGTGACCTGATACTGCATTTTCATGTAGACGAATGGTCAAACTGCTTGTGTTTGTGAAAAAAAATTGTGTTAGAGTGGACGGCATCAGTTCATGTGTACGGTCATTTAGTTTAATGCATGACATGTGCCACACTTCAGTCAAATGTAAATGTAGATAGCATTACGTTGAGTATTTGTATGTCTAAACCAAATTAAAGATGTTTCATGCAAGCAATGTGTTGTTTTGTATGATTAACAACACTAATCCAAATTAAATGTCTATCTTAAAGCTCTGCTCATAAGAGTTCAGCTGCCACAACTTTATTCTGATATTCTTTAACTGTGCCCTAATGTTAAACCTGGGTCATTTATGAAAGACGTGCGGATTGTGAGACAGCAAACTTGACCAATATGGGTCATATTGACTTTCTTTATCAGCATGTGAAATGAAACACAACTTAATGTACGTGAACTGTATCCAAAAATGTATGTCATGGGAAGTCCCACATAATGTTGCAGGCCTACTTAGCAGATACATATGCAGAACTCCTATTCACCACTTGGTGGCATCAGAATGGTGCTTACGAAGTGAAGTGAAGTGAAGTGAAGTGAAGTGAAGTGAAGTGTAGTGTGGCCAAGTATGGTGTCCCATACTTGGAATTTGTGCTCTGCATTTAACCCATCCAAGTGCACACACACAGTTAGTGAACACACACATACCGTGAACACACACCCGGAGCAGTGGGCAGCCATGCTGCGGCGCCCGGGGAGCAGTTGGGGGGAACGGTGCCTTGCTCAAGGGACTCACCTCAGTCGTGGTATTGAGGGTGGTGGAGAGTGCTGGTCATTCACTCCCCCCACCCCCAATTCCCGCTGGTACCGAGTATCGAACCAGCAACCTTCGGATCACGAGTCCAACACTCTAACCACCAGGCCACGACTGCCGAGTGCTGCAACCTGATGCATTTTGCAAACAAGAATGGCTAGCAATGATTAAAACTTACAATGCACCTTGTAGATGTAACAAGCAAATTTGAGGAAGAACCAATTTTCCAGGTTAGTGTTTTACAGAAACCATTGCAAGTCGATGGCTACCAGAACTTTGAGACTCACCAAATATATACAGACAAGCTACATAAATTACAATGGCTCCTGACAATGCAAAACAATGAAACAAAACTAAATGTGAATTAAAGGTAATAATCCTGTAAATATGATTCAGTTTCTTGAACAGACAGTTTGTTTTGCTTCATAAGACCTCAATGGATCATCAGGAACCAATGGTGTTACTGTCGTTTTGCCTGTATATATCAATGTTTAATACTTGTCTGTAACTAATGAATTATTGTAAATGAATCCATATCTTTTTTATGCATTCTACACCGAACACCTTAACAAGTAAGTTTTAGTTTTTTTTAGGTGAACTTTACCTTTACTAGCAAGATGTTATTGTAACTAAGAAGAACTTCATACTCGACTATGTTTTTAAACAAAACCGCAGTAGCAATTATGGCTTCGAATGGACAAAAAACTGTATATTCTATATAGTTTTCAAATGTATTATGGAGCTTTGTATAAAGTATTGTTTTGCAGTGCTGGTGTATTTTCATGGTGTAACCTATTTCAAGTCTTCCCTCCCCTACACAACATGTGGTTGTGGTTTGTCGCTGTCGAGTGTCTTATCAGATGATCTTTTCCTATCTACGTCTGTCAGAATAATCTGAAACTAGATAATATTTTTTGACTTTGTTCTGCAGATCTGAAATCTGGCTTCCTTGAGCTCTGGTTGTATACGGTTTTAAGAGTTTGATCAGTTGCGTCACACATAGACAAGGTAAACATCTTTCCATTTATGTCTGCTTTTTCCATTGAAAGTAAATGCATGTTTTTTTCTGATATTTATAAAAACACAAAATGGAATACACAGGTAAGTAACATCTCGTCTGGAAAGTACAATCGCCACAATAGTGGGCAAACAGTAGGGGGTCATTTGTGATTGTTTGAACACATTCAACCACATACTGTAAGAATATGCAAAAGTGCAACAGTCCAAAGCATTGACGATATTTGAAAGTGGACAAGCTCAAACCATTTTAGTCCCCATTTACACCTCTATTTAGCTACACAACAAGAATGCATCCATGTACCAGGTGTAAACAGGGTCTTCAGATAAAACATCGGCATTAAATAATTAGACAGATCCTTATTGATGATGCTTTTATTGGAATGGTTCTTTCAGAAGCAACAATCCATTTAAATGTACTAATTCATTCCAAAATATACCCCGAAAAGTGATGCCTAATACATACAATTTTACGCATAAAAAACACCTATTGTATGTGTATATCACTTTAATCTGATGCAGACTAAATACTGCATTGAAAAATAAAAGATGTATCAAAACAAATGTATTAATTTGCCAAAAAATCTCTCAAGAAAGCAAAACTACTTTCGGTAAGGCACAAAATTCAACAAGTGCTTTCAACAGTAGGAGAACTAGAACGTTGCCTTACTTAAATAATCATTTACAATCCACATCTGGTGTACTGTATTCTACACAAAAAACAGCATACATACTGCAAACACTTTTCCACTTCACACCAGACTGCAAGTTGGAAACAGTGAAAACTGTTTTAATCTACAAACAACACAGATCCCTGATTTCGATCACATTCATTCTCTGGACTGGTTCAGTCTGGATGTTGTCATCTTACACTATCAATTTCCTCTTCAGGTGTATGTTCTTGAGCTATATACACAGGCTCAATGTAAGGATTTACCTCTTCGTTTTGCATCTGACAAAAGTCCCCTTGCATCTGTTTCATGCTTGTATCAAAGTCTTCCTGGTCATCAGGAGGAATCAAAGACCCTTGAGTCCTGACAACAGACTTCTGGGATGCTACAGGCACTGGAACAAACCCATGAAACACCATAAGTGATGGTGTGTTCATAACCTCTAATGATGGAGCTTGTCGCTCAGGAGACTGGACTGGCAGTTGCACGTAACTCTTTGTTTCTGGGTCAAAGAACGTTTTCGTTTTAACCTGCACCGGCATATCCACCAAAAAGTATTGTCCTGAATCAGGGTCTTGTAAAAGCTTCCTTTGGGTGATTGGGAAGGACTGGGTTACAAGATTATTGGCTGGTGCATAAGTATGTTCAATGCTGTTGTGGTGCAAAGGTGATGCATTTGGAGTGGACAACTGTGATCCCTCTGTTGAAAACTCAGAATTGACACCAGCAGTTTTCCCAGTGCTACTTGACACGCTTTCGTGTTTATCCCTTAAAAATCTGTCCAGACTTTGAGTCCTACGCTCTAGTTTTTTGGGCAAGTATTTCTCATTCCTTCTACCCAGTCTGTCACTGTCATTGCTTACATTGCCATTTTCCAAATTATCCCCATGGTTTGATGTGCATTGTTGTTGTTTTTCAGGGTTTAGACTCTTTGAGTCACCAGTTTGACTGGTCTGTTTGACTTCATCTTTAGTTGCATGGTGCAGCTTCTTGCTAGGATCATTCTCCTCAATGCTCTGGCTATTTGGATCATTATGGTGTCTAGCATGCTTCTCGTTTCTTTGAGATTTAGGTTCAAATGTGTGATTGAGATGCTCACTGTGTTTACTGCTGATCCTGTCACTGCTGAGGGACCTGTGATCATGTACTTTGTCAGTGCTATGGTGCCTCCTCTCAGCCTTGACACTTTTGTCACTGCTCCGGCCTTTACGCTCAAATTTGCTTTTAGCTTCAGCTTTTTGTATCCTTCTTGTGGTGAGCTTCATGGCTCGGCGTAGAGCTTTTTCGGTTTTTGGTGGTACAACAGGTGGCTTGTTCTGGCCATTTCCACTGCAAGCTGAACCAGATCTCTCACTGGGTTCCTTGGATCCCTCCGCATCCTCAGTTGGTGCAGTACTAGAGGTGTTTTCCTCCATCAGATCCCCTCCACTTGTTTCATAGCCATCCAGGCCCTCAGATAAAGTGCTCACAGCAGAGCGCCGTTCCTCTTCTTCAGAAATTGAGGCACTTCCAGCTGACAACTTTCTCTGTTTTACAGTTGCTGGAAGGGACAAGAAATGCATAGCTGGCTGGTTTGGTGGGGGACTCTTGACTGGTATACCAGATATAGGAACTGGAGAATGGATACAGTTCTTGAAGAGATCCAGATCTTCCTCATCATTCTCAGATCCATTCAACTGGTCTTTCATAGAGAGCTGTTGACCTATTTCTTGTTGATCCTCGGAGGAAGCATGACTGTGTGATATTTGTGTTAAGTCTCTGGCTGACTCAATCAAGCTTTGCACCCATTCCCTCTTGTCCACATCGCTTGGTGGAGAAACTACCCTGTCAGAGAAATCTGACTTACTTTCATGGTTGCTTATAGAGCAGGAATCAATTGTTGGTTCCTGGATATTCTCTTTTACCTTTCCATCTGTCATTTCTTTCATGTTGCAGTTGTCAGTTTTCCTTGAAAACTCTTCTGGTTGTGCTCCCGGTTCTGATTCATGTAATAGAGAGAATTCACTTGAGTTTAAAGACCGACTGCTGTGATGTGTTGGTTTACCATTTAGTGAAGTTACAGAGTAATGTTTTCCAAGGATATCATATACTGTTATGCTGTCCTTTCTGCCTTTATCGGTTTTAAAAGACTCAAAGGACAATGTTTCAGAGAGTTCTTCCTCATGGTCACTGACAGTTTTGAGTTTTTCTGAAATTGAAAGACCTAGAAGTCCATTTAGGAAGTCTTTGACGTAGCTTTTAGAAGGACCCTTGGATTTGTTCTGATTGTCCTCCGGCTCCTTCAGACGTACAGCATCCTCTTCCTTTTTATTCACTTTTACCTTGTCGTCTTTCAGTTCTTCATTTATGTTGTTTGTGATGTCATGTATATCCTTTTGGATGACATTGTGTTTCCTCTGTGCACCAGAATGTTCTTCGCCTTTTTCTGATTCTTTTGAAGAGTTGGTAGATATTCTTTCATTCTCTGTATCCATCTCCTTGTATATAATGGAATAAGTCCCACTTTCAGGATTACTGACTGTGAGTTTTGGTGGAACAAATTTGTGTTTCATTTTGTCTTTTGGAGCCTTATCACAGGTTTCCGCTTCCAAAGACTTTTCAGAATATGTACCTTCAACAGACAGACTTTTCTGAACAACCTTCATCTTACTTTCTTTGTCATATTTCTCTTTCAGAGATGTTACATTTCCTTTCACTGGGCCTCGATTCTTTGATTGACTTGACTGAACTTTACTAACTTCTCTACTTTTCATTTCCTCAGTTTTGACTGTAGCATCACCTTCTCTAAAGTCTAACTTACTCTCTATCTTTTCACCAATGCATTCGTTACTCTGAGAATTACTTCTACCTCTTCTTGGGGGTATCTCAGGTTTGTAGGAACTATCTTTTTGGTCACCACCCAACTCTTCCTCACACTGTCCCACAATACGAATATCATTATTTCCCAAATGATCACTTATTTTTGCAGCTTTCTTTAAATTACTTCTATTTTTATTAATCAACTCTTTCTTTTGGCAAATTGTTTCACCCTTGCTGACATTTTCTCTGTTGCTTTCTTTACTGTCTAAGCACAACCTGTCTCTCTCCTTATATTTTATAGGTTCTGAATGCTGACACTGCCTAATAGATTCTTCCTGCTTACAGGGCCTGGCTAATTTTACCTCAGACGCATGACTTTCACCATGTTTGGCCATGTCTTCTGGCATAGTTTTAACAGTCTGCCAATTTGTTTTAATAGCAGATACAGTATTCTGACCTTTGGCTTCTTTGGTACCCTTTACCCTCTCATTCAGCATGAATATACTAGGTAGCTGTTTTTCTGTCTTGATCGGTAACTCAATACCATCTTGAGGTTCTTTACACCTAACTCCTTTTCTATCAGTGATTGAACCTTCTAAATTTGAGACAGCCTTACATAACTTCTTTTGTTCTCGTTCAGCAATTACTTCCTCTAAAGCCATTTTGGCCAGGTCATACTTATCAATGACAGCATTATCTTTCTTTAAGGGTGTAGTATTTGTCTTTTTAGACCCTTGTTCTATTGATGCAAATAGTGCTCTCTTTGCAAAAGTGTTTCCTTTTATTGTTTCAGGGTTTCCTATTTTCTCTTTTTGATCTCCCAAATATATCTTTGATATATTACTGCTCTGATCTGTGGTAGCTTCTCCTTTTACATGAACACTTTCATTCAGCAGTGGTCTATCCACTGTTGTTTGAACTAGTACTTTTTCTCTATGTATGCTTTCATTTTGCTCCTTTTGTCTTGCATCTTTTGTTTTTGCTTTCCTTGAATGCCTGGGCCACTCGTCATCACCATTTTTATTATCCTTTACTGTTAACAACCCTTTTTCTGGATTAGACCTATCCTCATTGTGATCATTATCATCATCTGTACTTACAAATCTCTGACTTTTAATGTAGTTATTCTGCCGTGCAGAAAAGACATGCTTTGCCCCTGCCTCTTTTCTGTTCAGTTCCTTTTCTTTAACAGGGCTTTTCTGTGCACTGACAATTCCTGTAGTTTTCAACCTGTCCTTAATTTGACTTGTACCCTCACTAATGATCTGTCCTTCCGTATTTGCTAAACTTACATTTGGACTTTTTCCAGATTTGTTTTCGGTATTACTTTCACTATTTAAACCCACAGTGAGTTTCTTGGCATTTAGCCTTGACTCTAAGGGGATATTTTTACTTTGGAGCTCTACACCTTTTTCTAATTCACTTGAATAATTATGCTCTGTGTCATGATCTTTAGTGGCTTTGTCTCTGAAAACCTGAGAGCAAGTGTCGACCGCAGTTTGAGCATTCACTCTAATATTAATCTCTCCAGGACTCGATTTCTGGTAAAGTTGTAATGAGGGGTACATTGCCTTGTTAGCTGCAGGGCTCCGGTTTGATTTTGCTTTTCCAGACTGAAGCAGACTTAATCCCAAATAGTCATCTGGTACTTCGCCAGAACAGTTTTGAGTCTCTGCATTTTCCAACAAGGGACTCATTGGAGAGATGATATTTGGACCAGCAGGTGAAATAGTTTTTGCACCTGAAACCTCAGGTATTTCAAGCCTGTCTTTTGACACTTCAAGCTGGGGGGACTCTTTACTTTGATTTGCAGCATCCAAACCTTTAAACTTTGGTGGGCTGTACATTTTCTTAACCCTTTTTCTGTTGTCCTTGAGATTGAACAACAAGCTTGATGCTATAGATTTGTAGCCTTCCCTTTTAATCTCAGGTGATGGATGCAGATCTCTCTCAGGGAGTGCTGGGATCTCCAGGGCTGTGGGTGAAAGCACAGTTTGCAGTATCTCTGAGGTTCCTGTTCCATGTCTGGAGGGTATCACTGGTGTCAACAGCTGTAAAATGCTGAAAGGAGTTGAACTAGCAGAGGCCTGGTCATCGACTGTCTTCACATCTTTTTTAAATGTCTGTGCACTTCTTTCTCCAGCATTTTTCCTTTCGCAGAATGGGGAGTTTATGATGGAGTGCCCCACAGGAGCAGCACTTTTTGCTCTGCTTCTACTTTTTCGCCATGGAGCACAAGGTTCTGCTCTTTCCGAATTACATCTCTGTTCAGTTCCAAGTGAAGGAGCCTTTGTAGGAATATTATGCTGGATGTGCTCGGACTCTTTGTCTGGTTTTGGGGGTACAGTAGGTGCTGCAGATTTCACAGGTGCAGGTTTAGGTGAATGCGTCTCTTTTTGTTCAGGACACTTTTCCACTGATGTGGGGAGACTTAATTTATAGTGTTCATGCGCTGCAGTTAATTCTTTGTAAAGAGGTGAATCATACCATTCAGGTGATCTGTCATTTAACATAATCTCTGAAATGTGCTCTGGCCCAATGGAGAATTTACTAAAATCCCTCCATGACAAGAATGGGCTGAACTCACTGTGGAGAAAAAAGTTTATGTAATTGAGTTTTCTCAGTTTGTTGTTTTTGTGGTGCTTGCTCTTCGAGGATTTTCCAGAGGGCATCAGTTCAATCTTGCCTGATTTTTCAGCCGAGCCTATTTCATCTGATTTGAGAGGATTTTTGGCTTGGGAAAGGTGTTCTGCTGTCAAGCTGTGATAATCTGAAGAAAACTCAGAGAGTTCTCTTTGGATGCTGAGTAGAGCAGTTTTGTCCCACGAGTCACCGTTTGTCATCTTTGCACTGTCGCCATTCTTTTTGGCAGCAAATACTGCAAAAAGTGAAGAGTCTTTGGATGACTTACTTGGCCTACTCAACGGATCAATTGCTCCATTAATGGGGTAAGAATTAAGTTTCCTGACAGCACAAAGTGTGCTCTCCTGTGTCTTTTTTGAGACATCCTCCACCTTTGGCTTTCGGCAGCTGACTGGAGAGGGGGAAAACTCTGAGTCATTGTAGATAGCTTCATCTCCAATGCATAGACTCTTAAAAGCTCGATCAGTCAGGCTCATGACCTCACGGTCTATTTCATCCATAAAGCTATTAAGATAGCGGAGGTGCTGCATGCTCGTCCTGTGGCGCTTCTCCTGGTTGCTCATGATGAATGTGTATGCCCAGTCCTTCAGTCTGACGCAGAGTTGACCTGGCTTGACACGTCTTGCTTTGTCATCTCTACAGATTGCAGATTACATTATGATTTCCCTGCAAAAAAATAGAAGAAGTATCAGTTTTGCCCAAAGACATTAAAAAAAAATATTTGGAGACTACTAACTCATACAGTTAAAGTCAGAATTATTAGCCCCCCTGTATATTTTTTCCCCAATTTCTGTTTAACGGAAAGAAGCGTTTTTCAACACATTTCTAAACATAATAGTTTTAAAAACTCATTTCTAATAACTGATTTTTTTTTTTATCTTCGCCATGATGACAGCACATAATATTTGACTAGATATTTTTCAAGATACTAGTATTCAGCTTAAAGTGACATATAAATGGTTGATTAGGTAAGTTAGAGCAATTAGGCAAGCCATTGTATAACAGTGGTTTGTTCTGTAGACAATCAAAAATAAATATTGTATAAGGGGGCTAATAATATTGACCTTAAAATGTTTGTGTTTTTTAATTAAAAAATGCTTTTATTTTAGCCGAAATAAAACAAATAAGACTTTCTCCAGAAGAAAAAATATTATAGAAAATACTGTGAAAAATTCTTTACTCTGATGAACGTCATTTGGGAAATATTTGAAAAACCAAATGGGCTAATAACTTTGACATCAACTGTATATGAAAAGCTTAAAATGCAATGCTTTGACCTCCTGGGTGGTTGGTAATCCAGCCTGTGACTATGTACAGTAAAGAAAGACACACCATGCCAAACACTAACTATTTTTAGAAGAAGGCAGATGTCTTGCTGGCCTTTCACATGCACAGGCCACCTGCATAACCCTTGGCAAACTTTTGGTAAAACAATTGAATTGTCAAACTATGCATGGATTTTCCAATGTGAACAAATCTACTTTTTAAAAATGGAATAATTTTATACCTGAAATGCCAACATTGTTTTTAAGGACTCTCAAATTAACCCAAGATTTGTGTTGCCATTATTTGCACTCCAGAGAACACAAATTAGTCATCCTTCAGTCATTTCATTGCAGCTGCCGCACTGTGTGGCTGATCCGGGAATAACTCATTAACCCATATTTGTCCTCTGACCCAAATCCATTAACCAGCACTCATCACAGCTTATATCCGTCACTGAATTGTGATGTGCCTACAATACACTACCTGAAAAAAGTCTTGTTACCTATCCAAGTTTTAGGAACAACAAATAATAACTTGACTTCTAGTTGATCATTTGGTATCAGAAGTGGCTTATATGAAAGGCAAAGGCCTCTAGATTAAGCTTATTTTACCAAAATAAAATATAATCATGCCTTGATTTTGATTTATTTAATTAGGACAGTAAGGTCTGACTTTGCTTATACAAATGTCTTGTCACTTAACAGAAATAATGTACAGTATATAATATAAAGTCATGGTGCAGTAGAAAAAGAATGAATATTGTGTCTGACTCCCATGAGCTTGGAGGACTGCATCCATACATCTCTGCAGTGACTCAAATCACTGATTAATAAAGTCATCTGGAATGGCAAAGAAAGCGTTCTTGCAGGACTCCCAGAGTTCATCAAGATTCTTTGGATTAATCTTCAATGCATCCTCCTCCATCTTACCCCAGACATGCTCAATAATGTTCATGTCTGGTGACTGGGCTGGCCAATCCTGGAGCACCTTGACCTTCTTTGCTTTTAGGAACTTTGATGTGGAGGCTGAAGTATGAGAAGGAGCACTATCCTGCTGAAGAATTTGCCCTCTCCTGTGGTTTGTAATGTAATGGGCAGCACAAATGTCTTGATACCTCAGGCTGTTGATGTTGCCATCCACTCTGCAGATCTCTCGCACGCCCCCATACTGAATGTAACCCCAAACCATGATGTTTCCTTCACCAAACTTGACTGATTTCTGTGAGAATCTTGGGTCCATGCAGGTTCCAATAGGTCTTCTGCAGTATTTGTGATGATTGGGATGCAGTTCAACAGATGATCCGTCACTTTTCCAAATGATCAACTAGAAGTCAAGTTATTATTTGTTGCTCTTACAACTTGGATCGATGACAAGACTTTTGTCAGGTATTGTATGTCATTAATAAAAAATTTTGTCTTGAAATTTTATCTCAGAGAGCTCAAATGCTGGCCATCCAAGGACAAATCTCAGGATATATTTATAAGCATGTAAAGGCATGCACTAAGTGGCCAAGAAGACTTGGACAGCACAACATTTTTCCACCGCCCATAATTCTGTATCAACTTGCAGTCTGGGTAATTTCCCCACATCTGTTACTTTATTTATGTGAAATGAAGATCTACAGTACAGTGATAAAGTCCTGACCAACCTCAAGGAAAGATCTTCAAAATAATATGCTGTTTATCATAAAATAACGTGAGCAGATCTTCACTTCTTTTAATATTGAAAGGAAAATTATTTACACTAGGAACATATCAAACAGTATTACATACATTGAGCAACGTTAAAAGTTTATCCTTACCTTTTATAGTCCTTCTGTATTTCATCCTTTGAAAAGTCCGTTCATCAAAGACATCAAAAATAGTACAGATTACACCAAGTGAGGTCAGATGTTTGTGTCACTCCATAGCAAAATGTCCTTCTCTGAACACAACCAGGTAGAAATCCATGTTCAAGCGAGCTCTTGAAAAGACTGGAGGAGCAGGAACCGAACACACAACCCACCGAAATAGTTGCCGGCAAGGCCAGAGCTGTAATGCAGGAAGAGGTAGCGAGAGCAAATATCTGAGCGACTGTTTGGTGTCGAGTGGGCGACAGATGAAATAGAAATAGTCGTCTGCTATTTTGGTACCGCTAGCTTGAGTGCCATAGCAGAGTCTATGGCTCTCTGATCCTACAGAAACCACAACGTTTCACATGAACACAGCAGCTCTGGACACATGGGATGTTGTTGTGTGGTGGCTGAGCTTGAGTGGGAGTCATTTGTCTCGCAAACAGGCCAGGCAAATATAGCGCCTTGCATCACCCACAGTAGTGTCACCAAACTCAAAGTGTAGGATGAGTGGCTAATGGAGTCTGATTACCATGACAGACTGCCCACAGTTGTTAAGCAGATCCTGCTTGTGTCTTTCTAGTACTGCTACCTGGTTTGATTTGAAAGGGTTTTTAACCTGTTAGCCTGTGGCTCATAGATAGCATATTGTTACGCCCCGTGGCTCACAAGGACATAACAAAAAAGAGGGACACCCAAGAAAACCAAATATATATAACATAATTTATTAAAGAAACAATTTTAACCAACTTTAAGCAAAAATATGTAAATGTAGTAGTCAGGAATCAGTGGTGTTTCAGATGTAGCATGCATGAATATGTAATGTAGTGTAGCAATGTTAGATGTACAAAATAATTGAATATAACAAAACGAAACAAAAAGTCCAGTCTAGCAGCAGCCTCCTTCCAAACACCAGCGATAGGATTTTAAAGGGTCCAGAGCAGTAAATGACAGGTGTTTCCTATAGACCATTTTGAGGGATGTAAACAAAGACAATGGTCCCAACATATTTCCTGTTTTACATTTTTCATTTCTATAGCTTCCGAGAATCCAAAAAGAGACACATTCTGATAAACAATGTTATGATAGCTGTTTTAACATTAAGTTATGATTGAATTGCCTCTTGTTACAGTTATGAAATAGTTTGATAACAAGCAGGAAGGGTGTGGCGAGTGAGGCGGGGCCGAGAGCCGTAAGGGCGTGTGAGGCGGGTGGCGTGAGTGAGATAATCAGGGACTCCTGGACGCGTCACCTGCCTCGAGTCTCATGGAGGAGCCCTGGAAGCTAAAAGGAGGAGAGACGCCAGTGCTGGAAGAGAGAGCACCGGGCCCGGACATATTGCTTTACTTTTGCTTTCAGTTTGACGGCAGTCTCCGTGAGGAGCTGCCGTCCCTTTTATTAATAAATTATTTAAAACTTTGTCGGTTCTCCGCCTCCTTTTTCCTGGCGGCCAGGTGGCCGTAAACTTTATTACATTGGTGCCGAAATCCGGGAGAAGGAGGGACACGTTGTCCAGACGCCCTCGCCGCTGAGAGGGGGGGCGAGTGTTCGGGAGTTAACCCGAGTGGGGGAGAAACCCGTTCGTCTGCCCAGAATGCCGGGGCGGCCTGAGGCTGGCGAGGAAAGGATCTGCTTGCTGCCGTCTCCCAGCATGGGGAGGAGCAGGGGACGCGGGGCTCACCACCGGAAGGGAAAGAGCTGAAGGGAGCCATCCCAGAGAGCCCGGGGTGAGTCACCGCGGTCCGCCATGATGCCGAAGCCTGCGTCCTCCACCGAAGCGGGAGCGGAGCAGGAGACCAGAAATACCGCCAGCCAGAAGAACCGCCGCCGGACATCAGAAGACGGACGGGTGGATAGATTCCTCCACAGGGCTCCCAGCACATCGTCGGACCTCTCAGCTGGTTGAGGACTGAGTGGCAGCGTGTCTGGAGAACCGAACCCCAATTTTTATTTTTATTTTTCCTTCTGCCTCTCTCCCCTCTCTCTGTCCCTCTTCAGTCTCTCCTCAGCTATCCAGCTCCTTTCTTTCGGCCCTGTTTATTCACAGGTATTCGCTGGTGAATTTAGTATATTAAAATGAATAGCTATTATAAAGAAATTGAAGTTCTCAAATCTCAAAAACTTTTTCTTCACTGTGTAATTTAAACATTCTGATGAAAGAGCAGCGAATGAATCTCTCATTTAGATTTTTCGTTTGATCACATTAAATAACAGAGGTGTCACTTTAAAAATGCACAGATAATAAAAGTATTCAATTGCTTTCCTAACTTTTTATGCTCATTTAAGACTAAATTTGTTGTTTAAATAAAAACCCACCAAGAGCAACATGTTTAGATGCTATTATTATTATTATTATTCATTCATTCATTTTCTTTTCGGCTTAGTCCCTTTATTAATCCGGGGTCGCCACAGCGGAATGAACAGCCAACTTATCCAGCATATGTTTTATGCAGCGGATGCCCTTCCAGCTGCAACCCATCACTGGGAAACATTATTATTATTATTATTATTATGTGTATATGTCTGTTCAAACACGCACCCAAAACCCAGCGTGTCCTCTTTCGCTCCGCTTCAAATCGCGTGTACAGAATCCGTTTGGGAAACAGCATCTATTTATCACTATGACAGTCACGCACCGCTACATGAACTGACTGTTTTGAGGATTGAACCCCACTGTTTTTATATTTATTTCAAAGTGTTTTCATGCCTAAAAAAATTAAAGCACACAACAGATACACATTTAAGAGCAAGGGGTGTCCCCTGGTGGTTCGGCTGTATGGGTTGTGTATAGGGAGGATCGGCTCTTTAAAGGGCACCTAGTTTACCCCTTTTTCCAGATTTAATATAAGTATTTTGTGTCTCCAGAATGTGTCTGTAAAGTTTCAGCTCAAAACACCCGTCAGATTATTTATTAGACCTTTCATATGTTTGTAATTTTTAGCTCTGAGCATCTTGTAGCTGTTTTGGTTGACTGTGCCTTTAATGCTAGTCCTCCCCCCCCACCGTTCCCACGTGCCTGTCAGTGTGCCTCAATCTCCGCCCTTGGCTGCCTCAGATAACAGACAGACATGAAGGAAGCAGATCTCACGTATCGTTTGTGAGAAATACTACAGTAAGAACTTTCCCAATGATTATTTGATGTATAGTTTGTCAAGATTACTCTTCTTTTTGATGTAATCATTTGTAAACACTAATATGTTCAAAAATAGTGCCACATGCGGGGGCTTTAACAATGTTCCTCTCTGGCAATGATTTCTGCCAGATTCACAACTGAAAATGGCTTGTAAAACACTTATTATTGAACATGCATGCAGTTTGTTGCTGTCCTTAATTCATCATTATGTAATTTGATTTATTTGACTGTGCTCTTCACACCTACACGGTATCAGCGATATTTTAGTGGCTCTATCTGAAGCTGCCAGTATTTCATACAGTAATGGCCTGCCTTTCTTTCTGGCACACCTTTCGTATCTCATCTTATCTGTCACATGTCAAAGCAACACCTGTTTGTCCACTGTACTAGGCCAGACTCTCAAGAATATTGATAGCGCTTTTCAAAACAAAAAATCTGTCCGTATATATACTGCTATTTGTGAGTATTACTGTGTAAATATATAGTATATAATGTAATATATTTAACTTCGGCCCACAGCCCTCAATCAAGTTTGGTTTTTGGCCCTTTGTAAGAAAAAGTTTGGGCACCCCTGATTTAGAAAAGTAAATGCATGCGATCTCTCTCAGCATTTTTTGATATGACACAAGCCATGTTGTGTACAGTTTTGTGTGGAAATCCAAATTGAAACTTTTTTTTCAACAATTATTTATATTCAGTGTCCAGAGAAAATTTCTGCACTGGTTTGGTTCTGATCAGGCTAAAAACCTAGGACTAATTTGCAAAAATAGGTTTCGGACATAGCTTGAATTATTGGAAAAACTACGCATCATAGAAAAAATCTGCATCAGCTCAAATGCATGCACCCATACACACACACACACACACACACACACAAACACACACACACACACACACACACACTTCTGTTTTGTTATCGCAGTGCATGATCCATGCGTTCATATGGGGAAAGTCCCTCCTCCCTAATCACATTTAAAGTGTACGTCTCAGTGTCAGCATTCAGAGCACTGTACGCATCTGGAGTGCGTTTCCCTTTTACCATCTGCTAATGTGAACCTGGAGGTGAGGAAGGTCAGAAAGAGAGGGCAGACGGGTCTCTATCCTTAGCAACCCGGTCTCACCATTTCCAAAAGCTCTTATGTCCACTCAGTGTCCTCTTAGGCAAGTCTATAATAGGACAACTGGACTCTTGAGCTCTCAGGGGGAGTCCAGGGTGAGCGAGCTCTATTTGAGGTGATGGACATCCACACATGGAACGGCAGTATAGCTGTTGGGACGGCTATCATTCCCTGCATGGGACTGGAGTAAAGCAGCCAGTAAATACCAGTATGTCTGATGCGCTGGCCTGGACATGCACCCGCTGCCCACAGATGCCCTGGCTCATGTTACTGTTGTGTATTGACTGCCATGCTGTATTTAAAGGGGAGAATGGATATAAATGTGTTTGCCATGTTACGTAATGCTTAAAGTGATAATTCAGCTTATTTCACTTACTGGATGCAAAAAATGAATGAATAAAAGAATGAACAAACAAATGAATTACTGAATGCAAACAAATAAATGAATGAACGAACTACTGAATGAATGAATGAATGAATGAATGCACAAACAAATGAGCAAACTACTGAATGCAATGAATGAATGAATAAATGAA
>CAIGQV010019950.1:6978837-6997854 GCA_903798115.1 Danio jaintianensis | reverse complement strand
AGCAAACTACTGAATGCAATGAATGAATGAATAAATGAATGAACGAATGAATTAGTTAATGCAAAAAATGAATGAATGAACGAATGAATGCAAAAAATGAATGAACGAATGAATTAGTGAATGCAAAAAATGAATGAATTAACGAATTACCGAATTCAACAAATGAATGAACGAACCAACCACTAAATGCAATGAATGAATGAACAAACGAGTGCAAAATATGAATGAATGAACAAACTACTGAATGCAATGAATGAACAAACAAATGAATGAATGTAAAAAAGAATGAACAAAAACAAATTACTGAATGCAAACAAATAAATGAATGAACTACTGAATGCAATGAATGAACGGACAAATGCAAAAAATGAATAAATAAATGAATGAACGAACGAATTACTGAATGCAACAAATGAATGAATGAACAAACTACTGAATGCAATGAACGAATGAACAAACAAACAAATGAATGCAAAAATGAATGAATGAACAAACGAATGAACTACTGAATAAATGAATGAATGAACAAACGAATTACTTAATGAATGAATAAAAGAACGAATTGCTGAATGAATGAATGAATGAATGAATGAATGAATTAACGAATGAACGAAATACTGAGTGCAAAAAATGAATGAATGAAAGAATGAACTACTGAATGAACGAATGAACAAACTACTGAATGCAATGAATGAAAAAACAAATTAGCAAATGCAAAAAATGAATGAATGAACAAACAAATTACTGAGTGCAAAAATGAATGAACAAACAAATGAACGAACGACTGAATGAAAGAATTATGTAATGAATGAATGAATTAACGAATGAACGAATTACTGAGTGCAAAGAATGAATGAATGAAAGAACAAACTACTGAATGCAATGAATGAATGAATTAGCAAATGCAAAAAATGAATGAACAAACAAATTACTGAGTGCAAAAAATGAATGAATGAATGAATAAATGAATGAGTGAATGAATGAACGAACGAATGAACGAACGAACTACTTAATGAATGAACAAATGACTAAGTGAATGAACGAACGAATTACTTAATGAATAAATGAATGAACGAATTACTGAATGAATGAATGAATGAATGAATGAATGAATGAATGAATGAACGAACGAATTACTGAGTGCAAAAAATGAATGAACGAATTACTGAGTGGAAATAATGAATGAATGAAAGAACAAACTACTGAATGAATGAAAAAATGAACAAACGAACAAATGCAAAAAATGAATTGGACTGAAAAAATTACTGAGTTACTGAGTGCAAAAATGTAATGAATGAATGAATTAATAAACAAACGAACGAACAAACGAATGAATAAACAAATGAACCAATTACTAAATGAATGAACGAACGAATTACTAAGTACAACAAATAAATGAATGTATGAATGAACGAATGAACTACAGAGAATGAATGAACAAACTACTGAATAAATTACTGAATGCAAAAAAATGAATGAATGAATGAACGAACAAACAAACGAACAAAAGAATGAACAAATCTCAAAGATGCTATTTACTGTAGCCATTCTGAGTGATGGACATAAGTTTAAGTCTGTTCCCCACATAAACATATAATTTGGCTTCAGAGGACTTAAAATTTAATGCATAATATATAAATTATTAACTAATTTATAATTGATTAACATTAATAAACAAGATAACTCTTTGGTTCAAGTTAATATCTGTGGACATAAACATAATTTAGAACATACAGAGTACAGAAACAACAAATTACAACACTCAATCATTGCAAAAGATTCAATTCACATGACACGTCCACATTCAAAGCCATGAATGCAGACTGAGGAATATCTGGAGCAAAGCAGACTCAAGAGAGACATCGAGATGTCAACAAATCACAGAGATGAAAACAAATCACGCCATTAGACCAACTCTGTGAGGCAACCATCAATTCTCATGATACACGAGATTCATGGGTCTAAATATATGTATCAATAATATTTCTGCCAATGTGAAATCATGTCCCACATTGTTATGAGGTTTACCACTAAAACCGCTTCACTAAACTGTCATTTGTCCACTAAAAAGTTGGTCAAACACACAAGTTAGTAATGTTCACAATGTTACTAGAGCAGTAGTTCAAATATTATGTGTTTTGCGAAGTGTGTCGCTTTAAAACAATAATAAAACACATTTATTAAAATAAATAACAAATAAAATAAATAATTTAATAAAAATTAAACATGTATGATAAAGACAACGTCATTTCATTTAAAGGAACATACCACTTTTTTTGATAATCATTTTACAGTTAAGTTTTACCATCTGAAGCGAGCACTTTTAGCTTAGCTTAGCATAGATCATTGAATCGGATTAGACCATTAGCATCAAATTTCAAAAATACGTAATATTCTTTTGATTTGCTTTAATAAATTTTAAAGCTTGACTCTTCTGTAGTTGCTATTTTGTAGGCCAGAAGTCTAGGAATCTAATGATCGAGGAACTTTGCTGCAGGCGAAATGATTTTATGCCGATTTTAAGCAGTGGCGCAAGCATAGGGCTTTGTGCTGGGGACTTTTTCAGGCACTGTGTAAGTAACAAGGTGTAACTACAGAAGAGTCAAGCTTTAACAAGAAAAAATTATTCTCAAAACTCTTAATTTCTGAGCAAGATGCTAATGGTCTAATCCGATTCAATGATTTATGCTAAGCTAAGCTAAAAGTGCTCCCGCCAGACCCGGAGATCGGGTGAAGGGATTAAAAAAAATGATAAAACTCGACTGTTTAACACTAGGAGAGCTGCAAAATGATAAAAAAAATTTAAAGTGGAGTGTTGCTTTAAGAGAAACAATGTTTACCGTCAGACCATCAGCTAGCCGGACTGCAAATGTT
This sequence comes from Danio jaintianensis, assembly GCA_903798115.1. Taxonomy (NCBI): domain Eukaryota; kingdom Metazoa; phylum Chordata; class Actinopteri; order Cypriniformes; family Danionidae; genus Danio; species Danio jaintianensis. The sequence goes on along the minus strand of CAIGQV010019950.1, from coordinate 6,994,980 downwards.
TCGACGTAAATAGAGCAGACAAAGACCTTCTAACACTGTTGTTATGGTTTAAGAGATTATGAAAAGCATTTTGGAGGATGGTGTTGTTTCTCCACCATGTGCTACTGGACACACACCAGGCTGAAAGTATTGATGGCAATTCACAAGTGTGTTTGGCAAAAAGAAGCGACACGTTATACTGAAAAGCACATCATCTCTCTTTTAGCAAATTAAACATGCAAATAGCAATAGATTCTATACATACACTTATATAAACTGTGAAAATGGTATTTTCTTATATTATATATGCGGCACGGTGGCTCAGTGGTTAGCACTGTCGCCTCAAAGCAAGAAGATCGCTGGTTCGAGTCCCGGCTGGGCCAGTTGGCGTTTCTGTGTGGAGTTTGCATGTTCTCCCCGTGTTGGCGTGGGTTTCCTCCGGGTGCTCCGGTTTCCCCCACAGTCCAAACACATGCGCTGAATGAATTGAATAAACTAAATTGTCCGTAGTGTATGACACATTTAGTCATTTAGCTGACGCTTTTATCCAAAGCGACTTACAATTGAGGTTCACAAAAGAAGCAATCAGTACAAGGGAAAACAAAGCATACATAAGTGAAATCGGACTAGTCTTGAGTAGGTAAAACACAATATACGAGCTAAGTGCAGTCAAGGTTTTTTTTATTTTATTTTATTATTTTTTTATTAGTGGGACAGGCGTAGACGGAAGAGATGAGTTTTAAGGCGATTTTTAAAGATGGACACAGAGTCTGCCAAACGTGTTGTAAGAGGCAGATCGTTCCACCATCGTGGGACCGATTCAGAGAAAGTGCGAGAGAGTGATTTCATACCCTTTTGGGACGGCACCATGAGACGACGCTCGTTAGCAGAGCGCAGTGATCTGGAGGGTAAATATGTCTGTATTAGTGAGTGACGGTAGGCGGGTGCTAAACCTGTGGTGGTCTTGTAGGATATGAGCAGAGCTTTGAATTCGATGCGAGCGGCTATAGGGAGCCAATGTAACCTGACAAAGAGGGGTGTTACATGCGCTCTTTTCGGTTCTTTGAAGACCACTCTTGCCGCCGCATTCTGTATCATCTGTAGAGGTTTAATAGTGCAGGCCGGGAGTCCAGCGAGTAAAGCATTGCAGTAATCCAGCCTGGACAGGACCAGAGCTTGTACCAGGATTTGTGCAGCATGCTCTGAGAGAAAAGGTCTGATCTTCCTAATGTTGTAGAGAAGGAATCTGCAGGACCTGGCAGTGTTGGCAATATGATCTGTGAAGGTTAGCTGGTCATCGATTATTACTCCCAAGTTTTTGGCTGTTCTGGAGGGTGCAGTGGTCGATGTCGAACAGAGAGGTTGTGACGGATCTTAGGGTTGGCGGAGATGACGAGAAGTTCAGTTTTCGTAAGGTTCAGCTGTAGGTGATGGTTCCTCATCCAGAGCGAGATGTCACTCAGGCATGTGTGTGTGTGAATGTGAGAGTGTATGGGTGTTTCCCAGTACTGGGTTGCAGCTGGAAGGACATTCGCTGCGTAAAACATATGCCGGAATAGATAGCGGTTCATTCCGCTGTGGTGACCCCTGATAAATAAGGGACTAAGCCGAAGGAAAATAAATGAATGAATAATAGACAACATCTACGTCTTCCTTACAAATAAGCCTGTTAAAGATTCAAGGCAAGCAGATAGTTTGCAATATGTTGAGCTCATAGTAGAGACTTAACTATAAGCATAACTTCAAGGCAATGACAAGGGAACAGGCGACAATAAATGTTGCTAATTAAAGCCTTAAGTGGTATTAAACATAGCAAGGCCCTCTGTATGAACCTCCCAGAATGCCCGGCTCTTATACTGTATATAAAACACCAGGCTGTGAAGCTCACGGCCAGAGCTGATAAGAATAGCAGTAATGTAATAACTTTCCACTAAATACATCACTAACACCAGTGCTGAGCCACAGTACATGTGCAGAAGATTACAGTGATTTAACTAGCACACAGTTACTTACAGTAAATTACTGTATTTATAATGAAAGTCTTTGTTAATGGTAGTTTGTTTTTACTCAGGTCGATTAAATAATGGTAATAGCCTCTTGAATTTAGCATTAAGACTAATAAATGATTTTTTTAAATGATTTGTGACAATGTTTTTCATTGTTAGGTAATGTTAGGTAATACAGCAGACTAAATGTACAATTATATAGCCAAGCAAATATAAATAAAGGTTTTTACTTTGTTGTTTTCTAGTACAAATACATTTTTAAATCAATACACATTTTCAGCAATAAAACAAACATGTTCACTCTTGTTTTCTGAAAAAAACAACAACAACAACAAAAAAATAATAATAATAATAGTTATAAAAGATAATGATTCAAAGATAAAATATAATACAAGATAATAATTATAATAATATATACTTTGGAACTATGCATGGACAAAATAAGAGATGTATAGGTTTGTCTTTATATTAAAATTATAGTTAATTTATACTATTGATTTATAGTTATGTGTTTGAATATAATGTCACTTTAATTTTATTTCTGTAAACTACTGATGAGATTTCCAAATTTAGGATACAAATCTTGTTATTGAGCATTTGTTTTGCATTATTTAGAGCATCTATCAGTGAAAATCACTCATATATTTGGCAAAACAAGTTCACAAAATAGAATGCATATTTGCTATTCACGTTTTTAAATATAATCCATCTATCCATCTATCTATCTATCTATCCATGCATCCATCAGTTAAAATCCCTCATATGTTTGATTTGGAGTACTGCAAGGCTTGGTACTTGGACCATTGTTTTTTCACCCTGTACACATGCTTTTAGGAAATACAGTTAATAGGAAACATGGAATTAGTTTTATTTTTGTGCAGATGAAAAAATATGCAAGTTAACTTAATTAACAGTTAACTTAAGTTAAATCGATCTATCTATCTATCTATCTATCTATCTATCTATCTATCTATCTATCTATAAAAATCCTCCATATGTTTAATAAGGAGTACAGCAAGGCTTGGTACTTGGACCATTTTTTTCAGCCTGTACACATGCTTTTAGGAAATATGGAATTAGTTTTATTTTATCTATCTATCTATCTATCTATCTATCTATCTATCTATCTATCTATCTATCTATCTATCTATCTATCTATCTATCTATCTATCTATCTATCTACAGTATCTATCCATCCATCTAGGGTGAGTTGCTATGGTCAATGTCTCCATGCAGTTTATGAAAACAGAATAAAGAAAAAACGACATGAGGTGGTGTGTTCAGCACTTTCTGAATGCTCCATTAATCCTGTGTGTGTGTTTGTTATGCAGCCTGTTAGCACTTGTCCACAACCCCGTCATGCCCTTCTGACCACCTACTGAAGCCCCCTGAAGAGTCTGCATACTTTCCAGAAAAACACGCTGTTGTTCGTGACCTTTAACCGGGTAACAGAACCTGCTGACGGAGGCCTGTCGTCCACTGAGCATTTACATAAACCACCGAGAAACTATTAAACCTGCATCGATACTTCAGTTACTTGACTAATTGAGATTTAGAATAATTACTACTTTTTATTTAAAAAGCTATTTTTATTAGTTTTACATTATACAGTAATGGGCGGCACGGTGGCTCAGTGGTTAGCACTGTCGCTTCAAAGCAAGAAGGTTGCTGGTTTGAGTCTCGACTGGGTCAGCTGGCATTTCTGTGTGGAGTTTGCATGTTCTCCCCGTGTTGGCGTGGGTTTCCTCCGGGTGCTTCAGTTTCCCCCACAGTCCAAACACTTGCGCTATAGGGGAATTGAATGAAGTAAATTGGCCATAGTGTATGAGTGTGTGTGTGAATGAGTGTGTATGGATGTTTTCCAGTACTGGGTTGCGGCTGAAAGGGCATCCACTGTGTAAAACATATGCTGGATAAGTTGGCGGTTCATTTCACTGTGGCGACCCCTGATGAATAAAGGGACTAAGCCGAAGGAAATTGAATGAATGAGTAACTACTAAATAACACAACAATAAAAGAACAACATACATGAAATAAAAGTAATAATAATACAAAGAAGTCAAAAAAAAAAAATAATAAATTAAATAAGCAAGAATAATTACTAATTATGTTTTTTGGGGGTTTTTTTTGCTCATCTAGTGCTACATGGCTGCATTTTTATACAGTAAAACGAAGTACTATTGTGAAATGCTTCTGCAATTATTATTATTTTTGAATATATTCTAACATCCAATTTATTCTTTTGACAAAAAGCTGAATTTTCAGCATCATTACTTCAGTCTTCAGCATCACATGATCAATTACCGGTGGAAAAAATATTAGTAGTAGTCAGTGGTGGAAAGAGTACTGAAAAATCCTACTCAAGTAAAAGTACCATTACTTGCCTAAAAATGCAGTGCGAGTAAAAGTATCTGTTGTAAATATTACTCAAAGTATAAGTAAAAAGTAGACAGTAAAAAGTACTCAAGAGTAGTGAGTAGTGAGTATTACGCTGTAAAAAGCTGATGCATTTACATGTAATTTGTGGATGTGTGTAAACGTAACATTCTGTAGTGCATTTATTTATTGCCCAGCTGGCACACAACGTCATAAGACGCTAATATTAGGTTAGATTTAGGTTGTGATGTCAGGTGACCAAAATTCAAAATTCTAAATCCAGCGTCTACGGACAACGTTATTTTGATGTCCAATAACGGCGTGAAATGACGTTGATATTTGGTTGATTTTAGCTTGTGTTAGAAAGTGAGCAAAATCCAACGTCGAGCCAACATCTGAAACCAGCATCATATTAACATCAAATACTGACATTTACTCGTCAGGTGTGGCAACCAAAATTCAACATCTGATAGACGTCATAATGGTAACGTCCACACAACCTCAAGCTGTAACATCATTAGATGTTGATATTTGGTTGATTTTAGGTCGGATGTTTTCTAATCCCCATAGACAAGAAAAAGTAGTGACTGCAGGTTGAAGTAGTGGAGTAAAAGTACCGATACCGCACTAAAATGTACTTAAGGGAAAGTAAAAGTACACATTTTTTAAACTACTTAGTAAATTACAATTCCTGAGAAAAACTACTCAAGCACAGTAGTTTGAGTATTTGTAATTTGTTACTTTACACCACTGGTAGTAGTAGAATGGGCATTTACATTGACAGTTCTTTTACATGGAATACACATATAGAGTGGGCTTGCTCTCGTTTACACCAGAGATTGTATTTTATATGGAGGTTACGTCTTTTTGGAGTTAACAAGAAGCTTATGATGTTGTTTTATAAAGCTGTTCTTGCATTGGTAGATATGGTATCACAGTGTGGTTTGGCAACCTATCTGTACAGTGTAAATCTAAGTTGATGTATCTCTTAAAGACAGGATGGAAAATTGTTGGGCACGATGAATATTATAATCCTCAAGTTTTATATGAGAATTGTGTCCTTAATCAGGTGGAAAGGATTCTGAATAATCCACTCATTTTTTGTTTCCACATTATGAACTGCTTCCCTCTGGTAGAAGATATAGAGTCCCAATGTGTAGGTTGAACCGTTATAAGAAATCCTTTGTACCTGTTTCAGTGGGTTTATTTAACAAGAGTTTATCGTAATTAGCGTTATAATTATTGTAACTACTGTATTTTGTATTGTTTTTATTGTTTGTTTTTTATGGAATGTCTGCAGAAATATGGTGATGCCCATAACAAATTTCCTGTCAAGGACAATAAAGTTTTACTACTACTACTACTACTACTAAAACTGTTGTACTGCATATTTTTAGGATTTTTTTTTGATGGATAGAATGTTAAAAACAGTATTTATTTACAGTATTTGAAATAAAAAATATTTTAACATGATAAAGATCTTTACTGTCCTATTTAACGTGTCCTTTCTGAATAAGAGTATTCATGTTAGTAACACTTTAAAATAGGTTTTCACGGCTAAAATGTTTAAGTAATAATGAAAAATAGTAGTATTTTAACTAACATTATTAATTGTCATGGTTACTTTATACATCAACTAGAATTAAGAAACTGTATTGTAAAATATGTCTATATACGATATACATTTTTAATACCAAACTTTTGTTTCCATGAATATGATACGAATAAAATTGGTATATTATGATTTCTTAAAGATCATGTGACACTGAAGACTGCAGTAATGATGCTGAAAAATCTGCTAAATAAATTAAGTTTATAATGGAATTGCAATATCATTAATAATCATAATATTCTTGATTTTATTGTATTTTTCTAAATAAATGCAATCATCCTTTCAAAATACAAAAAAAAAAAAAACTGATGACACTTAACAACATTACACTTTTGTTGCTTGATGCAAAACAAAATCTACATTTGTACGAACATATATAATAACAAAAAAGTGTCATGTTTTAGACATGTTTATATCCATTTTTAGACATCACTATACTATTTCTAAACAGAAGAGAATCAATTTTGGGCAGAACATTTATTATTTATTTATTATTGTGTTTATAAAACATTTATTGTGTATAAAACATCTATTATTGTGATTATAAAACATTTATGCTCACAAAAACGTTTAAACATTTGCTATTCTGACTATTTCTGGGGAAAAAATATGCTAGGATAATATGTTTGAAATTTGATTTTAAAAAAAAAATCAGACCTTTTTTTGTGAGTCTCTGTCTAAAACTGATTGAAAAATCAACTTAATTTAAAGGGAAAGCATTATTTTTATTTCTGACCACACTGACAGATAATATCTGGACTCATTTTAACCATAAACACTTCGTCTTTCACACATTGTCTTTATATCTAAAGTAATTTTGTTCCTCAAGTAAACACACGTCGATTCAATGTTTAGATATTTGTATTTTAAAAACAAGACAAGAACTGCACAAAAACTGTCGTGGCGTGTGTGGTAATATTCTGAACATGCGTTTTGCACATTTGACTCAGTGGTCTAGCCATGCACGCAATAACACAGATGGTCTCATATCACATATCCCAGAAACTGAGCTCTAGTTTCAAAACACAGTGGTGCAACCGATCTGACACACAAAGCAATGCATGTCGACATGAGTGTCGACACTCAAATCAACGACTGCTGCTTAAATCAAGCATTTGACCCCAAAGTTAACCTAATCCTAATTCTTTAACACTCACAAAAACAATAATGAGCATTTGTACTGAGGATTTCTGTTTAATATGCAGAAATATTGAAGAGCTGCATGAGTGTTTTCATCAGCTCGTCTTATCTACAAACCACTTGGTGTATTTACAGGAAATGGTTCATTTTTGAAGCCTCAGCACATTGGTACAAAACGAGCAATGCTAGAGACAAACGTAAAGAAAGCCTGAAGAATGCCTGAACATACGACATGCTGCTCACTCTTCTGCTTTATTATCTTCATTATCGGTAAGTCATTCTTGAATCTGAGATTGCTTTAGTATTAGTATCTGAGACAACGACATACTGTACACAGTTGAAGTTATGATTATTCTATATAATCATTCTTTTAAAAGTATTTCCCAAGTGTTGTTTATCTGAGAGATGATTTTATCCAACACATTTGTAAACATAATATTTCTCATAAATAATTTCTAATAACTCATTTCTTTTGTCTGCCATGATGACAGTACTTCATATTTTTTCTACGTATTTAGCGAGATTTGGCTTTGACTTTTTATTCAGTTCGTGGTCTTATTTTATCTGTAACACTGTAAGCTATGACATCAACTTGCTTTTTACAACAAAGACGTCGTTTTCGCGTGCAAGTAACATTGTAAACAATGTAAACAACAGGTCTCCGGCAGAAACGGTGACATAAACAAACAAATAGCCATCCATAATTCAACACTATTGTGTCGTTGGACTAAATGTGTTCGATGGGATGCTGTCCTGTGGACTCTTACCTTTTAAAATAAACCGTGATGTACAGCAATGAATGCGTGTGTGTCTTGTTATTACGATGATATTCACTCCGTATCTAATAAGCGTTTTCTGTACAACTTACACAAATTTAGCAAATACATTCTTTATAAGCTTGCCATTGAAAAACAACTAGCTGCATTGGCTGCTTGAGGGTTGTAGCTTTAGACTGATGTATAGTTTGTCAAGATTACTCGTGTTCTTTTTGGTGTAATCTATTCATAAACACTGACATGTGGAAAAACAGCGCCCCAGTGCCTCCACGTCCTGGCGCTGGCTAAGAGGTTATTGCAATTTAAAGACGTAACTAGGTTAATTATGTTAATTAAGTAAGTTATGATAAATAGGCAAGTAATTAGAAAACAGTGGTTTGTTCTGTAGACAACCAAATTTTTTTAAATATACATATATTTCAAAAGGGGGCTAATAATATTGACCTTAAACCCAGCAGGCACACAACGTCATAAGACATTAATATTATGTTAGATTTAGGTCGTGACGTCAGGTGACCAAAACTCAATGTTTAGCCAGCGTCTAAGAACAATGTTATTTTGATGTCCAATAACGACGTCAAATGATGTTGATATTTGGTTGATTTTAGGTTGTGTTGGAAAGTGACCAAAATCCAACGTCGAGCCAACGTCGGGTTGCTTGGTGATTTCCAAAAATATCATAAATGTAATTAAACTATTAGAATGACCATATTTTATCCATAACCAGCAGAAGATGATGGAAAGTAAATAAACGGCAGGTGGATATGACGCAGGTAAAGGTGTCTTACATCTGTGCGCATGTGTAGTACATGATAGTCTGAATGACAGAAAATAAATGAAAACGATAGTGTGGACATGGAGCAATTTTAGATGAAAATTACATTTTCAAATGTATCTGGATTAGTGTAGACGTAGGCTTAGCAGTTAGTTTAGTTTAGTAGTTTAATGCAGAAATACGTTTTTACATAAAATATGAAATTTACCTGTGATGTACAGTTGAAGTCAGAATTATTTGCCCTCCTGAATTATTAGCTTCCTGTATATTTTTTCCCCAATTTCTGTTTAACAGAAAGAAGATTTTTTCAACACATTTCTAAACATAATAATTGTAATTACTCATTTCTAATAACTGATTTCTTTTATCTTTGCCATGATGACAGCACATAATATTTGACTAGGTATTTTTCAAGATACTAGTATTCAGCTTAAAGTGACATTTAAAGGCTTAACTAGGTTAATTAGGTTAAAGTTAGGGTAATTAGGCAAGTCATTGTATAACAGTGGTTTGTTCTGGAGACAATCCAAAACAAATATTGCTTAAGGGGGCTAATAATATTGAAACTTTTTTATTTATAGGAAATACTGTGAAAAATCCCTTGTTCTATTGAACATCATTTGGGAAACATTTGAAAATAAAACAGGAGGGTGAATAATTTTGACGTCGACTGTATAAACTATGTTAGTTCTCAACATATAGTAGTGGCATCATAAATATGGCTCTACTAAAACTGGCTGAATTTTTTATTTCAAATATGTTGAAAAGCATCTCCTAGACCTCTAGAATATTTTGTAATATTAGCATTTGGTTGTATTTTTGAGTTCACCACAACATCTTTCAGTGTTGTAGTGTGTTAACAATAGGAAGTGATGTTGCAATCACTGATTTAATCTCATTTCCTCCTGGTCTTTATTGCTTTCAAAGAAGCGGGCTATGATTTATAACATTTATAACCCTGAATTAGGGCTGCACAATAATATATCGTTTCAGCATCGATATCGCAATGTGATCATTCGCAATAATCACATCGCGAGTATACACAATGTTGAGTCTGGACTATAATTGATCGTTTCGCAAGTGTTTTTTGTGGTCTGTGAGTGTGTGAGGGGTTTAAAAGCATTCAGGCATAAGAAAATGTATCGTTTGTAACTTTGACAAATTAATAACAATTAATTTTATTGAATTGTTTATAAAACGAAGACTATGGAGTATTATTTTACATTTGATTATTCAATTACTGTATACACGAATACATTTTGACTCTTCAGAAAACGATCAAACGCTGTTTATTTAATTTGCCTATTTTGATTGAATTTGTCTATGCTTGTAGATTGTTTCTTATATTTTATGCACACCACAGCCATATCAACCTGCAGCCCAAGACCGGTTACTCACTGAAGGTAAGTAGGGCTGCGCCCGGTCAGTACCTGGATGGTAGACCACATGGGAAAACTAGGTTGCTGTTGGAAGTGGTGTTAGTGAGGCCAGCAGGGGGCGCTCAACCTGTGGTCTGAGTGAGTCCTAATGCCCCAGGACACTATACTGTGAGCGCCGTCTTTAGGATGAGACATTAAACCGAGGTCCTGACTCTCTGTGGTCATTAAATGGCCTCCCAATCATCCTCATCCACTGAATTGGCTCTATCACTGTCTCTCCACTCCCCCAATAGCTGGTGTGTGGTGAGCGCTCTGGCGCCGTTGTCCTGTGGCTGCCGTCGCATCATCCAAGTGGATGCTGCACACTGATGGTGGTGTGGATAAACCCCCCTCATGATGGTAAAGCGCTTTGGGTGTATGGCCATACACGATAAATGTGCTATATAAACACACATTGCACTCCCCTACAGAATCTTCCCAATCAATCTAAAATTATAAATTCTTTATAAACATTTATTCAGCTCATCTAGTGAAATTGTATTCATATCGCAATATATATCAATATATATCTCAATGTGTTATTTTTCCAATATTGTGCAGCCCTAGACTGAATAATAATCATAATATGCAACACACTTTTTACTATTCTAAAAACCTCTTTATATTACTACAAACAACTATATGCTGATCTGATGAATGCTAAAATAAGGACTGATATCTTCCAGACTGCCTGTTGGTGAAATCTGTAAAAGGAGAGGACGCTTCAAGTGATGAACCAGGTAAGAAACGATACACAAACACAAGCTAAATCCCATCTAGAACCGACAACAATCCTAACCAGATCATGTTTTCCTCCCCTGAGCTTCAGAAATCAAATATGCCATCATAGGAGCGGTGATTGGCCTTTTCTTTTCCCTCTGCTTTCTGTTAATAAAAATGTACATAATCAGAAAACAAGTTCACGACACTGAAATATCAGGTAAGTTTTTTTGCAATAAATAAATATAAGCCATACTAATACTAACCAAAAGGAGATAAACATATTTTTTTAACACTTTCAAAAGAAACATCATTAAGGAGGATATATGCACGGTAAGAACATTTTGACATGGATATTATATATATACTTTTATTTATATCACATCTATGACTGTTACAAAATTCTGTCTGAAAGTGAACTGCATAATATTACATTTTTAGGGCCACAGATGTGGAGAACAGACGGGACGGAGATGTCTGAGGATGATATTAAGCTCTTTTATAATAGATTTTATACTGATTTATTTATTACACTGTTCACTGTAAAACAAGAATCTGATCACTGCAGGTCTTTTTGTTCTTAATACTCCATCAGACCTGCTATTACTTGAGTAAAATGTACATATTTACAGAGCATAAATGAAATTAGTGGAATTAAAAACCTAAAAGATGTAAGCCAGCAAGTATTTGATCATGTTTTAGTTTTAAAGAAGACCTATTATGCAAAAATCACTTTTATAAGGGGTTTAAACACAGTTGTGTGGCAGCAGTGCGTGAATATAGCCAGCTTTTAATGGTAAAAATTAATTAATTCTATTGTTTATAATCAGACTTGATAAAAACAGTCTGCAGAAACACTTTGATTGACATTCTCCCTTTGTACGTGTCATCAGAGGGGGAAAGCCCCGCCCATCTCTCCCTCATTAGCATAGGACGTTAGTCTAGTTTTTGAATCTGCCACTATGCTGACACATATGCATCTGTAGCTCCGCCCTCTTTTGAAAAGAACACAATCTCATTTGAATTTAAAGCGACAGTCACCAAAATTTAGATCTAAGTCTAAAAGGGTCAGTTTCAGAGAGTTATAAAATATTATTTGTGTGATATTTCGAGCTGAAACTTCACAAACACACTCCAGGGACACCAGAGACTTATTGGACATCTTGTAAAAAGGGGCATAATAGGTTCCCTTTAAAACCTTTTGTCCATGTTGTTCAAAAATGTCAATCAAAAATGTCCATTTCTATGTATGATCAATCATGACCATATTTAACTGAGTAATTAAAAATGATCAGCTCTGAGTACAGTCTGAATAAGAGTGATTTATCTTCATTAAAATGTGAAGAAACTTGAGCACTTTATAGATCCTAAACAGACACACAACACTTGCTTTACTTACAGTATCTAATGTTTATTCAATGTAATCACTTCCTCGCTCCAAATGTCATTGCAACTAAAAAAATGTCCATGATTTCAACTGTAAATAAATGCTAAGGTGGTGGCACGGTGGCTCAGTGGTTAACACTGTTGCCTCACAGCAAGAAGGTCGCTGGTTCGAGTCCCGGCTTGACCAGTTGGCATTTCTGTGTGGAGTTTGTGTTGGTGTGGGTTTCCTCCGGGTGCTCCGGTTTCCCCCACAGTCCAAACACATGCGCTATAGGGAAATTGAATAAACTAAATTGGCCATAGTGTATGAGTTTGTGTGTGAATGTGAGAGTGTATAGGTGTTTCCCAGTGCTGGGTTGCAGCTGGAAGGGCATCCACTGCGTAAAACATATGCTGGAATAGTTGGTGGTTCATTCCGCTGTGGCGACCCCTGATAAATATGGGACTAAGCTGAAGGAAAATGAATGAATGAATGAATGCTGCAACCTGTTTAACAGTAAGTTTACTTAACATATATGGTGAATAATTATGGTTGTGTTTTTGTCTGTGTAACGAAGTTAAGTTGTGTAGATGTTAGCACTTCAAAAGACCGGTGTATGACAAAAAATTATATGGTTTTGCATTATATGGTGGTGGTGTTTAGAGACCCCCCCCATGATTGTAAAGTGCTTTGGGTGTATGGCCATACACGATAAATGCGCTATATAAATAACACTACATTACATTACGTTACGTTACATTACATTATTGCTATATATGTACAAAAACAGAATAGCGCGGCAATGAAATTAAAACAAGTGCCCGTTTTTATGTGTTTATTTCGATTTATGCATGCATACATCATTTCGTTAATTCAATTATATATATTTTAAAGCTATTTTGAAATAAAAACAAGTGATATTTTTATTTAAGCATCCTTTTTTAAGCATGTGTTTATTTCAATTAATTTTTATTCTAAAGCTATAAAAGCAAGTGCATATTGTTTTAAGCATGCATTTGTTTATTCATGTGTTTATTTAAATTTATGCATGCATTAATTTTTTTTTCCCACCAAAAATCTAAATCTGTTTCCATTGTGATTGGCTCAGGGTTTGAAAGTAATGTGAGGTTTTTCTATCATGTACTGTCTGGCGTTCCCCAGAGGAGGGCAGTCGGTGCTTTCCTGCTGTTGCACATCTGTTTCCACTATCAGCTGAAAAACAGCTGCACTCCACTAATATTGGCACCCCTGGTAAATATGAGCAGAGAAGGCTGTGAATGATTATTAAAAGTTATTATTATTTTTATTGTTTTGATCATTTGCTTAAAATGGTTAATTTGCATCGACACATAGCACTAAGATGATCTGAGGCTCACAATGACCTGAGTTTGTTTCTCAGCTTAAGGTCCTTTGCCGATCCTTCAGCCGCAGCCACACTAAACTTTATAGTCGCCACATAGACTTCCATTTATATGCATGTGAAATCACGAATGCAGCAGATCGAAAATGCAAGCTCGTGCGACAAGTTTTGCATGTCGCTGCGTTCCAAAGTTCAAGCTTGGTGAACTCTGACCTGTGAAATCACATCACATCACATGATTGCGCGAGACCAATAGAAGATCAAAACATGACCTCTCTGTACCGAAATTGAACCTATGGAGAAAATTTACTTGCTTTAATACCATGTAATCATCTTGTTTTATTCCACCCCTTTTCGCAGTGCCATACAATATATATATGCCATATATATATAAATGCCATACACATATATATGATAAAAACAAAACGCTTCCGTTTATTTTTAGATAAGCCTTTTTTTTTATTCATTCATTAATTTTCCTTCGGCTTAATCCCTGATTTAGTCCCACAGTCTGCGGTTCATTCCACTGTGGTGACTTTTTTTTTTGGAGTTTTTAGTTTGAGGACCAATTCTCACTATTAACTAGTGTCTTATTACCAGCCTATTACTAAGATATTGGTTATTTATTAGTATAAACTACATATAAACTACATAAACATACATATACCTTGATTAGTTGGATCAGCTGTGTTCGATTAGGGTTGAAGCAAAACTGTGCACAGCTGCGGCCCTCCAGGAATCCAGTCTGAAACCCATGATGTAGGTGATGTCAGATTGTAGTTTTGGAGATTTTATGAGGCCGAAATCCAGCTACACTCTAAAAAAATACATAATAAAAAAAATTCAGCTACACTCACAAAAAAACATGACCCAACGTTGGGTTAAATATGGACAAATCCAGCCATTTGGTTAAAAAGTGTCAATAAAATTTAATTGAAAACAATTAACCCAACATTGGGATTGTCTATATTTGGTCCAATGTTGGCTTACAACAACCCAGCATTTATTTTTTTCTTTCTTTTTTTAGTGTAACTTTATGATTCATTCATTCATTTTCCTTTAGCGTAGTCTATTTCAGAGGACTCCACCGCGCAATGAACCATCAACTATTCCAGCATATGTTTTACGCAGCGGATGCCCATCCAGCTGCAACCCAGTATTGAGAAACACCCATACACACTCATTCACACACACACTCATACACTACGGCCAATTTAGTTCATCCAATTCACCTATAGCGCATGTGTTTGGACTGTGGGGGAAACCAGAGCACCCGGAGGAAACCCACGCCAACACGGGGAGAACATGCAAACTCCACACAGAAATGCCAACTGACCCAGCTGGGACTCAAACCAGCGACCTTCTTGCTGTGAGGCGACAGTGCTAACCACTGAGCCACTGTGCTGCCACTTTATGACTTGATCCCTCCTCCTAACAGTGCATTTACAAGACAGATACTCGTCTTCTTCCAGACTGATTCACAACTATTCCAGTTGACTGACCTTTCTTCATATATTGCCCTTATGGTGGAAACAGCCACTTCCCCTTTTGTGAAGCTCAACCACCTTTTGTCTTAAATCACAGCTGTTATTTGGTTTTACCCATAGTGTTGAATGACTGCGTGAGTTTGGCCTATATTTTACCTCTGGGGTGTCAAACTCAAGACCCACAGGCCAAATCTGGCCCACCGTGTCATTTTATGTGGTGAGTTTGCAATTTTTCACGCAAGTCAAAATTGTGCAAGGCGAAAAACATCCTGTGAGTAATCTAGAGCAAGTGGCGCAGTGCTGCACATTTGGTGTGAACTCAGCCTTATAATACATGTCCAAGCTGTTTTATACTGGCAATAAACTACATGGGCAAACTACATGCGTTTGCCATGAATGTGCAGAATTAGTTTCAGTTGCACCTTTCATGCAAGTTCAAGATACTAAACTTGAGCGGAAAAATTGTATAAGGTGAAAAACATCATGTGAATAATGTAGAGCAAGTGACGCAGTGCTACACGTTTGATGTGAACCCAGCATTATAATATATTTCGATGCTGTTTCATATTCTATATTGACAATAAACTACATGGAATGTCAACACAGGCTCATTCTGAAAACATAGCCCTATATACATTTCTGGAGATCGCGAATTATGTTGTCAGAAGTACGTATGGCTGCATTTCGTCTTTAAAACGAACGCTACGAGCTGGTATGACGCCATTCTTGCTACCAGCTGACCGCTTACCTCCATGTCGACGGCTTTTCCGCTGTTACCAGTTTGTCCAGTGGCTCACCACGTCCGTCGGAGGATTTGAGACGGTTGGAGTTGACCACGGAGTCTCATCACAATTTGTTTTGTCTTCTGATTGGCCCGTTGTCCACTGGTGTTTTACACTCATGAAATTTACATGAGAACGAGGAAACAGTGGTATTTCCATATCCTGATCTTTTATTATTCTACTATGCCTTGGTATACCCAGATTTTTTTATCATAGGGCACCTTTAAACCTTATTTATATTACCCAGATGTACAAAAAAAAACATAAAACGGTAATATATTTTGCTCATAGGGGTCACAATAAAAACAATTTTTGTTTTGATTTTAGTTTTTTTGCAAATGTTTGC
>CAIGQV010019950.1:6971337-6973837 GCA_903798115.1 Danio jaintianensis | reverse complement strand
ACAGATTTTAAAGAAACCAGATCTTAAATGTGGCGATTTTGTTAAGGTGCGACCAGAAGCGCTTTGGCTGGCTGACTGAAAATTAAAAGTCCACACTTTATTTATTTACAGAACCGTCGATTCACCGTAGTTTTCTGTAGTCATGACAGATCATATGGTGTGGTCAATGATTTATTTATTTATTTATTTATTTATGTTTGTGCTTTCATTTTAGTTGTATTTTATTTCTTTTGTTTTCATTTCCAAAATAAATCCTCATTGGACTTAAGAAGTTTGCAATGATAATAAAGCTTGTTAAGTTTGTAATGATTTATGAACAAATTATAATGCTTTGTTTCGTTATTTTATCTTCATTTACAAGTAGCAGGGTATTTACAGCTACTGTATATTTCTGTCTGTTCGCATTCCGTCCCTTTGTGCCCCCTGGCGGCATTGTCGCAAACTTCTGTTACACCTAAACACATTTTCTAATCCCTTTGTCCCGCGGCGGCGTCACACGCGGCGGTAGTGGTCATTTTGAACTGTCACTCACTGTACATATACCATATTAGAGTAATTTGAGTATTTGTAATTTGTTACTTTACACCACTGCAGGTGAGCCAGCGGAAGCGGTCGGCGAGTCTCCCGGTGGTTCGCTGGATGTTTCAGCCTGAATCTGGAGGAGAGGAGCTGCTGGTGGCGCGAGTAAACATGAAGAGAGCAAAGTTTTACGGGAACTACACCAAGAGCTTCCGCAGGCCCAAAATGAAGCTGACCGTGGTGAAACAGGGCAAGATCTTCAACCTGCTGATCGTGAACATCAGCGAGCGGGACAGGGGTGTGTACAGCTGCAGGGTGCAGGAGTTTAACAAGCAACAGGAGCGATGGAAAGCTTCCACTAACAGCTCGGCCTCCACGCAGCTCAGAGGTTTGTCTCTACAGCACTTAATGAAGCTTTATGAATCTTTGAGTCAGCTGTCTCAATCACTTATCAAACTATGGTAATGGTACAGGCTGCTCAAAACAGTGTAAACCAGGGATGGGCAAACTTGGTCCTGGAGGGCCGGTATCCCTGCAGAGTTTTGCTACAACACTAATCAAACACACCTGAACATGCTAATCAGTGTCTTCAAGATTACTCGAAAGCTATAGGCTGCGTCCGGAATCGCCTACTACTCAGTAGGTATTACATTTTAATTTACTACACAAGCGTTAGAAAAGTATGTTCTATATAGTATGAATGTGAGTAGCCTGAATGTAACTCGGGCGTTCTACACCCGCCATTTGTCATGATCACGTGACCTACCCACGTCAGTTGCATCGCTTCACTCCCATTTATGAATTCTCTCGCGTGGTATCATGGGATAGCGTAGCGTCCATTGTATGCACACTTCAGAATCCAGCCGGAAGTAGTAGGTCATCCGGGTACTTCTCGCCTACTGTTTGAATTCTATGAATTTGGACATACTACTCGGCTCGCATACTGTTTTGGCGTATTACATAGTATGGAAGTATGCGATTTCGGACGCAGCAATAGTCAGGTGTGTTTGATTAGGGTTGGAGCTAAACTTTGCATGGACCGAGTTTGCCCATCTCTGGAGTAAACCCAACAAAACAGCAATTCTGTAACTTTTTTGGAGTTTATGTCTCACGTTTTCTTCAAAACCCAAGTATTTTTTTTACAATAAGTTTCAAGAGTTCGCACTTAGATATTGTTTGATAATAATAGCAGGTTTGGCATGCTGTCCCGGGAGAGAACCCTGAGCTCGGAGATAATTGAGCCCAGGGCTCCCGCCTGGTCGATAAGCAATAAGGGGGTACGAGATCAGGTTGTTCTCGAGAGCTCCCCCTGGCTAAGTAGGAGAAAAAAGGAGGAAGATGGGGTGGATGGGGGGTTTCTTTGAAAACAAAGATAAGGGAATAATTTTAGATGGGCTACTTATAGTGAGTTTGGACTCGTCTGATTGGCTTACTGATAATTACAGATGAGAGTCCAGCTGTGATCAATCAAATCACGTGCTCCTCTCGAAATTAGTTTGTGAAACTTCACTTATACAAAAGTGTATCAAATACAGTGCATTAACTAATGCTATTACAAGGCTGTCTGCAATATTCTGCATTGTCTGCAAAATTCTGACTGGTTAGTCGCAACATTCCAAGGTATGTTATCATGAGATAACAACAGCTAAATAACACAGGCTCATCCGGAAACTTTGAATAAGCTTGACCGTCAGTGAATACGTTCACATTCATATGTATCTGTTAATATCATGCCATGTTTTCTGATTGTTTGGCTCTATCCTGTGAGTGAATAATGCGTAGGTTAGTGTATACTCCATCAGCTGTTTTCATTTCTGTCAGCTTTACGTTTTTGACAGTTTGGCGCCATCTTGTGACTGAATAATGCGCAGGTTAGTGTATACTCCATCAACTGTTTTCGTTTCTGTCAGCTTTACGTTTTTGACTGTTTGGCGCCATCTTGTGTCTGAATAATGCGCAGGTTAGTGTATACTCCATCAGC
>CAIGQV010019950.1:6951679-6971327 GCA_903798115.1 Danio jaintianensis | reverse complement strand
ACAGGTTAGTGTATACTCTATCAGGTCTTTTAGTTTCTGTCAGATTTGCGTTTAATTAAAGAATTAATAAACTATCACGGCTCAGAACAATGTTTTATGTCTATTGTTTATGTTTTGCATTGAAATTGAAATATTTCAAAACAGTTATGACAAAATAAAGCCTTGTTTACTGTAATCACTAGATGTTTGTAGTTTGGTACGTGCACCGAATCACAGGTCTGATTTCACAAAGTAATGTTTGAAAGCACCTAGCCCTAATTCACAAGCTGATTTGATTGACTTTTCGTCTAGAGTTTCTCTCATCTGGACTCTTAAACTGTCTCAAGGTTTAAAACATCTGACAAAATACTCACCACATAACCGACAGATGTCTTCACGTGTTAGATTTTCCATTAAAACCACGTGGAAATGTGATCTAATATTTATACGCTATATATCCGTCTTTTGGCAGTCGGAGTTGACAGAAACAAAGTGCAATGACAGCCAAACGCTATTGACACTGGCTGAAGAATGGAGTTTTCCTTCGCTGACTTACTGTACAGACAGACAAACAGACTCGGAGATTGTTACTCTTTGGATTCAAGACAAAATAAGTGAATTTGAATGTACGCAGAATCAGAAAAAGCAAAGACAAAAAGGAGGTCAGAGACTCGACTCTTAGACTTGATGGAGTTTTCCAGCAAAAAGCTGCTGTGGGTGGCCGTCGCATGGCCTACTTAAAGACACTACTGGATGTTTGTGGCTTTTAGTCCATCTGTGTTAGCTTAAAGTGATTGTACTGCAGAATTCGCTTTTAGCAAACAGTTAAAAGTTGCAGTCTTTGCTTTAAGGTGAAATTATTGGTCCTCTTGGAACTTAGAGAGGTACACAAATTTTAGCAATTGTATCTGACCACCAACATAGATTCAATGAAAAACAAAAGCAGATAATGGAGGTTTGAGTAATTGATAGAGTAGTTCATTAGTTCCTATTGTGTCCATTGGCTTCCATTGGTTTTCACTGATTATTTGAGTTCACCTGGGTCTCATTTTTGTTATTCCCAGCAGGCATCTTGATGTCAAAATTACATCAAATTGACATCAAATATGACGTCATAAAACACATCTAAAATGCTAATTGATTTGATGTCAAAACCTTGACAACTATCTGACATCCACACTAGTGTTGTCACAATACTGCAATTCGATACCAATCGATACAAAAATTTTAAAAACGTCCATTTCCTGCTAACATTTGAGCGCTGTTGAGCGTGTTCTTAAACAGTGCTGATTTGCCGTTGTGTTCACGTGCTCAACAGAAATGACTGTGATTGGCCGTGAAGGTCATCAGTTCACCGAACTCACCGCTGTTTACTGAGTGTAACCACAGATACAGGCACACTGGAGTGTTTTAAAGCTGTGAAGATCAGTTGATTCATCAGCGACACTCCAGTGTGTAAAAACAAGCTGAATAACGCTCAAATATTAGCGTGAAATGCTTTTTTTAAATAAAATTTCAGTACTGATAGGTATCGGAATCCAGTAACGTGACAACACTAATCCACACATTGATGCCCTTTTGACCACCAAAATAACGACCCAAAAAGTATTATAAGAAATCTTTTTTCATCTGAAAGCTTCAATTACTAATTACAAATTTGCACTGGATTTTGAATCCATGCATGTAAACTACCTTGATGTCAAAATGACATCAAACTGACTGAATTAAAAATACATCAAAAATCGATTCATTTTAGATGTCAATTTGATGTCGGAATCAATTGACTGCAAATCAATTAGCATTTTTGAAGCTTTTTTTATTTTTATTTTTTAAATGTTGTTTTGACATCAAGGTCATATTGGGGTGATATAAAGACAATAAGTCTCTTTTTTTTACTTCCTGACGTTAAAGTAGGATCCAAATCCCTCCCATTTTGAGGCCGACCGCAACTTGATGTAGGAGTGCGGTTTCCCCGCCCACCGAATTCATTGACAGCTGCGTATTAACATGTCTCCGTAGTAACGCGTATAATCATATCAACAAGACAGGACGTGCGCAAAGCAACCGGGAATAAAAGATCTGTTCAGCTCTCTGTGATCATCAATCATCATCAAATGTGATCAAGAATGAGTTTTACAAGTTTAACACGTGTTTAAAACAGTGCATGTTTGTAATCAATTACAGCGATTTACTTCAGCTTTACTTTATCACCACAGCCGCGTGTACAATTATAAAAGAAGACGCTTCAATCCCGGGTTGTGGAGGTTAAATCAGGTTTATTTTGTACATTAACATAACGGATATCCATACAGCACTGGATATTAATGTGTATCCTGTCACATTTGCTTTGCAAAACAGTGCAAACCTAAACGCACGCGCTTTCTATGTGTGTGTGTCTGCTGTGTGTTTGCATTTGTGTGTGTGTGTGTGTGTGTGTGTGTGTGTGCGCGTGCATGCGTGCGTGCGTGCGTGTGTGTGTGTGTGTGTGTGTGTAAACTTTGTAACGACATTGTGTGTGACTCATCGTTGCAACTCCACAACAAATACATCAAATAATCATTGGGAAAGTTCTTACTGTAATATTTCTCACAAACGTTACGTGAGATCTGCTTCCTTCATGTCTGTCTGTTATCTGAGGCAGCCGAGGGCGGAGATTGAGGCACACTGACAGGCACGTGGGAACGGTGGGCGTGGAGGACTAGCATTAAAGGCACAGTCCACCAAAACAGCTACAAGATGCTCAGAGCTAAAAATTACAAACTTCTGAACGGTATAATAAATAATCTGATGAGTGTTTTGAGCTGAAACTTTACAGACAATTTCTGGATACACAAAAGATTTATATTAAATCTGGAAAAAGGGGTAAACTAGGGGCCCTTCAAATGAGCTCCTACTTAAAGGGACAGTTCACCCAAAAATGTACATCAAATCTTTCTCAACTTTTATGAGTTTCTTTGCTCTGTTGAACACAAAAGAAGATATTTTGAAGCATGTGTGGACACTGGTAATCATAGACATAGTAGGAAAAGAATACTATGGAGGTCAATGGCTACCGATTGCTGAATATATTTATTTCATGTTATCAAATATCAAATACATTTTGCAACAACTGTAGGGTGAGTAAATGATGACAATTTTCATTTTTGGGTGAACTATCCTTTTAAGAGCAGGTCTAATCCAGCACAGCAGGAATTACAGTCACATACTGTACTTGTATGCAAAGAATTGTAAAGAGTTACCAGACATACATATTTAGAAATCTAATGTTAGTGGTATTCACCAGTTGTCTTTGTATGTCTTTGTGCTCATATATCATCTTCAATGATTTAGCACAATCATAAGGGATTGGTTCTCCTTTTTACTTTAACAATTCCATCACCTTTACATCTATGTTCCATCTCTATGTTACGAAACACATGCACACATTGAAAACTCAGCTTTGATCACACCCAGCAAGCATTTTTTTGTGTTTAAAAGCAGTTTAATAGCTGTCTAATAGGCATCTAAACAGACTTCTTGGCTAAAACCAGTCTAAATTTGGGCTGTTAGTGAAAATCTAAAGGACGTCTAGGAACAGACCAAAACTAGAGTAGTCATTTAGTTGACTTTACTTAAAATATGTGAGTAAAACTGTTGCTTTTAAAACGATTAGTTGACTTTACTTGAAAAAAATGAGTAAGCAAGTTGCCTTAAAGTTTTTAATTAAATGAACTATATGCATAATTACAAAAGTTAAGTTAAATCAATTTATCAGTTGGGTTTACTCACTTTTTTAAGTAAAGTAAATAATCACCTTTTACAGTTTGCTACTGTATTTAGCATTTGGTCTGACACAGAATTGGAGTATACAATATACCCAATATTTCCAGTTAGCTTTGCATTCTCATGAACCACCCTGTTCTCCGCTTGTACATGGATTATTATTTATTTCACTATTCGTGTCTCCTGCAGAAATGTGCTTATTTTTGGAACTCCAGCTCATGCTTGACCCGACCGGGGAGGAACAAAAGCTCCATTGAGTCATGTGGCTCATATTTGGAAACATAAAAAGATCCAGATACAGAATCTTCTGTGGCTACTGAATGCTTCTGTCACTTTTTTTGCCAAAAGCCATTTGTTAAAAACCTCCCGGATGCATGAATGGAGATGTTTCAATAGAGCAGCTGTGTCTATTGACATATTAATGATTTGAGTTCACCCTCACATCACATTCAGCTCTGAAAAGAAGTAGTGAATATATTAAGGAGTATGTAAAGTGAACAACATTTTCCTCTGTCCTGGCAATATGAATGATCACGCTCTTGTCCTTTTATTCAGAGCTGACCAGAACGAAACTGGGTATACAACACAAACCCATTTACTGTACTTTACATCTTGGCTTTACACAGAGACAGCCAATACGGGATACAGTTGAAGTCAAAATCATTAGCCGTCCTGTGAATATTTCAAATATTTCCCAAATGATGTTGAACAGATTCAGGAATTTTTCACAGTATTTCCTATAATATTTTTTTTTCTGGAGAAAGTCTTATTTGTTTTATTTCGGCTAGAATAAAAGCGGTTTTTAATTTTTTAAAGCCATTTTAAGGTCAATATTATTAGCCCCCTTAAGCAATATTTCTTTTGATTGTCTACAGAACAAACCACTGTTATACAATGACTTGCCTAATTACCCTAACTTTACCTAGTTAAGCCTTTAAATGTCACCTTTAAAGGAAAATTGGGGAAAAAATATACAGGGGGAGCTAACAATTCTGACTTCAACTCTATATTGATTTTTTTTTCCAGACATAACGAAAGCCATACAAAACATCTCCCTGCATTGAATCCGCAAACACAGTCTGTATCCCCTGCTATCTCTGTGCTACTGTGTATTTAAATCTGCACCACATCCTCCCTCACATGGCAGAGACTCTCACTGCTTCTTACAAGAAGTGTCAGTGGAAAATGTGATCATGTTTCAGAGAGTTTTGAGCTTAGTGCGGCGGACTATTTGTTCGGTTGGATGAGCTAAAATCAGAAACGCCAATGGACCCTTTTCACAAGATGATGCGTTTAACGGCCATCAGCATCTTAAATCCTTAAAAGTTTTTAATGTTTAGATTTTTTTTTTATGTATGAACTTTTATATGTATTTATCTATGTATTATGCATATTTGCATCAAATTACAAAAAAAGAATTACTGCTTGTGCGAGGTGTTTGTAACCGCCAACCTGATTTCACCAAGTAGGACATGTTCCAGGATTAACATCTATGTTGATCCTGGAACAACATTACAATCAGCAATTATCAATCAGAATTAAGGGATATGTTTACAGTTTATCTTAAGCAACCCAGGCTCATTATGGATACGTACCAATGTATACATTTCTGGACAGCACAAAATATGTCCCAGGAGCTACGTTTTTTTGCAGTTTTTGTTTTCGCGAATCCACCAGAGGCCGCTGTGTACGCTTTTTCAGATCTCAAATTTGTCTCGCAAGTGCCATTCGTGCCTGCTGTTCTCACGTAAATCCACCAGAGGCCGCTGTCGACTGACTGACCAACCGATACCACTACCCACCCCTTCCCAAAACCCAACCGACAGTGTTTTCAAAAGCAATCCAGAAAAGGAAAAGCCCTCGCAGCCACCTGATTTTTACCACTTTCTTACCCTGTTATTTACTTGTTTATTTTATTTTTTGGCTTTTGTTTTTGGTGTAACTGAGAATGTGATGATTGGCTTAGACAGAGTTCATTTCCATCGTTTGCCAATCAGAGGCAGAGTAGGGCGGATGTTCACACACAAGCACACACACAGTCAGTCGCACACACCAACCACCAGGAGTCAGAACGATGGCAAATCCGACAAGTTCAAAGGTAGCGTTTGCAAACTGGAAATATAAGCACTACTTTTCCCTCGTTGAGGTGAAAGGCAAGAATGTTTATGTATCGTGCAACTTATGCCCAGGAAAAAAAGAGTCTCTCTGCGTCGGTGACGAGTAATTCTCTAATCTAATGAAGCGCCTCACGTCATCACATGCTGCCACAAAATTAGTGAAACGTGAGCTCCGCTACCAGAGGAGGAGACAAAGACACGACGTCAAAGCTAATTTTCTCCAACGCAAACACGTATTACTCAGACAGAATTAAACTAAATAATATCTAGATACATAGTTGAGCACATGCTGCCGTTGTCGCTCACATTGTCCTACAACCACATTAAAATAGTGTAGATTAGTGGACAATGGTTTATATTTATTTTATAGTCATTTGACATTAGATTTTTTTTAAATAACGCAATAGTTACTTTCCCTGGTAATTAGTTACTTTTATAATTATGTAACTCAATTACTTACTCAGTTACTATTTGTGAGAAGTAACTAGTAAATATAACTAATTACTCTTTAAAAGGAACGTGCCCAACACTGCCCACAATAGGGGAAAAAAGACTATACTGTAAAAAATGCTGGGTTCCACACAATTCCTTCATGTTGTCCCAACACAAATTGATTAAGTTAAATTAATCGTTTTTAGAAATTTAAGTGGACTAATAAAACAATTAAGTTGTCCCCCCCAAAAAACTTAAATATTGTGTTGTTTCAACTCATACTACATAAGTAGCTTGAACAAGCAGCAAAAGTCTTTTTCTTTAGAGTGTATTACAACTTCCGTCTCATGACGACTTCCACTTCTGACAGAACACAAGGATTCAGTCGAACTAATTTGATTCACATAAGCCAAATTTGCTCTTCAGTGGTCTACTCTGCACCCAAATAGGTGGTTAAACTTCTTCTGCTTGCCTGTCCAGCTCGCCTTACTGTCGTCAGCTGTCGTTTTCATGGGTTTTTCAGGGCATCACAGTGGGTGTTTGCCAGCGTGAGCCAGGAGTGTATCCAGAAAGAGGGAAAGCCTCACTGCTGTCGTCCCACACACACACTACTGCCCCTACAATTTGCCTGATTTAACTGCATGTGCCGTGTAATTATGAGGGTCTGGAGCCGCAGTGATGAGTGTGCATTTCTCTCTTCTTCCTCTCGCAGTGCATGTTCTCCCAGCCGGCAGACCAAAGGAGGATCTGTGGAGTCTGTTTGAAGGTGAGCCACAAAACTCTGTTCAGCCATATTGTCTTAGACTAAAAAAATGTAAATGTGCTAAAGCTGTTCTTTCAGATATAGTGAATAGTATACTACACTGTAATAAGTTATTAGTTACTTAAAAGAAGTCAGTAAACCCATTGACTTAACTTTTATAATTATGCACATATTGTTTACCTAATAATTATAAGGCAATGAGTTTACTCTCTTTTTTTAAGTAAAGTCAACTAATCGCTTTTTACATTGAAGAGAAAAGCAGAGATGATGTGGGGGGTTTTTTGTTGCTGTTTTTTCGCTAGGCCAAACCATAACTATTGCTTTGATTCCCTGAACAAAAAAAACAATATAAATGTGTGACCTCCAAGGGTATTTGATTCATTTGCATTTAGTCATTTAGCAGACGCTTTTGTCCAAAGCGATATACAATTGAGGAGGCATTCAGCGATTCAACAAGAAGAGGCAATACACACAACAAGTGCTAGTTATACAAAGGAACTTGTTTGTGCTCAGAGAATTTAGTGCTAGAGTAACCGGTTACTCACTGAAGCTAAGCAGAGCTGAGCCTGGGGTGAGTTTCCCAAACAACATTCGTTTGGGAAAAGAATGATGTAGTGATGAGTGTTTCCCAAAACCGTATTTGCTTTGTCGCAGATCCATTGTTTGAACCACGTTAGTTATAACGTAAATAACGATGCTCTAAACGGGGTGGAGTATCAACTTCTTTAGAGAAAAAACCCATATTTTTTGTGCAAATTATATTGTTTTACACGCACATGCATTTAAAAAAAATCCAATATTAGTTTTGGTAAAAACATTCACTTGCTTTCCATAATAATTGAAATATATGTAAACGGCGCATATAGGGCCTACACTGTAAAACATTATATGATCAATTAGTCATGACAGCTTATGTGTTCATAAGGACTCATAAGGTTAATTTGATTCAGCTTAAAAATTTAATGTAACCAGGATTTTTTTGCAGTGTATGTTTCATTTGCAAATACT
Source organism: Danio jaintianensis (assembly GCA_903798115.1). Taxonomy (NCBI): domain Eukaryota; kingdom Metazoa; phylum Chordata; class Actinopteri; order Cypriniformes; family Danionidae; genus Danio; species Danio jaintianensis. The sequence goes on along the minus strand of CAIGQV010019950.1, from coordinate 6,963,266 downwards.
ATTGAGAATAAAATCACTTAGCTAACACGTATTGGTAAAAAAAGTGTGTTTCTCTTTACGTGTGTTTCAGATGTGTATCTGTGTGCTGTGCTGGTGTGTTGTGTTGGACTCTTGTGTATGTGCATGTTCACTATAGCTGTGAGCTGCCAGTATCTACAGAGGAAGAGACGCTTAAAAGGTATGGTTTTTGCTGCTGTTTATGTAAAATAATTTAATGAACAATTATAATGCATGTTAAGGATACTTTTAAGTATATGCAGAAGTCTAATCTATTTCTTTTATATGCTTTTATTTGTTAGAAAACTATCATTTGGTCAAGAGTCCGCAGAACAGGTAAGAAAAAGTTTAACCGCTGAATGCATTATTTGTGTATAATGCATTTCACAGTACATAGATTCAAAGCTTTACATAGTTAGCATTTATAATATGTCAATATGTTAGTTCCTTACATATGCATTTAGCAAGGCGGCATGGTGGCTCAGTGGTTAGCACTGTCGCCTCACAGCAAGAAGGTCACTGGTTTGAGTCCCGGCTGGGTCAGTTGGCATTTCTGTGTGGAGTTTGCATGTTCTCCCTGTGTTGGCGTGGGTTTCCTCCGGGTGCTCCGGTTTTCCCCACAGTCCAAACACATACGCTATAGGGGAATTGAATAAACTAAATTGCCCGTAGTGTATGAGTGTGTTTGTGAATGTGAGAGTGTATGGGTGTTTCCCAGTACTGGGTTGCGACTAGAAGGGTATCCGCTGTGTAAAACGTATGCTGGAATAGTTGGCGGTTCATTCCGCTGTGGCGACCCCTGATAAATAAGGGACTAAGCCGAAGAAAAATGAATGAATGAATGATTTGATTTACATTTTGGACACAATAAAAAACTGTCTGCATGTGTGTTCAGTTCGGGAGAGACGGTCACTAGTGTGGTCAGTCTGTCTCCAGTTCTTCCTAAGAAGGTCAGAAAGTACAAGAAAAACAAAACTGTGGAGCAGGCGGACGTTCCACCAGAGATACCGGCTAAAGGTAGAGTAAATTCTCCAAAATAAGCCTCTATATTTCTGCATGCATTAGAGGTGGGACGCTTCACAAAATGCCCATTCAGTTTGCTTTAAATCACAGCATATATGAGTTCACCCCTCACAAATCTCTCATATAAATTAATATTTGCTATAGGAAGCTTTACAATATTATATTTGTGCATATACATTAGATTAGTAAGTACTGAAGACAAATCTGGAGCTTATCTAACAAAATAACTTACGATAATGGTTCAAAACTAGTACACCCAAAGTTACATGTTAGAGAAAAATATTAAATACAAATTTAAAAAAAGGAAAAATCAAGAGAAGCAAAAAATATATAAAATTTAGTTGAAATTTAGTAGCTTGTAATTTATTTTCGCAATATTTTGCATGGATTTAAATGTATTATCTTTTTATTTCTAAAGATGTTCAGTGAGTAAAATATTATTTTAATAAATATATCTGTTTAATAAATCTTTTTTTGTTTAAATGCACCTATATTCACTGAGAAATGGATACAAATATTAATTTTCAAAATGTATGAAAATTACTCATTTATGTACTTAATTATGCTGAGCACTGTACCATACATCAGCATAAAATATGTAACCTTATGATCTACCGTTTACAGCAAGTTATTCTCAAGGCCATGTATTGTAATTTGAGTTTTAATTTAGTCTTTTGTTGTTGATTAATGGTAACGACGACAGCGTGTTAATTTTGGCTGCTGTCATCTCAATATTTCTGTTGTGGATACTCACATCAATATAGCATAATTTTTGTGACACTGTACAATAATACACTCAAAAAATGCTGCTTTTTCAAACTACTCTTTTAAAATGAGCTGAATCAACACAATTCTTGTTTTTTTGGGACAACTTAAATGTTTTATGTTCAATCCACTAAAATTTGTAAAAACGGTTAAGTTCACTTAATCGATGTGTGTTGGGACAACGAAGGAATTGTGTAGAACCCAGCATTTTTTACAGTGTAATTAATATTTGTATATTACTCTGAGGGTTGGTGTAGGGGTAGGTGTTAATAAAACACAATTTAATGGGTAATTTAATAAATAATATGAATAATACTCAGTATATTGCTGCTTTTACATTACTGTGAGGGTTGGGTTTAGGGTTGGTGTAGGGGTAGATGTTAATAAAATACAATTATTGTGTTATTTAATAAATAATATGAATAATACTCAGTATATTGCTGTTTTTACATTACTGTGATGGTTGGGTTTAGGGTTGGTGTAGGGGTAGATGTTAATAAAATACAATTATTGTGTAATTTAATAAATAATATGAATATTACTCTGTATAATTGCTGTTATTACATTACTGTGAGGTTGAGTTTAGGGTTGGTGTAGGGGTAGATGTTAATAAGATACAATTATTGAGTAATTTTATAAATAATATAAATAATTCTCCTTAACTTCCAGCCATAGCTGTATCCCTTCTAGCTATGGGATCACAAATTCCAGTCAAATACCAAAACACTCCAAACATCCCGTCAAATGATAAAAAATTAATTAAAATGTGTATACGTTTGGGTTGTTTGTCAGCGCCGCGCTGCCCATTGGGTGGCGATAGTGAACACGTCTTCTCTGCGCTGTCGAGTCGGTCGCGCAGCTAGGTCCATTGGGCCGCGCAGATGACATGCCTGCGCAGCGCGAGCACTGTAAAACCACGCTGCCTCCTCCTACATTTGGATTGTTTGGCTTCCCATAGGTTTCCTCCGGGTGCTCCGGTTTCCCCCACAGTCCAAACACATGCAGTACACGAGAAACAAACTATTCATTTTATTTTATGAACCGCCCCATCCCTAGCATGCATTATATTGCTGAAGTGCCTAAATATCGTTTTAATAAGCAAAACATTCCATCTCAGCCCCTATTGCAGACAAAATGCGCAAGCCGAAGCTTTTAAAACCTCAGCCCAGAAAAGTGGTTTTGGTAAGTTGCTTCAATGAAATGCATGTTATTTGTGTTGTGGAGCAGCCAATTGTTGTGTTTAATATGTCATATGTGACCCGACAGCCCAAAATTGCAGAGGAGAGTCTGACATACGCCGAGCTCGAGCTGATCAAACCACTGCCTGAAGCCAAAGCTGCAGGCACAGGAACCGTGTACGCTCAGATACTCTTTGAGGACAAGCCTGTGTAGCATTGCATTGCATTGAAGGACGTTTATTTATAATGACACAATGTTGATTCTATTCGTTGATGTTTCTGTGTTTTATACATGCACACTTAAGTGAACTGTACATAATGTATATGCAAATTCTCCATGACTTTATAACCTGTGACGCAAACAAGTTTCATATTTAGCTAATTCTTCAGCTAACTGCAAACTAAGAAGCATATGAAAGCCAAACAGTCTTAAGAAACCATGTTTTCATGTATCTGATCTGCAAAAAAAAGGCGGCATGGTGGCTCAGTGGATAGCACTGTCGCCTCACAGCAAGAAGGTCGCTGGTTCGAGTCCCGGCTGGGTCAGTTGGCATTTCTGTGTGGAGTTTGCATGTTCTCCCCGTGTTGGCGTGGGTTTCCTCCGGGTGCTCCGGTTTCCCCCACAGTCCAAACACATGCGCTATAGGTGAATTGGGTGAACTAAATTGGCTGTAGTGTATGAGTGCGTGTGTGCATGTGAGAGTGTATGGGTGTTTCCCAGTACTGGGTTGCGGCTGGAAGGGAATCCGCTGCGTAAAACATATGCTGGAATAGTTGGCGGTTCATTCCGCTGTGGCGATCCCTGATAAGGGACTAAGCCAAAGAAAAATGAATGAATGAATGATCTGCAAAAAAAACACTCTTTTTTTAAATTGAACAAAATTGTATTCCACCGAAAACAAAAGTGTAAGATGCATTAACTTGAGAAGCAAATGGCAATATATTAAGTGATGTTTTCTAAAAAAATGTAAGAAATTTTCAAAATTAAGTACGTTTAAAATGGAAAAAAATCAAATCAAAACATGTTAGATCAAACATATTAGGTCAGGAAAATACATTTAATTCAATGTACAGTGGTCCCTCTCCATAACGTGGTTCACCTTTCGCGGTCTCGCAGATTTTTTTTAGTGCAATTTGACATGCTTTTTTTTTTACAGCACATTGTGTTCTGCGTCCTGATTGGCTGTAGACCATTGTCAATCAATCTCCTCCGTGTCTCCTATACAGTACAGAATGCGTTCAACTTGCCAAATTTACATAAATCTTCGATCGCTACAGTGTGACTCTGAAGTGCTGTATTGTATGTTTGCAAGTTTTCTCCCCACAATGTTGACGAAACATTCTGCACCGTCAAAGGGACCTGCGGTAGCACCCAAAAGGCAGAGGAAGATGCTAACCATCGCACAAAAAGTTGAACTTCTGGACATGCTAAAGGAAGGTAGAAGTTACGCGAGTGTTTAAACAAGAGAGAGAAGTGTGAAAATGTTAATGCATGTCTGAGAAAAGTGTATAAAGTGTGTAGTGAGGGGTTTAACAGCCTTAAAACATCTATAACAACTGTAAAAAAGAAAAAAAAACGAACTACTTTGCGAATTTCACCTATCGCAGGCTATTTTTAGAACGTAACTCGCACGATGGGGCGATGCGGTGGCTCAGTGGTTAGCACTGTGGCCTCACAGCAAGAAGGTGGCTGGTTCGAGTCCTGGCTGGGCCAATGTGCATTTCTGTGTGGAGTTTGCATGTTCTCCCCGTGTTGGCGTGGGTTTCCTCCGGGTGCTCCGGTTTCCCCCACAGTCTAAACACATGCGCTATAGGGGAATTGGGTGAACTAAATTGGCCGTAGTTTATGAGTGTGTGTAAATGAGTGTATATGGATGTTTCCCAGTATTGGGTTGCAGCTGGAAGGGCATCTGCTGCGTAAAACATATGCTGGAATAGTTGGCGGTTCATTCCACTGTGGTGACCCCTGATGAATAAAGGGACTAAGCCAAAGGAAAATAAATGAATGAATGAATGAATGAATGAATGAACCACTGTATTGAAAACTTATTTTTCTGACCCCACTGTCGAGATCTTTTTTCAAATTTACAAGACTTAATAATTTTGCTTCTCAAGTTAACTCATCTTAAAGAATGTATATATATATATTGTTTGTTTTCACTAACTAAGGAAAGACTGGCAATGAATTCTGTGGTAACAAAAAATAAATAAAAAATCAGGCCACAGAAGCTCAACTTGTGTTGAACCCGGAAAATTCCTTTAAATCTGTCAAACTGCTCAAGTCTGTTTATTTTCCTTCTCGTTTTGTGCGACTTCTTTTTAATGGAAGAACTTTTTTAGGATTTAATAATGGAAATATCAGGGCGTATCCATATCTGGAACAGACATGCCGCCACCACTGATCCGACTCCGACCCCTTCAGACTCCAAATAAATACCACCAAATCTCTTCCACCAAGGGGTTTTAGACACGATCACTTTTTTAACTGTGAAATCTAAAGGTTCCTCGCAATAAGAGCCTTCGCCACTAACAAGAACCATCTGTGAATGACGTACAGAGTCCCATATGCAGAAAATATACTGTCTATCTCCTGTGTTGTAAGTATACTGTAAATTAAACGTTTGTATGTGAAAGAACATGGCTGAAGCTCTCCCTTTTACTGTGTATATCAATCGCAATTTCTAAATTCTGCATCTAAAAACGATACTCATGTTCAGTTCCTGTGAGGGTTTTGTGTGAACTGGGATTTGCAGGAGGCAGAATTTCACATGTGTTTGTGTTTAAATGGGGGGGTTTCGTTCTTGTCAACGCCTCTCTTATTAAAGAAGTACCACGGTAAATGCAGGGTGGAGAGAATATGTAGTATTCAGAAGTATACAGAAATACTGTAGTCATAAAGGGAAAGTTCATCTCAACATTAAAATGCTGTCATCATTTATCTACCCTGCAAACTACACTCCATAAATGACTTCTGCTGCTTGTTTAAACTACTTATTTCAAATGAGTTGAAACACAATTCTTAAGGTTGTTGTTCGATCCACTTAAATTTGTAAAAACGATCAAGTTAACTTAATCGATTTGTGTTGGGGACACAAATCGTTCCTCTACTTGTAATATAACGCAACTGTGCAAACAATGCCTCTCGGCTCATTCGCTGTCAATCAAATGTCCTTATTTTATTGGCTTGTATTTTAAGTCAGTATAATCTAATTTATTGAGTTTAATTTTTATAGTCGTACAAAATTTTAGTTACTACAAAGAATTTTTGGTTTTCAGCCGAGTGCATCCAGAATTTTCCAACACAGGGTCAATGGGAAAATGTGCCCAGGGATACATTTCTGAGAACTGAGAAATATGTGCCTCAGGGTACATAATGGCTGCATTTTGTGTGCAAAACAAACGCTATACGGCACTGCAAAAAAAAAATGCTTTTCTTACTTAAAGGTTTTGGGCCCTATCATACTCCCGGCGCAATAAGGCGCAAGACGTATTTGCCCCGACGTGTTGCTATTTTCAGACCAACGCAACCTTAATTTTCCCGTTATCCGCCACGTTGTTTAAATAGCAAATCCATTTGCGCCACTATGTGGACTTATGGGTGTTTCGGTCTAGAAAAGAGGGGTGTTAATGCGCATTGTTGGCGTGTTGCTATTTTGAGAAACTGAAATAGACTGTGCAATAGACCAGCTGAAAGCAGGTCTAAAGTCCAGCACAGAGTGCAGTAGTTGTGCACCTCGCTTACACATTGCTTAAAACACGCAGGATGTACAGCAATACACAAATATCTTTACAAATGAAAAAGAATTAAAGGATTAAAATATTACAAAAACTACTATTTTCTACATAAATATAAAAACCACTGCCTCATGCCTTCTTCATCTCGGGGGGCTTTTTTAGTTTATTCATGACAACTTGCTTTTGTATAATGTTATTATTATTATTATTTATTATATGCATATTTACATTTGTTTTATTAAAAACAAGCTTAGATTTGTCCACCTGTCGGGTTTTGGACCATATGGGGCATAGCATGTGTATTTGGATATAACTCAGTTTTTGACCACACTTCGTTATTATTGTTCATTTATTCGTTTGCTGGAAACTAGAACTGAATTTAGAAATAGTTTTGGAACAAATCTTTGCGCTTAACAAACGAAAATAATTATGGATGTCTTCAGTGGAGTGAGTACAACACCGTTTTTCTAATCAACGAAAGAGAGAAAGAGAAAGAGAAAGTAAAGAGGCCGATTGGAGGAGGCTCGTTCTTTATCCTCGTGCTGCAGATGCCCTGTTTCTGCCTAGATCGTTAAAATAGAGCCCTTTGTCTTGTTTCTAGTTCAAATGTCTAAAAATTCTTAAATCAAGAAGCAAGAAAAAAAATACTGTTTTGTTTTAAGAAATAATATGCCAAAATGAAGTGAGTTTTTCCTTAAAACAGGCAAAATAATCTGCCAATGGGGTAAGCAAGATAATCTTGTTTTTCTTTTTGACAAACGATTATTTTGCTCACCCCATTGGCAGATTATGTTGTGGGTCAGTCAATATCAAGCTGATATTTTATGCAGTGACAAGCTAACCGGCTTCTCTCACAGCCGTTAATATGCGCAGAAATCTACACAGCGCTGCCTGGTGGATTTACGAGAAATATAACCTATATCAAAACGTGCCCCAATAATGTATTTGAGATTGTAAAAAATGCATACGGCGCCCTCTGTGCATTTTTAAATCTGCAAGCAGACGTTGTCCAGGGTACATATTGCTCAGTTCTTAAAAATGTAGCCTTGGGCACATATTCCCAATAAGCCTGGGTTGGAACTTTTGGTTTCGACCCAGAATTTGGATTTCGGTGCATCCCTAAATGTTCTCTTTAATAGACATAATGCCGTTGTAATTTTTAGTGAATCTGCTATATTAGCACTAATAACATTATCTGTTTGACAGATAGTAATGTCCACACCTTTTGCTCATTGGTGCTCCTTTTGCATCAAAAGATTTAACCCTGTCTTGAATTATCCTTTGTGAAAAGGAAAATGCATAAAGGTGTATTATAAGCTCTGGAAAACTGAACTTTATTTGAATCAAGGATGTGGTTTTTGCTCCATTTTTTTTATTGTTGGTACCTCCGCTGACCTACTTCACAAATGTTTACCTGGAAATCATTCAAAGAATCTTGTCTGAGACTCCTCCGACGGTCCAAAAAATGGAAATCTTTCCTTTTTGAGCTAATTTAAACAGTGTCTACTTTTAGTATAATGTTTCACTGGTTTTTGGTGTGTCTCCCCGGAGTTATTTTAGGTTTATTTGGGGCATGTTAAAGCAACACAAGCACTGTTTTTTTTCCCTCTCATCTGGTGAACTTTTCCACATTTTATTACAGATGTCAACAAACTCTTCCAGCGTTGGCTGTAAATCACAACTGGTGTCCTGCAGTTTCCAAAATGTGTCAGTAAAGCAGTGTTTGCATGTACAGTGTATGAATTGTAGGATGGTGTTTATAGAGCCATTATGTGTTTTTTTCTTAGGCATATTAATGGGAAATTCACTAAAAAATGTTTGTCTGTCTTTACGCAACTTCCAAAACCACACTGAAAACAATTTGGTGGCAAAGCAATTTACAGATTTATCATTGAATTAATTAAATGTGACTTTTTGAAGCATAAACATAGATACTGTCAGTGTTGGGGGGGGGGAAGCAATATATTACAATCTTAAGTTTTTTGTTTTTTTTAAAAAAGAAAATTTACTAAATGTGTCACTTTTTAAGGAAAGTAATGTTAAAGTGTTTAGTTATTTTTGCATTTTAGTGTATAATATAGGATTAAAATTGTACAGTGGTGGAAAGAGTACTGAAAAATCATACTTAAGTAAAAGTACCATTACTTGCCTAAAAATGTAGTGCAAGTAGAGTAAAAGTATCTGTTGTAAATATTACTCAAAGTATGAGTAAAAAGTAGACCTTTCAAAAGTACCCAAGAGTAGTGAGTAGTGAGTATTACGCTATAAAAAGCTGAAGCTGATGATTTGATCACCAGCGCGACGTCAGGTGACCAAAATTCAATGTCTAGGACAATGTTATTTTGATGTCCAATAACGACATCAAATGACGTTGGTATTTGATTGATTTTAGGTTGTGTTGGAAAGTGACCAAAATCCAACGTTGAGCCAACATCTTAAACCAACGTCATATTAACATCAAATACTGACATTTATTCGTCAGGTATGGCAACCGAAATCCAACGTCTGATAGACGTCATAGTGGTAACGTCCACACAACGCCAAGCTGTAACATCATTAGATGTTGATATTTGGTTGATTTTAGGTTGGACGTCGGACATTGACGTCGGCCTGACGTTGGGTTCTGATGTCAACCCGATTTTCATTTTTAAACAAAATGCAACGTCCCCACGACGTTGGGGTACAACGTCAATCTGACGTCATGTTGACATCCTGTGCCTGCTGGGTGTTTAAGGCCAGTAAACATCCGTCATCTTCTCATCAGTGACATGCATCTAAACAGTCTCTGGGTCAATGCTTGTAAAGATTTTGAACATCTTCTTGGACACTTTTAACACTTCCAATCAGTTTGCTGCGATTATAAATCGCCCGTCTTGAGGTAGTTCATTATGATTTACCTTCTATGTGCGATCTGATTGGATCAGGAATCACAGGACTGATTTTTCTAATCCCCATAGACAAGAAAAAATAAAGTAGTGACTGCAGGTTGAAGGAAAGTAGTGGAGTAAAAGTACCGATACAGCAGTAAAAATGTACTCAAGGGAAAGTAACAGTACACATTTATAAAACTACTTAGTAAATTACAAATCCTGAGAAAAATTACTCAATTACAGTAGTTTGGGTATTTGTAATTTGTTACTTTACACCACTGAAATTGTAACATATTACATTTTACCCAACACTGCATACTATAAAGAAACATACTACACTTTTCAAATATAAGATATATATGATATTACATATCAAATATATGACATTGTATATCATAATGTGTATATAAATTATACATTTGAATGGTTTTACAGTTTTTATTGGCTTGTATTTTAAGTCAGTATAATCTTTTTTATTGAGTTTAATTTATATAGTCATACAAAATTTGATTATTTAATAATTATAGTAATAGTTATTACAAAGAATTTTCGGTTTTCAGCCGAGTGCATCCAGAATTTTCCAACACAGGATCAATGGGAAAATGTGCCCAGGGATACATTTCTGAAAACTGAGAAATATGTGCTTCGGGGTACATAATGGCTGCATTTTGTGTGCAAAAAAAATGCTTTTCTTACTTAAAGGTTTTGTCTTGTTTCTAGTCCAAATGTCTAAAAATTCTTAAATCAAGAACCAAGCAAATAAATCTGTCTTGTTTTAAGAAATAATATGTCAAATTGAAGTGAGTTTTTCCTTAAAACAAGCAAAATAATCTGCCAAATTTTTCTAATATAATTATATTTATCATAATGTGTACATAAACTATACATTTCAGTTTTTTACAGTAAAACTCAATGGGTCAGAGTTCATTTTGAAGGATTTAAAAACGATAATAATGTATTATAGTAGATTATATAATTCCATATACGTTACAAACTGCAAATAAGATTCGATAGAGTATAATACTTGCTCTTTAAGTACTGTGCAACATTAACATTGCTATTGTCTTGTTTATTACTGTGAAGCTGTTTGTTGCTCGTGTTTTTCAGTCATCACAAATCATCCGTCAGACCATCCGTGTCGTTTTAACATGAGATGTGACAGAATGAGTAGGAGAAAACAAGACGGCGTTCTCAGAACCAGAAACCAGATCCTCTCATGTGTGTGTGTAAGTGTGAAGCGGTGGTGTGTGAAGACTGAAATCTGCTCTCCAAGGAGCCCTTAGATCACCTTTCCCACACAAGCAGTTTAATGTTCATTTAATGACACATGCACTAAAGCATCTTAAAAAACAAGCAAGGGGAAAAAACACTGATTATCATTAACTAATAATTACGTAGACTATTTGTATTTATACATACATCAGAACTTGAAAATGTTTTTAATTGTGTGTATGAATGAAACTTATTAGTTCTTATTATTGTAGTTAATTTGGAGTTTTCTACATTTAAGTCCACTTCTAAGAAGTTTAGCATGGAAAGGGCTAATATTTTAATCAAAGTACATATAACAAAAATAAAATAATAATAATAATAATAATAATAATAATAATAATAATAATAATAATAATAATGCAAACAATAAATAATTATAAAACAGTTTTTATTATATTTTATTTGAATTTCATTTCTTTATTTGTATTATTAGTTTAGTTTTTCATTCATTCATTCATTCATTCATTTTCTTTTCGGCTTAGTCCCTTTAGTTTAGTTTTTACCATTATTTAATTTATCTTAACAAATTTTTTATTATTTTAAAATCTTTTATCTTGAGTGTTCACTTCTACGTGTTTAAATGTGTTTTTGTTGTTGTTTTTATGTGTATTAATTACACATAATTACTACTACTACTACTACTAATAATAATAATAATAATAATAATAATAATAATAAAGTTAACAAACATAATAAAAATAATAATAATAAAGTGAATAAACATAATAATAATAATAATAATAATAA
>CAIGQV010019950.1:6877001-6922673 GCA_903798115.1 Danio jaintianensis | reverse complement strand
GATAGATAGATAGATAGATAGATAGATAGATAGATAGATAGATAGATCGACTCATAGAATCAGATAGAATCATTCAAACACTAGCTCTAAAGTGACGTTGGTGAATTAGTAATGGCTTCTGCTGTTTTGACGTCAGCTGCAGATGTGAATGAATGGTGGAAGAAAGTAGTTCCTAATACAAAAGGGTTTTTAGACTCTCCGTGTTTGATTTTCTTTTTTATATACACAATTATGCCATCGAACTGTTGTATAAATGCAATATCACACGAGTTGTAGTGCGATATGGCTGTATATCAGCACTGGTGCCAACGCACACCTCCCACCAATGCCGGTATACAGCCATATCACACTCCAACACGTGTGATACTGCTCATTTAAACTATTACAAATGGTTATAAAAGTCACTTTTTCAAATTTGTCAAGGTTAAAAGTTGTAGGAAGGAAGATCAAGCTCCCATAATGCAATTCAAAAGCATTAATAAATGGGGGGGGGATGGGGGATAAAAACATAAATCTGAACATAAAACTGCTAATTTACTGATATTTTTCACAATGTAGATGTTGCCTGGTGGCAGTCAAGTAATCAAGATACTGCTAAAGCCTACAGTATGATTCCAGCAATGGCCACTGTCTTCCACTGGTCTCCATTAGACAGAGCAGGGCTGCTGAACCCACCACACCCATACACATGGATAATGTAATCAAGAAGCCTGCAGCTCTGTTCAGAGGGAGACATTATGGAAAAAGCCATTGGATAGGTTTTGACAGATGGTTGCCCGTCTCAGTAGCTCATCTCTGTAGTAGTTCATTCTAGTAGAGGCATACTGAATGAATAATATTGTCTTTGATGACTTCCATATATAAATAAATGTAATTAATAAATATAAAATAAATAAACACATAAAAACATAAATAAATAAATGCATGAAGTAATATAACATTATAGTAGATAGTGTATATATATATATATATATATATATATTTACTTCATGCATTTATATCGACTGACTGAAACGATTATAAAATAAATGTATTATATGTGTGCGTGTGTAAAAACAAATAAATTACAGTTTAAAATAATACAATATAAATGAAAAAAAATTACATGCAGAAAATAATGAAGTACAAATAAATTCATTTATTTAGGATTCAATTAAATTTAATATATATATATTTTTATTCAGTTTTATTAAGTCATATATTACTATATTTATTTATATATTGTTACTTTTATTGTTTTGTATTATTTGTATTTTTTCATTTATCTATCTATCTATCCATCTATTGTATGTATATATTATATTATTATATAATATATATTATGGGCGGCACGGTGGAGCAGTGGGTAGCACAATCGCCTCACAGCAAGAAGGTCACTGGTTCGAGCCTCGGCTGGGTCAGTTGGCATTTCTGTGTGGAGTTTGCATGTTCTCCCCGTGTTGGCGTGGGTTTCCTCCGGGTGCTCTGGTTTCCCCCACAGTCCAAACACATGCGGTATTGGGGAATTGGGTAAGCTAAATTGTCCGTAGTGTATGTGTGTGAATGAGTGTGTATGGATGTTTCCCAGTGATGGGTTGCAGCTGGAAGGGCATCCGCTGCATAAAACATGTGCTGGATAAGTTGGTGGTTCATTCCGCTGTGGCAACCCCAGATTAATAAAGGGACTAAGCCGAAAAGAAAATGAATAAATGAATGAATGAATGAATAATATATATTAATACTTTTTTTGCAGGATTAGTCCTCTATACATATTGAGTGATGTGAGAAATATGTGCATGTGTATAATTAACATATGCTGAAAATCAGTTGCTTCAGACAATTAAATGTGAAAAAAACTAAAACAAATGAGTCCTGATTGCTGCAATCAACTTGACTGGGAATTGATTTTAGTGGCACTTAATTGGAAAGTATTTGTTCCATATAGTGACCTTAAAAGGTCTTACATTAGAAACAAATCATACTATTACACATTTGATCTGAAGCAAAAGCATCTGAAAATAAAAAGGCTTCAATTTTAAGACAATTTAAAAATACAAGTTGAAGTCACGCAGGATGATGGGCTCAACAAAAGCATATTGATTAACAATGCTGAAGCTCACAGTAGCCCTCTGTCTTTGACGCTTTACAAATGATCATTCAAAATCACTTCCAATACAGAGAAATTAATGTCATTGTTTACTTTCAGAACCCAACTGTTGCACTCTAAAGCATGAATCTGAGACTTAAAGAGCAATGGATTTGGAGTGAAATAATACAAATGTAACACACATTGCTTTCTCTTCTCCTCTGAAAGCTTCATATGCATTGATTTTGAGTCTACAGCCCAGAGGCATAAGATGAGTTTGTATGTACTAGACTGACTACTATCATTTATCCATAGGGACACAGATTGTTCGCAGTCCAGTCTTAAGCCTCGAGCATCATGCCATGTATGTGGCCAGAGCACTGTAGTTTTAAAATCCTGCAAAATGTGGTATGCTTGTTTCATTACTAAACACAAACAGCATAGGATTTTTCTGTTTTTGTAAGATTAGATATATATATGTGGCACGGTGGCTCAGTGGTTAGCACTGTCGCCTCACAGCAAGAAGGTCGCTGGTTCGAGTCCCGGCTGGGCCAGTTGGCATTTCTGTATGTTCTCCCCGTGTTGGCGTGGGTTTCCTCCGGGTGCTCCGGTTTCCCCCACAATCCTAACACATGCGCTATAGGTGAATTGGGTAAACTAAATTGGCCGTAGTGTGTGAATGTGAGAGTGTATGGGTGTTTCCCAGTACTGGGTTGCAGCTGGAAGGGCATCCGCTACATAAAACATATGCTGGAATAGTTGGTGGTTCATTCCGCTGTGGCGAAACCTGATAAATAAGGGACTAAGCCGAAGGAAAATGAATGAATGAATGTTTAGAAATGTTTGAAAATCTTCTCTCCGTTAAACAGAAATTGGGGAACAAATAATTCTGACTTCAACTGTATGTACAACGTCCACTAAAATTGCAGAGAAACACCAAGAAACTTGAATTTTTTAAACAAAAATAATGAAATAGCACTTTAAAACACACTCCCATCATCTTTGTTTGAAAACCATTGTCTTGGCACATCTATATTAAGTCAAACGTCAGACTGCAGAGGTTTCTGTATCAGCTTCACCTCTGGCTAAATTACACTCTAGAGATCCTATTAGTGTTTGAGAACTCATTCGCTTTGGGCATGAAAAAACTAAACTAGCAACTGATACAGGAGAATCCCAGATTAAATGACCAGAGGAAAAATGTGGGAAGAGGATGATCCTTCATACTATGCAAAAGGAGATCAAGCATGAAGCAAACAAAGAATTGTGTGGCCTGCATCATGCTGAAGATTAATATTTGTTCAGTTTTTTTTATTATAATTTGTGCTTTATGTTTGTATTATTTAAATGCAGTTGATACCCCTAAAGCCTAAAGATTGTGCTGTCTTTAAAATGCTAAACATACAGTAGTATTGTTTTTGTTGATAAATCTTGAATAGTGCCGCACGTGTGCGTACTGTGTAAAATTCATTCAGTCTTTTTCCTTCGGCTTAAGCCGCCTTTCCACTGCACACGACAAACGACAGACCGGAAGTCATTCATTGCCAATAAACAGTAGTCCGGAAGCTGCATGGAGTTCCGATCTTCTCCGTATGTGGAAAATTCAGATCCGATTTGAGCTGCGGATACGTTGAAATATTTGAACTCCTGCGACTAGACTGTTCGCGACCGGCCGACCGGATGTGATGTACTCCAGTGTTGTCCAAGCAGGTCCATGCGCGCGAGAAGAGAAATACTTTTTTTTTTCGTTATTTTTGAATCAGAAAAAAAGTCCATATAAAAAAACCATTTCTATTCATAAAATTTTTTTATGTTGTCTCCACAATCCCTCCAAAAATTTTTGTGGTCTATGAGTTTCTAGTATTGCATTCATTCAACCATGGTGAACGCACGGAGAATAAAGGCTCTTGCTTTTGCACTCCTTTATTTCGGACACCGCGAGAATCAGCTTCTCTCCCATGGTGCACGACAAAACTGAAAATTTTGTGCAACAGCCACAAGGGGGCGTATTCGGACAGTCATGTCCAAATGTCGTGTGCCGTGGAAAGGCGGCTTTAGTCTCTATTTCAGAGGTTGCCAAAGCGAAATGAACCGCCATCTGTTCCAGCATGTTTTACGCAGTGGATGCCCTTCCAGCTGCAACCCAGTACTGGGAAACACCCATACACACTTGCATTCTCACACACACACTCATACACTACAGTCAATTTAGTTAATCCAATTCACCTATAGCGCATGTGTTTGGACTGTGAGGGACACTGGAGCACCCGGAGAAAACCCACGCCAACACGGGGAGAACATGCTAACTCCACACAGAAATGCCAACTGACCCAGCCGGGACTCGAACCAGCGACCTTCTTGCTGTGAGGCGACAGTGCTAACCACTGAGCCACCACGCCATACCACCAACACTACGCAAACTAAACCATACCAAAGCAGTTTTGCTAACTAATTTGCATCTTAAACCGCGAAAGTCACCATAAGATCTAAATAAAATAAAAATCGTTTGATTCTGCTTTCTTGCTTTTTCGGATTAAACAAAACTGATTCCTTTTTTTCCATGCATGCTTGTACTGTATGTCAAAAATGGAGACTGAAGCTGACAGGCTTTGAAAAAAAGACACAAAAGCACCATAAATGTCTCATAAAAGTGGTTGGAATGACTCATGAAGTCCTCTGAAGTCATGCGATAGCTTACAATGCTCCTTTTTGTGCTCCACAAATGATGACAATTTTCCCCTCTGCTTCTGTAAGGTCTAGATGTATAAGATGGCGACACGGTGTCTCAGCGGTTAGCACTGTCGCCTCACAGCAAGAAGACCACTGGTTCAAGTCCAGGTTGGACCAGTTGGCATTTCTGTGCGGAGTTTAAATGTTCTCCCAAGTGTTGGCGTGGGTTTCCTCCGGGTGCTCCGGTTTTCCCCACAGCCCTAACACATGCGCTATAGGGGAATAGGATTAACTAAATTGCCCGTAGTGTATAAGTGTGAATGTGAGAGTGTATGGGTGTTTCCCAGTACTAGGTTGTGGCTGGAAGGGAATCCACTGTGTAAAACATTTGCTGGAATAGTTGGCGGTTATTTCCGCTGTGGCGACCCTTAACAAATAAGGGACTAATCCAAAGAAAAATGAATGAATGAATGAATGAATGTATAAAAGAAAATGTTTGCGGTTTCAAAACCGCGGTAAATCTTGAAACCAGTTACCGTTCCATGCCTACGCCACGCCGGCAGCTAGCTCTCTGCAACTCTCACATGGTCGCCAACTGAAGCTAAGCAGGGCTGCGCCCGGTCAGTACCTGGATGTGAGACCACATGGGAAAGCTAGGTTGCTGCCGGAAGTGGTGTTAGTGAGACCAGCAGGGGGCGCTCAACCTGTGGTCTGTGTGGGTTCTAACGCCCCAGTACATTGATGGGGACTCTATACTGCTCAGTGAGTGCCGTCTTTCGGATGAGACGTTAAACCGAGGTCCTGACTCTCTGTGGTCATTAAAAATCCCAGGATGTCCTTCGAAAAAGAGTAGGGGTTTAACCCCGGCATCCTGGCCAAATCTGCCCACTGGCCTCTGTCCATCATGGCCTCCTAAGCATCCCCATATCATAATTGGCTTCATCACTCTGTCTCCTCTCCACCAATCAGCTGGTGTGTGGTGTGCGGTCTGGCGCAATATGGCTGCCGTAGCGTCATCCAGGTGGATGCTGCACAGTGGTGGTGGATGAGGAGATTCCCCCCATTGTGTAAAGCGCTTTGAGTGTATAGAAAAGCGCTATATAAATGTAAGGAATTATTATTATTATTATTACTAGATATGCTCGCTGACATGTGCGTTTCTTCACCTACAGCCAGGTCCAAGAGCATGGTGATGGGAGAGGCATCCCGTGGCTCATGCCGGCCCACCTCACCGAGTCTCCAGGAGGGGGTGCTAAAGGCTGGCTGGTTGAAAAAGCAGAGGAGCATCATGAAGAACTGGCAACTGCGCTGGTTTGTGCTGCGTGCCGACCATCTCTTCTTCTACAAGGATGAGGAGGAGACCAAACCACAGGTATGTTCAGCTTTAGACACATGGATGCACTTTCTTATAATCACTCCATATCTCTAGAAAAACATTGTGAATTTCTGAAGTGTGTCTCACACAGGCGAGTGGGCTTGACAAACCACCTGTAGAAACACTCTTCTCTCCGTATGCCAGGGGTCTCAAACTCAAATTGGTGGGAGGCCACTTCAGTGAATGACAATTCATAGGAGGGCCATTTTATCATTTAAGCACAAGAAAAAAGTGGAAACCCGACATAATTGATGCACTTTAGGACAACAGACATGACGTTTATATTTCAAGCATTACCTGTCACCAGTGATAATGCAAATCAGCACGTTTACTGTGTCACACATCAACTGCTGAAATATATCTGTGGCTGTTGTGTGTATGGGCGAGCATTAGACACACAATCAGTCATTCTTCCGCAGAATATATGCAGGCAAAACTCTAACTTTTTGTTTCTTTTCACTCATTCATTCATTTTCTTTTCGGCTTAGTCCCTTTATTAATCTGGGGTCGCCACAGCGGAATGAACCGCCAACTTATCCAGCATATGTTTTATGCAGCGGATGCCCTTCCAGCTGCAACCCATCACTGGGAAACATCCATACACACTCATTCACACACATACACTACGGACAATTTAGCTTACCCAATTCCCCTATAGCGCATGTCTTTGGACTTGTTCAATTCAATTCAATTCAATTCATCTTTATTTCTATAGCGCTTTTACAATGTAGATTGTGTCAAAGCAGCTTCACATAGAAGATTATAGTGAATTGGAATGGTGTCCGTTCAGTTTTTAGAGTTTAAGTTCAGTTCAGTGTGGTTTAATTTTCACTGCTGAAAGTCCAAACACTGAAGAGCAAATCCATCGATGCGCAGCTCTACAGGTCCCGAACCATGCAAGCCAGTGGCGACAGCGGCGAGGAACGAACTTCACCAATTTGCGAAAGTGAAGGAAAAAAAACCTCGAGAGAAACCAGGCTCAGTTGGGCACGACCATTTCTCCTATGGCCAAGCGTCTTGTGCAGAGCTGCAGTCTAGGCGCCGGAGGCTGGTGAACGCTGGACGACAGAGAAGACTCGTCTTTCACTGGGGTCTCACAGGAATCAGTCCTTTTCTCTCCACTCCACCATGACCACCACAGCAGCTCCTCAGGATACGGCCTGGTCTGGGATTATGGAAACCTTGGGGTCATCTCTTCACAGGTCTTGGTTTGCATTAGTGGCACTGCATAGTCTCTGGGGGCCTCGGGATGAGTATCCCCAGGTGGAAATAGAGAATAAAGAGAATAATTAGCGTAGCTGCTGTTCATAGTGTATATAAACGAGATGCAAAAACCTGCGTGGAGCAGATTCATGCATCATACCGTTATGCAATGCATTGAGTGTATGCTTTACTAAAAAGATAGGTCTTTAATCTAGTTTTGAACTGAGAGAGTGTGTCTGAGCCTCGAACATTATCAGGAAGGCTATTCCAGAGTTTAGGAGCCATAAATGAAAAGGCTCGACCACCTTTACTCGACTTTGCTATTCTAGGTACTACCAGCAGCCCTGAGTTTTGAGATCTTAAAGAGCGGGTTGGATTGTAGCGAGACAGAAGGTCGGTTAGATAAACAGGTGCTAGATTATTTAAAGCTTTATAGGTAAGAAGCAATATTTTTTTATAATCAATACGGAACTTAACAGGCAGCCAGTGTAAGGAAGATAAAACTTGTGAGGGAAACTGGAGCACCCGGAGGAAACCCACGCCAACACAGGGAGAACATGCAAACTCCACACAGAAATGCCAACTGACCCAGCCGAGGCTCGAACCAGCGACCTTCTTGCTGTGAGGCGACAGCGCTACCCACTGCGCCACCATGCCGCCCCCTTTTTGTTTCTTGTTGTACATATTGAAGGGGTAGTTTAAATTGCTACTGTATGAAAATACTACAAATAATAGGCATAATAATTATTATTCTGTCCCAACCAATTGTACTGTCCCAATAGCGTAAGAACAGCAGAAAGCACTCTGGGTAACTTAAGTGACTTTTCTGGCGATTGTTCTTCTCAAGATCTTTCTTTTTTTGTAAAACTACAACAAAGAGGGGAAAAGTATGTACATATTCACATTTACTTTAACAAGTTCAATTCAACTAGCAGTACAATATTACTAATGTACATAGTTTTTATGCAAATCTTAATAAGCATATGAGGAAAATCTATTAAATGAGACCATTTGAATCGAATATTAGCAACATTATCATATCTGTTACACCACCAGCGTAACGTGTAAGCCATGAAGAAGTGTTTGTACAACAAAATACAAGTGATATAACACTGAAAACCGCCCCTTGAATTTTTACAAAAATAGAGCTTTAGTAAAAAGAGAGCACTTACGGACATATATTTCAACGTTTAAATCAGCCTCAGAATTAAAACGCATGTGTGTTACTCTCGACCTTACACTGAGAGAAAATGAAAGTAAAACTAATCTGAACGCAGTACTTTAAATGTCGACTAGGTGACGGGTCAAGTGGCTAGACCCGACCGCACAACAATGATAGCGGTTCAAAAATATATGTTTTGGTGGGCCGTAAATGGCCCGCAGGCCGGCAGTTTGAGACCCCTGCCATATGCACTGTACAGTAAAAAAAAAAAAAAACATTGTACATTTCTGAGTCTGCCTCATAACTTTCTTACTTCACTCCATATCTATAGAGAAACAGTGTGTATTCTGAGTGTGCCCCTCACAGGTGAGTGGGCTTGACAAACCACCTGTAGAAACACTCTTCTCTTACGTACGACCGTGATTTGCTGTGCAAAAACCGTGCAAAGTTAAACGTGTGCGTGTGTGTGTGTGTGTGCGTGTGTGTGTGTGCGTGCGTGTGTGTGTGCAAAATTTATAATGACATTGTGTTTGACTCATCGTTGCAGAAAGTCTTGAATTAACTCCACAGCAAATGTATCAAATGACCATTGGGAAAGTTCTTACTGTAGTAAGGAGGATCTGCTTCATTCTTTTCTGTCACTGTGCTGTTTATCTACGCGAGACGAAGCAGGTGAAGGCTACATGCATCAGAGCAATAGGGAGAGAACTCTATGGCTTTGACACGCACATGGGAACAGTGGGCAGGGAGAACTACCTCGTTTGCATTATAAAGGCACAGACAACAAAAACAGCTACAGTGTCTTTAGAGCTCAAAACTCCCATATTCAGAATAATATAATAAATAACCTGATGGGTATTTTGAGCTGAAACTTTACAGACACATTCTTGAGACACAAAAGACTTATCTTAAATCTTGAAAAAGAGGTAAAATAGGTGCCCTTTAAAGGTTTTTCAATGAACCACAGATGCAATTGAATAATTAATGTTATTCTGATCAATGATGATATTGTGTATCAACGAGTAAGAGAGATGGCCAAAAGCTAATGACTTTGAAGTTTTATTGAAGCATTGAGATCCACAGACTTGCCTTAATGGGTTAAAACTGAAATATTGCCAATATTGCTATGTGACAGGTTTCTTTATCAGCAAAGTTTGTTTTCAAGACAGTACCAACCTGAATTTAGGTCTCAATGCAGAAATACAGTAACATTACCATGCCTTCACTAAAGACATAACTGACCGTGTTTTCAAGGACACTCTTCAGGATTAGCATTTTGACATCATTTTGTATTCACTGAAGCACATGAAAATTGGAAAGAGAAACAGTTTCTGTGCACAGAAAACAAAGCAAGCAACAGACTGAGTTTATGTTTTGTGAATGCATTTAAATTGTATTTGTCTGATTTTTGGCACCTTCCATCCAATAGTAATTATTATTCTCAAGCCCTGAAGCGATTTGGATTTATAGCACAAAGCCATATATCTGGTCAAAGAGTATTGATATTTTTATACACCCTTAATATATTACATAATGCAAATATCTGCTGTGTGTTTTTCACCTGAGGTGTTGTGATGCTGCTGCTGGTTCATAAGCATCTCATATTAACCAATCAATAGTGTCCGGCCTTGTCAGTCAGATTGGCGTTTGTGATAAACAGCAGACTGTCAATACTCATCCAAGCACCATTAATCTGTGCCCATGCTGCGCTGGCCAGGATGTGTGTGAAAATGTCAATCCCACCCACTTTTCCTGCCTTTAATCAATGGGATTCAAAGTGGAAGGGCTGTGTAGGCAAATCTCACAGCGAATCACACACTGAGATAAAAGGAGAGCATGCATATTGAACAGTGTGTGGTGCAGAGCCTACGTCCCCATGCATCATTTGGGGTATTAACAGTTGTTTAGTGCAGTGGTTCCCAAAGTGGGGGTCAGGGGACAATGACAGGGGGTCGCTTGGTGATTTCCAAAAGTCAAATAAATTTGATTAAACCACTAGAATTACCATATTTTATCCATAACCCACAGAAGACATAAAAATTGTAGTTAATAGTTACATAAAAAAAGCAACAGCATGCAAATAAAAAGCCATCAGCCTTTTAATTTTTTTATTGGATTGTGTGTTTATGTTAGATTAACAACACAGCAATAGCGTCAGCTGCACCAGATTGAAGCACCAGGTTAAACCTTCTGACACATTTATAGCAATCAAATACATTAAAAATAAATAAATACAGGCCACAACTGAACATTGAGGATGATCATGATGGTGGTCTCCAAAATTAAACCAAGAACAGACTGAAAACATTGTGCCCATCAGTCTCATTAGGTGAGGTTAATATTAAATTAAACAAATCAATAAATGACAATGTAAATTATAGCCTATGGTTGTTAGAACGTTGCACTTTTTTTTTTTTATAAACACAAATGCTTGTGTTTATATAGGCCTATTGTTGTGTGTGCAACATTTGTATATGTATAACCACCTTTGAGGAATGTGGGGGTCGCGAGTCATTGGCATTGTTATTTTGGGGGTCGTGGGCTGAAAAGTTTGGGAAACCCTGGTTCAGAGCAGTGTTTCCCAACTCTGTTCCTGGAGGCACACCAACAGTACATATTTTGGATGTCTCCCTGACCCATTCATTTCAGGTTTTGGAGTCTCTTCTTATGTTCTGATGAGTTGATTCAGGTGTGTTTGATTAGGGAGAGGATGAAAATGTGGACTGTTGGTGTGCCTTCAGGAACAGGGTTGGGAAACACTGGTTTAGAGAACTGCGGCCAGATTCATTACAATTCCATTTTCTTCCTTTTTTTATTAAAAATATTTAGGAACCCCAAAATAAGGATGTTCTTATCCATCTAATTCAGATTCTTCTAATGACAAAACTTAAGAATTAGAATTTCTGAAATGCTCTCAAAATCAACAAAGTGTAAGATGTTTAATTTGTAGAGTTGTTTTGAATATTACAGACATACTGTGTAGTAACTCCAGTGATCCATAATGTAAATATTCCATTTACATTACGATCCATAATGACCTTTCTTGGATGCTGCTTTTGTACCAAATCATAATTACAGTCACCTGTTGACATCACCTGTTTCAAATCACATCATTATTTCACCAATTTACCTGATTACTAACACTGAACTGCTCCTGTGCCAAGTTTTTTTGAAATGTGTTGCTAGAACCAAAATTGGAATACGTGTTTATTTATACTATAAAAATCATGATGAACATATTAAATAATGTTTGTTTTATTGTCAGCAATGAAATAGAAGTTCAAGTAAATTTAGAAATCACTACTTTCATGTTTTATTTGCTTTTTCCATACTGTCCCAACTTTTTCTGAGGTTGTAGTAAACAGCACTATAAAAAATAAATCACTTATTTTTGAATTTGTGACCATGGACCACAATTTTTATGAACTTACATTTATGCATTATGTGAATATTGAATACGTAAGCTTTCCATTGATGTATGTTAGAATAGAATTATATTTGGCTGAGATACAACTATTAGTAAATCTGGAATCTTAGAGTAAAAAAAAAATAAATCTAAATACTGAAAAAATAGCATTTGCAGATGGCCAAATTAAGTTCTAAGCAAAATTGAGTTTTATATATTTACAGTGGGAAATTTACAAAGTATCGTCATGTAAAGTGAGATGTTTACTTAATATTTTTGCCATAAAAGAAAAATCTATCATTTTGACCCATAGAATGTATTGTTTGACTATTGCCAAAAATATACCTGTGCACCCGGTTTTGTGCTCCAGGGTCACATTTTAGAATTAGAATTTTTGCAGCAATCAGCATATACAGTATTACAGCCCCCACACAGAGAAAACAGTGTCTTTGGCTATAATTATATTGATTATTACAGTAATCTGCATGTACAGTAGTCCAAACACTCGGCCTTTGGGGTTTTTTGGTCTTTGAGTCTTGTTTTTTATTTAAAAAGAAACACTAAATCTTGTGACAGAAAAAAAGAAGTGAGTCTTGAGAAAGTATTTGCGAACCTGCAATAAAAGTACTATATATGCTTTATATCTTGTTCAAAAGAAGTCTTAAATTCAGCCAAACAGACTCAACAGCCTGACTAAGAGCCCTCGGGATATTCTGACCCTAAATCATTCAGTTTGTGTCCCTGGTGAATGAATAATCTCTGAATTTCATTCAGTTCATAGTTTATCTAACTGGAGGAGACCCTCAGAAAATAAATGTGCAATAACACTAAGTTTAAGCTTTTAATAATACAACAAGCTCAAAATCCCTGGTTAAATGTCCATAAGATTGCGATGTGGATTAAAGAATTACATCCGAGTGTATGTGGTAATTAGATTTGATTGATTTTATAGGTCAATAAAGGTTAAGTGATGCATTGCTAACTCTTCATATCTGTGCAGGGCTGCATCTCACTGAAGGGCAGCCAAGTCAATGAGCTGACGGCAAACCCAGAAGAACCCGGAAGACACCTTTTTGAGATCCTGCCAGGTGAGCTGATCTTCAGATCATCACTGTTCTGCACATAAAACACTGCCTTTATGATTTTTGAGAGTTGGGAAATCAGGTAGGCCTTCCAGAATGGGTCGTTTGGGTGATAATGCCTCGACCTGATTTACTGATGGCGAATGCTGTTTATTTTATTTATGACGAGTACATATCACATCAGTGTGACGTCCGGCAGAGCTCTTCAAGACTTACAGTTTGACTCACAGTGAGGTTTTTTTTAACAGCACAGCAAATAAGGCATAATATCTAATTATAGCTGTGCTGTAAACTGCACACCTCTCAATCCGCTAACTGGAGCCAACCTCAAAGTGCCCTCCAAATACACTTACATTTACAAGATATTCAATTCTCTCTAAAACCTTACGATGATGCCTACCTAGTATCCTCCTTTCTCACTTTTGACATGCAAATCACATTTAAATGTAAAGCATTGCATTTCCTATTTCTGAAAGTGCAGTTCCAGTGTACTTAATGTCATTGGAAAGTAAGTATAAAATAAATATAATCAAAATCCTGGTTACAAATAATACCTGCTGCACTGTAAAAAAAGGATATGACAAAAAGTGATGACCACAAATGTTTTTATGTTACTTTAACTTAATTTAATAAGTCAATCATTATTTTAGTTATACAAAGTTCAACTTAATATGTTTAGTCGGTTGGACTGATGTAAGTTGAAATGACTAGAAAAGTTCATTTGATTCAACTCATTGAGTATAGGTTGTTTTCACATGACGTCATTGATGACGTGCGAAATTCAGATGGAGGGCAGGAAGTGATTCTTCTGCATAGGAATCGCTATCAGAACATCAAAATGTTTCTGTTTTGTGTTGTTTATAATTGTTTAAATCGGCCAAAATAAGAAATGCCGAACAGCTTTTATGGACTTTCAAAGATTTTTGCTCATAAAGGGGGGAAAGTTCAAGAAACTGGCTGAAAAATGGAGAAAAGGCGGCATGTAATAAACATTTATTCAATAAATCCATGTGTACAAACTTTTTTGAACGCGATATTCGTTTGACAGCACCAACAAAGATTATATACAGGCCTAGTTATGTGTATTATATGTTAATGTGTTATATAAAAATCAGATACAAACACCAGCACACGTATACAAAATCCAGGAGAATATAAATAACGTAACGTTACCCTGCCATGTAATCGCTGGAATGAAATCTCCGTCTTGTTTTGCAATAACCCATGTCTTTACTAACGTTTCGGCAGAATAAACAACCATAACGTGAACATCGAGATGCGCAGCAGCGTTGAATGTTGGATGGTAAGTTCATCGACAGAACAAAAAAGAAATGCAACCCTTGCGACAAAAGTAGACGATTATTATTGTGGAGCACTTTTCCCCCTTACAAAAATAAACAAATAATAATGTAGACTATGCGTCCACGCTTTTGTATGCTTTCATCTGTTATTTCGTGATGTCTGGAAGATATCCGCATGGGGGAAAAACTATAGTAATTTATAATAAACATGTTTTTGAACCACATAGTAAAGTGTATAATGTGTATAACTCTTTGTTAATGAATGCTAGGGAATACATAGTAAACTGTAATAAATACTGTAAGGTTAGTGTAAACTGGTGCATTGTGATGGTGTATAATTATAGCGTAGAAAACTGAAGCCTATTGAATAATCTGTTTATTACTTCAGTTGTGTTGTACCACAGCAACAATATAATTACTACGACAGTTTAATTCAAGTAATTATCTGTAGTATGCTTCTAAACACTAAAGTATTTACTATAGTATTTTTTCATGTAACATAATAGCTTATACAGTATGTACCGCCTCAATGACAGGCAAATATAATTTAGTTCAGTAGAAAACTCGGCCCTCTTCATGATATAAGGATCGTGCCCAACATATGTGGTTATTTTCTATTTATATCTCCTTTGAAATATGGTATAAATCGCAAAGATATGGACTTTCCTCTATGTCTCCCATTCAGTTTTTTACTTCCTGCCCTCCATCTGAATTTCGCGCATCACCAGAACCACGGGATTGCAAACAACCTATTCTTTTCTGCAATGAGAGCATTAGAGAGTATACATAATATGTTGCATTTGTATCTTTGATTTATCTCTTTGCCGTTTTTTCTGTATCTCTTATACCATTATAATGCATAATACATTATACAAGAATTTTAAATGCATTAATAATGCACGTTATAATGCACTGTTTGATAATTGTTACCATAATACCATTATTCATTACAACCAACTTCAAAAAGGAATCTGCCAATAATATCTATTTTAACTTTTGCTTACAATTACTTATGAAAGCATGTATTATTAATACTTCATAATGCATTACCCATAAAGGTTTCAAGTGTTACCGCTATTTCATTAAAGGCTCATTTCAAATTCTGATAATGAATTTTTCTACATTATTCAACAATCTGGATGCATCACTGAATCGATGTGTCACCCTTAAAGTGCATTTAGATAACTGAACTCAGCATTAGCCTAAGTAATGTACCAAATAAAAGAAATAGCCAAACACACACACGCAGCGAGAAACATTAGCAGTAGTTTCCCAGCCCCCAGCAGCACTTTCTCACATCAGATCCGTCAACACAGCATCTCCTCCCCAGAGAAGAGCCCTTAACCACAGTCTCCGTCTGACCGGCATGCTTCAGCTCCTTTAAGTCAAACAACCTTATTGGCAAAGCCCCTTTTCCATGAGAAGCAAACAATAACATGACACAAAGCTAATGTCCAGAAACGCCTCGTGCTTTTTAAATGAGTGCATGCTGCATTTGTCTGGAGATCCCTGGCCTGTTGTTGATTTTGACTGTGAATATGAATAAGCTGAAAAACAACAATTGAAAAACAAACAAATGTGATGTACAGCTAACAGTGGTGCAACAATACAGACATCTCATGGTTCGGTTTCCAGGTCACGGTTTCGGTATGGTTCGGTATATGAAATGTTCAATAAAAACAGACTAATATAATCAAACATAACACTGCACATTGTATATAATTTCTAATGTTTAACCAATAGGTTAACCATTATTGAACTATATTGTACTGATTTCATTATATTTTGTTGTTTAATTAATATTAAAAACCCAGACAGCAGAAATAAGATGCTTACGTTTATGTTTTGAGGCATATAACCTATTGAATATTCGCCAAGTCGGACACATTTACATAATAAAAGTTTTACCGCTGAGAAGCAAGTCTTAATTTGCGCGTCGTAACTTTCATTCACCTGTTTAGATAAGGCACTTCTCAGATCTCCCGCGCAAGTCCTCTTTGCGATTTGAGGTTCAATGTTTAAATAATGAATTTATTTTAAACAGGAATCGCGACATGGGCTTTTGATCCCACGTGCTTACACTTTCATGTGAAAGCATCACTAACTTTAGCTCTCACTGATGAGACATTTACTCGCAGAGAGCCAAAATCCTTCTAGATGGCGCCGACGAAGATGGCCGCCTCCGTGTTGAGCTCTGCTGTTGTTTTTATGTTTTTGTTAGTTTGTCCCGTCTTGAGTCACATTCCTACAATTAGTTTCACCAGAGACGAATTGTTGGACATTCGGACACATACACCACCAAATGTTTTTCCAGACTTGGATTTATGTGATGTTTTGTTGGACATTGTTGTCGGCGGAGCCGCGGTGCTGCTCAAACGCTGTCGGGCGCGCAGACGAGGGAAGCGAGCAGGCGCGCTTGTGAAACTCAGACAGCGCGGGTTTCGAACTGCGTTGCCTAGCATCCATCTGGCGAATCTCCGCTCTCTACCCAACAAAATAGACGAACTCATTCTGCTCTCTCAGACAAACAGGGATTTTTTGCATTCTGCTGCTCTGTGTTTCACGGAAACCTGGCTGAACGACGCCATACCGGACAACGCGCTTCATCTACCGGGCTATCAGCTGTTCAGAGCGGATCGCGACAGAGAATCAACGCGGAAATCGCGCGGTGGTGGGACATGCTTTTACATCAATGAAAGGTGGTGTACAGATGTAACAGTTTTAAAGAAGATGTGCTGTCCCGACCTAGAAGCACTGTTTATTAACTGTAAGCCTTTCTACTCGCCGCGTGAGTTCTGCTCGTTCATTCTCGTCAGTGTTTACATTCCTCCCCACGCGCACGCGTGCCTGGCGATACAGAAACTAGCCGATCAGATCACGGAAATCGAGCAACAACACCCGGACTCTGTTTTAATAATTCTCGGGGATTTTAACAAAGCAAAACTATCCCGCGAACTGCCAAAATATAGACAGCATGTTACATGTCCCACAAGAGACAGTAACATATTGGATCACTGCTATACCACAATAAAGGATGCATACCGCTCTGTCCAACGAGCAGCTTTGGGGCACTCTGACCATTGTTTGATTCATCTTATACCAACCTACAGGCAGAAACTGAAAACAGCCAAACCTGTATTAAGATCTGTGAAAAGATGGACTACCGAAACAGAGCGTGATCTACAAGCCTGTTTCGACCTCACTGACTGGAGTGTTTTTGAAGCTGCTGCAAACGATCTGGATGAGCTCACAGAGACTGTAACATCTTATATCAGTTTCTGTGAAGACATGTGCATTCCTACCAGGACTCAACTCACATACAACAATGACAAACCGTGGTTCACTGTAAAACTCAGACAGCTGCGTCAGGCCAAGGAGGTTGCTTACAGGAATGGGGAGAGGGCCTTGTATAAACAGGCCAAATACACACTGGAAAAGGAGATCAGAGTGGCAAAAAGGAACTATTCTGAGAAACTAAGGAGTCAGTTCTCTTCCAGCGACTCAGCATCCGTGTGGAAAAGTTTGAAAAACATCACAAACTACAAGAAACCATCCCCCAGCACTGTAGACAACGAACGACTTGCAAACGACCTGAATGAGTTTTACTGCAGGTTTGAGAAAACACCCCACACCCACTCTGAACTGCTCTTCACACCACCATCAACACCTCCACCACACCCCGTCTCCCCCACACTTCAGTTCAGTGAAGATGATGTGCGCCAGGTCTTCCAAAAACAGAAGAGGAAAAAAGCACCAGGCCCAGATTTTGTAACACCAGCCTGTCTAAAATCCTGTGCTGACCAACTGGCCCCCATCTTCACCCTGATCTTCAACAGATCACTGGAGCTGTGTGAAGTGCCCTCCTGCTTTAAACGCTCCACCATCATCCCCATCCCAAAGAAACCCAAACTTACAGGACTTAATGACTACAGACCGGTGGCGCTAACATCTGTGGTCATGAAGTCTTTTGAAAAACTGGTGCTGGCCCACCTGAAGGACATCACTGAACCCTCACTGGACTCTCTTCACTTTGCCTACAGAGCAAACAGGTCTGTGGATGATGCAGTCAATATGGGAGTGCATTATGTTCTGCAACACCTAGACAGACCAGAGACCTATGTGAGGATCTTGTTTGTTGACTTCAGCTCGGCTTTCAACACTATCATCCCAAAACTTCTCCTGCCCAAATTAACTCAGCTCTCCGTGCCCAACTCTGTCTGTCAGTGGATCAACAGCTTCCTAACGGACAGGCAGCAGCTGGTGAAGCTGGGAAAATTCTCATCCAGTACCCGCACAATCAGCACTGGCGCCCCCCAGGGGTGTGTCCTCTCCCCTCTGCTCTTCTCACTGTACACAAATGACTGCACCTCAAAGGACGCCTCTGTCAAAATCTTGAAGTTTGCAGACGACACCACACTTATCGGCCTCATTCAGGACGGTGACGAGTCTGCTTACAGACAGGAGGTTAAGGAGCTGGCTGTCTGGTGCAGTCACAACAACCTGGAGCTGAACACGCTCAAAACAGTGGAGATGATAGTGGACTTCAGGAGAAACCCCCCTGCTCTCCCCCCACTGAGCATCATGGACAGCATTGTGGCAGCAGTGGAGTCATTCAGGTTCCTGGGCACCACCATCTCTCAGGATCTGAAGTGGGACACTCACATTGACTCCATTGTCAAAAAAGCTCAACAGAGGTTGTACTTCCTTCGTCAGCTGAGGAAGTTCAACCTTCCAAAGGAGCTGCTGAAACAGTTCTACACTTCCATCATTGAATCAGTCCTCTGCACTTCAATAACTGTCTGGTTTAGCTCAGCTACCAAATCCGACCTCCGAAGACTACGTCGAATAGTTCGGACTGCTGAGCGAATCACTGGTACAATCCTCCCTACTCTCCAAGAACTGTACTTATCCAGAGCAAGCAGAAGGGCTGCCAAAATCACTCTGGACCCCTCACACCCAGCACACTGCCTCTTTGAACTTTTACCTTCTGGTCGACGCTACAGAGCACTGTGCACCAGAACAGCCCGACACAGAAACAGTTTCTTCCCTCAGGCAATCCATCTCATGAACACTTGATGATAGTAATTATGGAACAAACATCACTACTGCTATACACATTTTATACACAAACACTTATTTAACAACATATTTTACATGCTAATTTGCACATAACAGCTGCTGTTGTATATAGTAATATTCCTGTACATACACTTGTCAATTTGTATATTTGCATTCACTACAACTTTCATTTTTTAAATATATTTATTATCTGTTTTTTGTCCTGTCTCTGTAATTCTGTTGCACTGTAGAAGCTCTGTCACGAAAACAAATTCCTCGTATGTGTGAACATACCTGGCAATAAAGCTCTTTCTGATTCTGATTCTGATGTTTCAGTGCAAAATACAATTTTGAAATATAAACGCAAATTCCGAAGGTCGTACCGAACGGTTCAGTATTATATTGAGTATCGTGGCATCCCTAATAGCTGTAATGACTCTAAAGTAAATCGAGGAAAAACTGAGGTTGACCATTTTGCATGAAAATAAAGAAATCTTGTGACGTTTTGAATCCTTCAGTCAGAGTAAAATTTCTAACAATGGTGGCATTCAGCGCAGGGATATAAATGACAAGTGCAACCAGTGGAAAAAGCCTGGCAATATATTGGGAATTTTTTGTGCCTATATTTGCAAGGCATTTTGAATACAGCATCCTAGACATATGCCAATATTCAATAATTCAATATATCATGATGATGAACATGCAAAATATCGATATCACGGCCACTTCAAAATACTGTGAATAATTCTTTATAATTGAAACTTTTAGATTGCCTTTTAAGAATATTGACATTGCATTTGCAGTGGTGTTCATCACAGCGCCAAATGCTTGAAGACTTCATAGGTCAGCTTAATAGTTTATTTTTTCACATGTTAATCTGGCCTATTGCATGCTAAAATATTGATTGAAAATGCATTACTGTACAGTAGTTAACATTAGTTTAACTGAACAGGGACAACTACAAAACCTTTTATTAATCTTAGCTGATTTAAACGTCTTAGTTAATAAATAAAAATGTGTTGTCAAAAATCGCAGTCTATTAGTTCAATTTTATTGAGTTAACTAATAAAATGCAGTTGTATTGCACTAATATTAACATAGTATCTGTAATGAATCTGGCTTTTTCCTCACTGTTGATGTTAATCCATTAACATTTACTAATGAGACATTGTTGTAAAGTGTTACCCTATTGTACTTTATAATAATTTTGCTATTTAATTTTGTTATATAGAACAATAAAGCAATACACTGAGTATTTTTTTATTATACCTGTTAAAGCAACCTTTATGCAGCTTAGATGAATATCGGAATAAAAAAAAACGGGCAGTTTTTGGATCTGCTTACCCATGCTTGCTTCATTTTGTCTCAGCAAAAGTTCTGATATTTGGTTAAATATATCTGCTAGTGAGGATTGCAGGTCCTCTGAGATGGATGCATCTGGTGTGCTGTTTGTTTAAGTCCACTGAGGTGTTTAGAAAGGACTAACAGAGCAGGCCGTCTCATTATTCTGTCAGTCTACCGTGAGAAGTCAGTGGGAATGAGAGAAACAGAAGTGAAGTGCTGCTTGAGCTCAACCCAGACATCAAGAAGTACTCACTGGTTTTCCAGGAACGTACTTTACAGTATGGATTATTTTGGACAGTATGGTTCTTATCCTCTTCAGGACAATTTTGGAATATAATCGAATTTAAGATTTGTTTGGAAATTGGTGGTTTGAACAAACACGCTGGCAGAATGGATTTTGTGTGGTGTGAGAACTTCATGTGCTGTGTCCTGACTCATGTCCAATTTTTGGGTGAAAAAGGCTTTAAAAAAACGCAACATTAGTACCCGCTCAACTCCTCCAGTGCATCATGGGACAGGGCTGCTATAAGCTACGGAGGCTCAAACCACCACTACCCCAAGGTAAACATACATGCAAAAATCAGCTACAATGGTGATTATGCTTTTTATTTAAAATACTGTTGCAGCATTGTTGGCTAAGGGGTCACTTATGAAAGTAAAAAGAAAAAAAATCTAGGTCATGATGATGATTGGTTTAATTTTGTACTGAATAGTTTATTCAATCAAAAAATGTCTTATTAGAATAGCGTTCAATATCTGTTATTCTGATGTTATTGACTGTTTGGCAGCATCTTGTGACAGAATACTACTACTAATATTAATAATAGGTAGGTAGGTTAGTGTACTGTAGGCTGCAATTGGTTAAAAACATATTCTTTCTGCAAGCTTTATGTTATTTATACAGAAATGTTTAAATGTATTGTAAATTATTACAGCTCAGATCAATTTTAAGTGTCTAATAGTTTAGTTTTGTGGCAGGCAATCGTATAATAAGCAGGATAATGTACATACAGCCAGCTGTTTTCACTAAATATAGCCTTTCAGTCTTATACAACAGCTGCTGATAGGCCTGTTGGGCTTTATTCTGCAATAAAAAACAGCTGGATGTATATTAGACTTTGTACAAATCCACACATTCTACTAAATGCTGGGGTTTATTAACCTGTGCTGTGTCAAAAATGGACAAAACCAACCATTAATATTATTATTAATTATAACCCAATGATGTCCAGGTTGCAACTTGGGCATAACCCAAATATGTTGGTCCAGGTTTGTCAAACTCCGCAGTCCTGCAGAGTTTAGTTCCAACCCTGCTTCAACACACTGACCTGTAGGTTTCAAACCAGGCTGAAGGACTCAATTAGTTTGATCAGCTGTGGCTCTCCAGGAGTTTGACAAACCTGGACTAACCCATCATTGGGTTATAATTTTTTACATTAATTTTGAATGA
Source organism: Danio jaintianensis (assembly GCA_903798115.1). Taxonomy (NCBI): domain Eukaryota; kingdom Metazoa; phylum Chordata; class Actinopteri; order Cypriniformes; family Danionidae; genus Danio; species Danio jaintianensis. The sequence goes on along the minus strand of CAIGQV010019950.1, from coordinate 6,900,557 downwards.
CATTTTTTAACCCAATTGTTGGGTTTGTCCTCTTTTGACAAAGCATTGGGTTAATAAAACCCAGGATTTTTCAGGGACGTAGAATGTATGGGATTGTACAAAGTATAACGTACATCCAGCTGGTTTTTATTGTTTGAGTACTCAGTGGGTTAGTCCATATTTTAGAGTGTATGCACTTTTCTACTTTGGTTTTCAATCAACCAAGTGTACATGTCCAGTAGATTAGGTTAGAAAAAGTCTAATGAAAATGAAACTCAGTCAGATTGATTAAGCTGTTCATACAAAGGTGCTTCAGTCTGATTGAGCCATCAATCAAGATAATTAGATATTTTGTTTCATGTAAACATAACCAATGAAATGTCATCTTCACAGCTTCTCTCACAGCCTTAACAAGCATTTTACCATTTAATTTAAGAAAAACTGTCAACATATAGGCCCAATCCCAATTCTACCCCTTAGCCCTATGCCTTCAAGCTAAAGAGAATTGGGACACCCCTACCCCTTCACGTGAACGCGCAAAAAGAGGGGTAGGGGTGTACCAATTCTCTTTAGCTTAAAGGCATAGGGCTAAGGATAAGGGCTAGATATCCCTTGAAACAGAGGTTTTCAGGACCACACTCGAAACCAAGGGTACAAAAATTTCCCAGAATACACCAGCTACAACGGCAGCATGTTTGCACACGGAAGTCACGAGATGCACAAATTAGTATTTTTTTCTCATTATTACGAATTTTTACAACAAACAAACATATGTTTTAATACATTCATAACCGTGTTCATGTTTTACCGTCAAGCTTTTTTTTTTTTTTAACGCTAAAATGAAAACTGCTAAATTTGGCTATCTATAATCCCTAATAATAACTCCTGTATAGTAATCCCACAACATACTTTCCCATCTGACACTCGATGACACTTGAATACCCTGTCAGAAAGGTCTAGTGGCCGGGAATGAGCTTTTACAGTGTCTGGTATAATGTTAATGTTGTTTTCGTGTGTTTACATAGATGAATATGGCCACGGTGTAAATGCACAGTACAGTTATGATCTTATTGCCACATTATATCGTTATGATAACATGATATCATTGCCTTCAGTGATTTCAACCGTAAGCTGGCCAAAGATAATTTACTAAACAACTTTTGGATTGATCTCCATTAGAAACTTAGAGATGTGGATTCAGATGGCAATTAAATCACTACGCAACCTCAATGTTTATCAAAAAAAAAAACATAGGCAATTTGGAAAAACACCAACATTCTTAATTAAGATGGCAATAAAGTCACTTAATCTGACACTGGAATACCCTGTCAGAAAGGTCTAGTGGCCGGGAATGAGCTTTTACAGTGTCTGGTATAATGTTAATGTTGTTTTCGTGTGTTTACATAGATGAACATGGCCACGGTGTAAATGCACAGTACAGTTATGATCTTATTGCCACATTATATCATCATGATAACATGATATCATTGCCTTCAGTGATTTCCTGAAGATAAATATCAAACAATAATGCAACTGGAATAACTACAGCAGTCGCCGTCGTCGATCTCATATGAAGCAAGAGATCACGATGACATATGATGACGTGTTTCTTAGGGGTAAAATTTGAAGCCCTTCCCTTTCACACTCTGTTTCAAGGGCCAAGGGGAAGGGGACGGGGAAGGGGTACGAAAATAGAATTGGGATTGGGCCATAGAAACCTCAGAACCACATACTCTGAATTATCGTCACTTATGGCAATATGCATAAAAATACTATAAAACACACTATAAAAATCTAACTATGGCTTAAGCTACTTTACAGTTCAAAGAAAAATACTATTAAAAAAAATTAAACTCACATTTAGAATGAATAAATGATTATGCATGTTGTATAGAATTAGTCTGAGCAAAAACAGCAGATGGCCTGAATGAAAATGTGAATTCACTCATTAAGAAATACTGCGGTTACCACTGTCCACAAAGCAGTGCAATGAAAACTAGTGCAAAAACTAAACACTTTTATGAACACAGTCAGTTTCCTTCAGATATATAATCTCCCTGCCCCAAATATCAAATTCAACAAATGACATGAATCACATATTTCAATCTCAGAATGGTTAATATGTTTAGTGATACAAAAAGCAAACTGGGAAAGGATATGTTCTTAAATTATCAGTCGGATAATAAACTAATTGGAAAAAAAGGTAAATGTAACAATTAGGGATGTTCTCATTAGATCCTTCAGCCTGTTTATTTTCATGCAGTGATTGCCAGCTAAGTGGCATCTGTCAGTTGATGTTATTAAGGAGCATAACCACTCCTGCGTGTGATATGTGTCAAAAGGTCAACTGAAGATAAGCTTCTTTGGCCTGTGCATAATTACAGCACATAATCCAGACCACGTGCCTCTGCAGCATCGGCAAAACCCTATTTCGACAGCAATTGTTTCAACAGCAAAGAAAAACCTCCATAGTTCCTCAATGAGTAAACATGCTTTTGAATGAAGTCAATTTGGAGGTGGATGTCTGAGTTTGTAATACTACAAACACAGAACTATGTATCTCACATGGTCATTCACTTGATTGGATGCTAGAATTTATATGTGGAATCCTCAAATATGCCCTGTGAAGTCTACTTTCCAACAGAGTTTAGCTCTAAATTTCATTGCACCCAAAGTTTGCACACATTAAAAAAATAAATTCGGGTCAGGACCCTTTTTTTTTATTATTTATTGCATCAATAGCAAGTATTTGGAGAGGTGTTTTGACAATTCACAGCCACCATACAAGCGAAAGCCAAAATCTAGAATGCCGTCTGACAAATTAATCCACTTCGACTTGCAGCTCAAAGCAGTTTTTGACAAACAAAGTGCAAAATATAAAGAGAAAATGTGGCGGATGGTTGAGAATCAGGGGTGGCACGGTGGCTCAGTGGTTAGCACTGTTGCCTCACAGCAAAAAGGTCGCTGGTTCGAGTCCCGGCTGGGCCAGTTGGCATTTCTGTGTGGAGTTTGCATGTTCTCCCCGTGTTGGCGTGGGTTTCTTCCGGGTGCTCCGGTTTCCCGCACAGTACAAACACATGCGCTATCCGCTTGTTAAGTCGTGACGTATCAGTGACGTATGGAATACAGTTTCTGGGTCCAAGCCGCTACTTTATTAGTTTATTAGTAGCGGCTTGGACCCAGCTACTATTATATTTTATAATAGTTATATTATATTAGTTTATTACCACTTTTTAGTCATATCACACATTAAAGTGAATTTGATGTAAAATCCTAGTGTACTCATCATCCTCTGGGCTTGCTGCATCACAAATAGGCATGGGCCACAGTCCAAACACATGCGCTATAGGTGAATTGAAAAAACTAAATTGGCCGTAGTGTATGAGTGTGTGTGTGAATGTGAGAGTGTATGGGTGTTTTCCAGTACTGGGTTGCAGTTCAATGGACACAACTACTGTATGTGTCCTCTTTCTTTTTCGTTTTTGATGAGAGATTTCATTTTGCGTTGTTTTGTGATATTTTTTTGTTGTTTTTGCAACAGATTCCTTAATATGCATCGGTTTCAGTGTGCAAGGTTTCTGTGTGTTACAAATTCTTTGAATGAAAAAACCATATACAAAAATTTTAGATTCACACGAGCCGTCGGCATCAGTGCTGATGCATAATCGTCATGGCAACAGCTGATTGGACCACACTGGACCACAAAACAACTCAAAAATTTAATTTTTTGACAGCTAATCAATATTTTAAAAAAGAATACGCAGACATTACATTTCTAGCACTTCAGTAATGCAAGTGTCCATTTTTAATACACAAGATGCCACTTTTCTGATAAAAATTACCATGAATTGCAACCGTAAGCTGGCCAAACATAATTTCCTAAACAACTTTTGGATTGATCTCCATTAGAAACTTAGAGATGTGGATTCAGATGGCAATTAGATCACTACGCAACCTCAATGTTTGTCAAAAAAAAAAACATAGGCAATTTGGAAAAACACCAACATTCTTAATTAGGATGGCAATAAAGTCACTTAACTGCCCCTTGTAAATGGTAAAAATCCCTTACATCCTTCAATTACCATCCAAATAAGGTTATAGTAATGAGTTTGATTCCCAAAGAACATACATAAGGACGAAATGTTGGCAAATGCACGAATAAAACAAAGAAACAGCACAATGTTGTGTATGCATGTCAAAGACGTGCTCAATTATGCATTTCATGTTTCAATAAACAATTTGGGCAACACGGTGGAAGGTCGCTGGTTCGAGTCCCGGCTGGATCAGTTGGCATTTCTGTGTGGAGTTTGTGTTGGTGTGGGTTTCCTCCGGGTGCTCCGGTTTCCCCCACAGTCCAAACACATGCGCTATAGGTGAATTGGATGAACTAAATTGGCCGTAGTGTATGAGTGTGTGTGTGAATGTGAGAGTGTATAGGTGTTTCCCAGTACTGGGTTGCAGTTGGAAGGGTATCTGCTGTGTAAAACATATGCTTAAATAGTTGGCGGTTCATTCCGCTGTGGCGACCCCTGATAAATAAGGGACTAAGCCGAAGGAAAATGAATGAATGAATGAATGAATGAACACAATTTGTCTGTTTGAAAAAGCATAACATCCCTAGAATACTTGAGCCACAAGTCCGTTTTTTCCGTTGTCCTTCTCCACAAGATCAGCAGACATTGTGACACTTCCTAAAGAGTCTTGGATGCTGACAAAATGCCACACCATGGTGAGAAATGAGAGGTCCTCATTACGGCTCATTAGCCTCTGATGTCCCGCCGGCTCTCACTGCTTTAATTATCTTAATTGCATCAGTGCTTTATTTTGTCAGTTCATTCGAGACTGCTGTGAACACTTATCTCCTCTAGACTTATTACTTCAGTTATTTTACTTGACCAGAAGAATATTGGCATTTCTTTGTGACTGTCTTTATCTTTGTGAAGAGTTGAATTAATTGAGTCTTTAAGGAGTTGTTTCTTTTTTTAGACCTTTACTGTTGCAAATCTGAGCGTTATGAAGTGTTACTGTGGTTCTTTCGGTCTCGGTCTGCTTTAAATTAATATGAGTTGTGTGGTGTTTAGCTGATCCAGCCAATGACGGCCAGCTGAAGAGAACTACAGTTTGATGCTAAAGACTTGACGTACTACTAAAATATATCTTACTGCTACACACTCAGAAAAAAAGCAATACAAAACAGGTGCAATGTTGTGCCTTTCGGGTTTACTTTTAGGTAATATGAGGTACGCATTTGTACTTTTTAGATATTAATATGTACCTTTAATGACCTGTTAGGTACAAAAGCGTACAATTTGAAAATGTACCACTACAATGACAGGTTTTATACTTTTATTTCTGAGAGTGTGTGACAGTTATCAATAAAACACACATTTATAGTAAAATTACACTGTGCAATTATTATTAATGCAGTTAGATCAAATAAATGCAATCAGGCGATTCATTAATAGTTATGACAGACTTGATAAAGAGATCACCATGCAGATTTCACTCATGTTCAATATAGTCTTATAAACTGACTCAAAAGAAAATCTGCTTGGTTTAAAAGTGTTTCCTTTATGAGCTGTTCCTTTACATCCGAAAATTGGACTTATTGCATGTAAAATGTTACTAACGTTTTGCTAAAAGGAGCTATGACGTTTAATATGTATCTTTGAATAATATTAAACTTTGTGGTGAAAAATAACTTGACTAACTGCCTCTCTTGTTTTCTATCTCAGCTGGGGAGAAAGACAAGGCTGCGATGAGCCACGAGTCCTTTCTACTCATGGCAAACACTCAGAGCGACATGGACGACTGGGTGAAGGCCATCAGACGGGTCATTTGGGCTCCTTTTGGAGGAGGTAAAAACCAGGTGGAGCGCAAGCTTCAATGAAGTCAAAATTATTATTATTATTTTTTAATATTTCCCAAATGATGTTTAACAGAGCAAGGAATTTTTCACAGTATTTCCTATAATATTTTTTCTTCTGGAGAAAGTCTTATTTGTTTTATTTCGGCTAGAATAAAAGCAGTTCTTAATTTTTTTAAACCATTTATTTTAAGGTCAATATTATTAGCCCTTCATTATTGTCTACCGAGAAACCACTGTTATACAAGAAATTGGGGAAAAAATATATACGTTATATAACATAAGTTATACATATAAGTTGTATAATATAAGTTCATGTGCTACATATTCTTTTGGCAATGTTTTACTACCATGGTTTTACTACAAATAAACCATAAATAAACGGGAATTTTAGTTAAGCCATATAGTAACCACAAATTCACAATGTTTGTGTTACACTACTAACCCGAGTTGACGATGTTTTGTGGTTGTACAATCAATGCACATAAATCATGGTTTCCACACATATACTACAATAAATATGTGGTTTATTTTATTAATTGTTGGTTATGTAACTTGTTTACGACAGAAATATCGAGAGGGGTCTGGATGCAGATCTGGTGGAGTGCAATCTGAGCTGCATCCAATGCTTTTTAATGCGCTCACCTAACCCCACCCCTCACCGTGACGTCACTAGCTCCATTGAGTGCATTGTGTCTGGCATTGCATCACTGAGATATGCAGTCTCAGCTTGCATCATCAAGGCTGCATCCAGATACTATAGACCATTTTGAGGGATGTAAACAAAAACAATGGTCCCAGGGTATTTCCTATTTTACATTTTTAATATCTATAGTTTCAGTTTCCAAGAATCCAAAAGGAGCCACATATTGATAAATAATGTTATGATAGCTGTTATAACATGAAGTTATGATTGAATTGCCTCTTATTACAGTTATGAAATAGTTTGATAACAAGCAGGAAATGTCCATGGGCCAATGACATCGCCACATTGAAATGGTTTTGGAAATATCACTGAGCTGTGATGCCACCATCCACAGGGTTAAGATCATTCAAAGCAAAGCAAATCCAGGTTTCAGCTCTAAGTTATGGTCACTCTAAAAATGTGTCTTGACCTCAGTAAAAATAATAAAATATGTTTAAGTTATCTTTTGACATACATTAACAGGATATTGAGATTTTCTTACCGTGGTCTCGATGCTGGTGGGAACATTTCAAAGTGTCTGAAATCAAGAACATTTCCATGTGTCTGAAATCAAGAACATTTCCATGTGTCTGACATCAAGAAGAAAATTCAATAAGATAGATATATTAAGATATATATCATATATATATATAATGATACAGCACATTTGACTTTCTCCATAATAATATAATTTCAGAAAGGTATTATTTGCAAATTCTTAATAGGGAAATCGTATTAGCAGCTGACTATCAGTACATTGTTCACAGTCAATTAAATAGTGCTAATGTTGTTTTGAAGTCATACTTGCATGCAATTTCATATCAAATATTCAAATTAGCGTGCATGGTAAACCATTAAAATGAACAAATGTGCGAATAAAAAAACAACTTTACCTCAATTATTTAAAGTCCATGCTTTTAAATTTAATTTAGATGAATTAACTTTAAATAAGCTTTAATGACAATATATTTATCAAATATATTTATGTTTCTGTTGCCGATAAAACGCCACATTAATTCGCGTGTCTTTACCACAAACAAAATTTCTCGGCTTACCTGAGAAAACTCGGATGCAATAGATGCTCCGACAGGACGTCGAGGAAAACAGAACATATTAGTGAAAAAATGAGTGGGATATTTGTTTATTGTCGTTTCTTTTAAACAATCTAGTGACCATCATTGTGAATCTTTCCTCTACGTTCGTTCGAGTGAAGCAGGTCAGTCAGACAACAGGAAGTGACCAGTCACGTGTTAATAATAATATTTATATTAAATGTTATGCAAGAATGTTGATTATTTTATCAGAATTACATTTTAGTAGCCTTTACAATTCCAAGGTGTCGATATCAGTATGTCCGCCAAGGGGTTTATATTGTCCATATTCTGGCTAAAACAGGTCGTTAGATATGGATTTTTGTAAGCTCAAAATGACTTTAAATGCACTTCCAAAATGACCATAACTGTCTATCACATATGCAGATTAATCTGAAATGTTTTTTTTTTTATCATCAATAACAATAGGATATTTAAATCGAATAAAATGCCATCATTAGAAAGAACTGGCTTGATTAGATGAGTATCTAAAAAGATATGATGAGAATTATGAAAAAGCTATTAAAAAAATGAATGCCTGATGACTTAAATTAATATATTTTATACAATGGTACTCCTTAAAACTAGCCAATTACTTAACACTGTGCTGTTTACTCTACTAAATAAAGTTGACAAAAGGATTTTTGCAGGGATGTCATGAAAAATACTTTAAATAATATATTATTTAAAGTAAAATATTATTTGAGGTTCTTAAAACAACAACAACAACTTCTCTTAGTGTAAAGAAAATGTTAATCGTCTAAATAGCGTGTGTGTGTGTGTGTGTGTGTGTGTGTGTGTGTTACATTTCAACAATATTAAGACACTTTGTACACACTAAAGTACCTCAAGAATCAAGAAGTGGATGTTAAATACTCTTCATGAAACCATTCATTCATTCATTCATTCATTTTCTTTTCGGCTTAGTCCCTTTATTAATCTGGGGTCGCCACAGCGGAATGAACCGCCAACTTATCCAGCATATGTTTTACGCAGCGGATGCCCTTCCAGCTGCAACCCATCACTGGGAAACATCCATACACACTCATTCACACACACATACACTACGGACAATTTAGCCTACCCAATTCACCTATACCACATGTCTTTGGACTTGTGGGGGAAACCGGAGCACCCGGAGGAAACCCACGCGAACACGGGGAGAACATGCAAACTCCACACAGAAACGCCAACTGACCCAGCCGAGGCTCGAACCAGCGACCTTCTTGCTGTGAGGCGAACGTGCTACCCACTGCGCCACCGTGCAGCCTTCATGAAACCATAAATGCCCAAAACATTTATTTTTAAGAATATCTTCAAGACATGGCATTACCATAGTATTAATTAAATATTGTGGGGGGGGGGGGTTTATATCAAAGTACAATAGTAATACATTTTTATATGGATTGCCATCAGTATGTTTTGGCCACTAATGAACTGCTGCATCTCCACAGGCATATTTGGGCAGCGTTTGGAAGACACCGTACAGTATGAGAGAAAGTTTGGTCCTCGACTCGCCCCTCTCTTAGTGGAGCAGTGTGTGGATTTCATCAGGGAACAGGGCCTTGATGAAGAAGGACTTTTTCGGATGCCAGGGCAAGCCAACCTCGTGAAGGAGCTCCAGGAGCCCTTCGACTGTGGAGATAAACCTCAGTTTGACAGGTACTCTGCACAACATCATATGAATAAAAGTCATGACAACAAATGGTTTTTTTTTGTTACTTTAACTTATTTTATTAAGTTAATCAGGTTTCAACTAATTTTGTTTAAGTTATGCAAAGTTTAACTTAATATTTTTAGTCTGTTTAATTGAAGTAAGTTGAGATGATTATAGAAAATTGTATTTGATTTAATTGAAGAATTTTTTACAGTGTACCGGCTGCACTGAGCATAGACATGAAATAGATAAACATACCCGTCAACATTAAGGGATAACAATAAAAAATAAGGGATAACCATATTAACCATCGTCTCTTTATCATAATGGAGCATGTCCAACAGTCACATGAGTTTACTGATTTGGAGATCGCATAGGAAGGGCGATGGTGCATGTTTTGTTTAATGAAAACGAAGGGAATGTGGCCATTTCTATTAGCAATTCGGTGTTTTAAAGCCAAAAAATACAAATAAATCAAAAGCATAATTCTCTTTTACAGCTCTTGTAATTATATCACATTAATATTCATTCATATCCTGTTAATCTACAATGTAAAGAAGTGCACTTTAAAAATATGAACCACATTTACAAGATTTTTTTAAGGCTAAAATTGAATATCGGGGACTCAAATGTATGCCAGCTTAGTAATTTAGATATTGGAACAATTGAACATTTTTGTTGGGATGAAGCATTTGTTTGGATACAACAAAAAATATCCGTATGATTGGTCTTCTCATGGGAAAGTATTAAGTTTTGATATTTAAGGATAAAAAAGATATCATATACAATACATCATTTGTTGATATTACATTTCCCCCCAAAATTAGTAGTGTTAAAAGACGAATTAGGTGACACATTAGTGACAATTAGAGAGATGAAAAGTCAAAAAGCAGGATATTTATATACTTTATTAGAGGATTTTTGTTTCATATTGTGAAATTTAACTCCCCTACTACATGTTTCTCATTTATTAAATTTTTTATATGTTTTTTAATTGTATTTATTTAATTATAGATATTTTTGTATTTATTTATTAGTTTATTTGGCAGGGACAGAATAAAAATATGGGGGAATACAGTAAAATATTTAAACTGGATGATAGCGGGATAGGATAGTAAAAAATTTTAGAATCCAGGGAAAAACAGGAGGGTTGACAGGTATGAATGAAGCATCTCTGACTGTTCACACATGGTTCCACTCAGTTCATTCAAGTTGTCCCAATGCAAATTGATTAAGTTAACATCACAAATTTAAGCAGATTGAACTTAAAACAATTAAGTTGTCCCAAAAAATCTCAAGATTTGTGTTGTTTCAGCTCATTTTAAATAAGTAGTTTGAAAAAGCAGCAAAAATCTATTTTTTTTGAGTGCACTAACACTCATTTGTGCACTAACTGTCATTTGCCGTCTATAGTAACACTGACGTCCACACTGTGGCTTCCCTGCTGAAGCTGTATCTCAGGGAGCTTCCAGAACCAGTCGTTCCCTTCTGCAAATATGAAGATTTCCTCACCTGCGCTCAGCTCCTGACCAAAGATGAGGAAGAGGTTAGTGAACACGTGACATTTAAAACATTTGACAATTCTGCTTCCTTGGATTTACTATTTATACACTGTAAAATATATCTGTAAATAAGCAGTTTTCCATATTTTGTGATTCATGTTTTTATTTTATGCCATTTATTTATGCTTTAGAATTGCATTATGAGATTTTGATCTTCCTTCTGACAACTTTTAACATAAATCTGTTGGAAAAAGTTATTTTTATGAACATTTTTAATAGTTTAAAGTGCTATATTGTCTGGGTTGGTGTTGTATATTACACTACAAAAACCTTGTAATAAACTGCCAGTACATTTTCTGTTATTTTACGGACTTATTTCTCTATATATTATTTCTTATACTACTAAAATGTCAATAAAAGTCACTTTGTTAAACTGTAGAGTTGAATTTTCAACATCAAAAGTCGACAGAGCAGACATCAACATCCCATAATGCAATTCACCACCGGAAATAAATGGAAAACACAAAATACGGAAACTGTTCATTAACTGATATTTTTTTTACAGTGTAGGTATGGGTTTAAAAAAGACATATTTACTTTATATTGTAATCAATCAGTTTAAAATCAGCACACCTGAAACAATGATATGTGCGTAGGAGAAAAATGTCCATGTCAAAATGTGCAAAAAGCAAACAAATGTTCCTGCACACTATCAATATTTGCTCAAAGATAATGTGTCCGTCTACTGACCTTCATCAGACATAAATGCACATAGAAAGATTTTAAGAAAACAATAACCAATGAATATCACTAATGCCAGCCAATCACCATGCATAATATAACAAGCAATCATGACTCCGATGCAAAACATTCAAACTAAAATAGAGCACAATAGTTCTTTTTTTACAAAAATGTTTTTAAAAGAAACAATTTTTAAACACAAGATAAACATGAAACGTTTCAATAAAAATAAAGAACTACACCAGAGGGCTGCACGGTGGCGCAGTGGGTAGCACGTTCACCTCACAGCAAGAAGGTCGCTGGTTCGAGCCTCGGCTGGGTCAGTTGGCGTATCTGTGTGGAGTTTGCATGTTCTCCCCGTGTTTGCGTGGGTTTCCTCCGGGTGCTCCGGTTTTCCCCAGTCCAAAGACATGCGCTATAGGGGAATTGGATAGGTTAAATTGTCTGTAGTGTATGTGTGTGAATGTGAGTGTGTATGGATGTTTCCCAGTGATGGGTTGCAGCTGGAAGGGCATCCGCTGCGTAAAACATATGCTGGATAAGTTGGCGGTTCATTCCGTTGTGGCGACCCCTAATTAATAAAGGGATAAAGCTGAAAAGAAAATGAATGAATGAATGAACTACACCAGAATGATATCAGGGTTGCCAGGTCCACATTATTTTGTGTGATTTTCACGTAAAAATTGTGTATAAAAATAACTTGTTTGTTTTTTTTTGTATGGAAATATCATATGTTGCTTTTTAATATTTGGACTAGTATCGTTGAACTAGTTTTGTTAGACAGACCTGGCAACCCTGATTAACATTAAGTTATAAATTGTAAATAGTTTGGAACTGGTTTGTAATGAGGGCAGCACGGTGGCTCAGTGGTTAGCACTGTTGCCTCACAGCAAGAAGGTTGCCAAGGAAAATGAATGAATAAATGGTTTGTAATGATAAACTTACTAATAATAATTGCTCTAACTATACCAAATGAATGTACAAATCAGATCTGCTCTGACCTATACTCGTTTTGTAGAATTAGTTTTGTATTGAGCTGTGTGTGCTAGAATTAGTGCAAAATATTTCAGCAGTTAAAATCAAAATGCATATTTATGTGCTCATAAAACAGAAATCTGTCACAGTCAGAATGCAGTTTGCTGGCCAATATTCCTCCCACATATTTCACAGCTGACGTGACGCAATGCACAGATTCAGAAGATGCATGAAGTGGTTAATTCCCATATTAAAATCAATTTCAAACACGTTTAGTAAAGGCTCATTCTCTGAAAAAAACACCAATATTTTCACTTTAAACAAGAAATAGTTTGGTTGCTTCAGTGGATTTATATGTTTCCATAGGGAGTACAGGAATTAGGGAAGCTCGTGATGACGCTTCCAGCTGCCAATTTCAACCTTCTGAAATATATATGCAAGTAAGTCCAACGTAATCATTTTAGACGCATTTTAAGTGGTTTTCCTGGTTCAGTGCTGAAAGTGAACTCTGTCTTTGTAGATTTCTGGATGAAGTGCAGTCTCACTCACATGAAAACAAAATGGGTGTGCAGAACTTGGCCACCGTGTTTGGACCAAATATGCTTCGCCCTAAAATGGAGGATCCAGTAGCTATTATGGAAGGTAAGGATTTGATAATTAAATTTCAAACCTACTGCTTTGTAAAAGCGCCAACCTGATTTCACCAAGTAGGACATGTTCCTGGATTAACATCTACGTTGATCCTGGAACAACATTCCAATCAGCCAATCAGAATTAAGGGATATGTTTACTGTTTATGTTTAGTTTAGGCTTATTGTTAGGTTTATGCACTTCTACATGATTGTTATCCAACTATTATTCCCCTCTGATTTTGGGAATAATTTACAGTTATGGTTGGGTTTATGGGTAGGGAATAGGGATTACATTTTCAAACAAATATGATGTTCCAGGATCAACACAGATGTTAATCCAGGATTGCATTGTACTTGGCAAAATCATGGCGTGCTTTGTAAAAGACGCTTCAAAAGTACACACCCGAGGGACGGTTCATTGGCTGTGCCTAAAGGTCCTGTGAAATTAACGAAAATATGTTTTTTAGATGTTAGTATCAGTATGTTAGTTTTAAGGATATCTATAAGATAGTGTGTTACAAGCTACTTGACTAAATAATGCACATGTTAGTGTATACTCCAACAGCTATTTTCATTTCTGTCAGTTGTGTGTTTTTGACTGTTTGGCGCCATCTTTTTTTTTTGACTAAATAATGCGCAGGTTAGTGTATACTCCTTCAGCTGCAGCTGTTTTTTTTTCTGTCAAGTTTTTGCAAACACTGGGTTGCAGGGATTACTCATGGAAGTTGAGGTTTCATAGTGTCGCATTGCAATTAGTTTTTAATACGCGTGACTTAAAAAAAAATTACAGTTAAGGTCAGAATTATTAGCCCTCCTGAATTATTAGCCTCTCTGAATATTATTATACCGTGATATTTTATTTAGTGATCACGCCAATCACTCGATGCAGAAGTATAAATCAGCCTTTAATGTCAAGCCCTGTTTATAACATATGTGTGTTTTCCAGGCACCTCCCTGGTTCAGCATCTCATGACGGTGCTCATAAGTGAGCATGATCGCCTATACACCGAAAAAGACTCCGAAACCTCTCAGACTCAGACAGAAGAAAAAGACCAAAACCAGCAACAAAATCAACCCTCCACCCTAGTTGACTGGATCTCCGAAGAGGATCTGAACACCACCGGCCCACCGACAGCCAAAAATGACCCTTCCAGCAGCAGTGCCTCGTCGGTGGACGCCGCTTCCACCTCTAAAACGATGCCTCAGGGAAAAGGAGAGATGGCTGTGAGTCCCAGTAAACAGCCCAAGACTCTTCCAGGGTGGAAATATACGTTTAATAAAGGCTCTTCTCCAAGACCGCAGTCTGCTAAAGTGAGTGGATCTGCGGTGGACGTGTCCTCAAGTGGGAACTGGCTCATGAATGGACTCTCTTCACTCCGCGGACACCGGCGCACCTCTTCTGGGGAACGTTCAAGAGATTCGGGTTCCTCTCAGAGACTTTCCACTTATGATAACGTCACGTCTTCGTCCAGTCTGGGTAGTGTATTGAGTATAGACAGCACGCCGTGGTCCAGCTCATCGTGTGAGATTTCCGTCCCAGACTCTGGAAGTGACCCGCTGGGAACTGAAGATGGGCCGCAGACGGAGCCCAGTGTTCTGGAGGAACGCACTACTGATGATGAAATCAAGTCTAGTGGACAGGAGGACAGTTCTGTGGAGAACCGGGCCAGTGGTTTGTTTGGAAGTGATAACGGGAACGCTGCAGCACCACTTATTAGAGTTGTGGATGAAGATGCTGATGAAAGTACATCATCTCTGGTCAATGTCGTGGCTGAGCTGAAAGAAGAGTTGAGAAACCAGAAACAGACGTATGAATCTAGGATTAAAAAGTAAGGCTGCTGATTGTGAATGAGTGCAGTTTAATTGTTTTATTAAAGTATAAATTTTATTAGTAATATTAGTAGTGCTGTCAATCGCGATTAACCGTTTGACAGCACTAAATATTAGTCATATTAATGTTATGCAAGAATGTTGATGTTATTATAATTACATTTTAGCATACATTTTCATGCCAGGGTTTTACTTTCTTTCCTCAAAATACCTTCAAATGTGCTTCCAAAATGGCCAAAACTGTCCATTTACATATGCAATAATGAAAATGATCCATATTTTTTTGCATCAGTTTTATTAGGCATATATATTATGTTTTGTTTTGTTTTTTAATTGCCATCAGTAACAACGGTGATGCACGTATTGTCCACTTACACGTGTGTGTGTTCTGCCCTCTGCAGGCTGGAAGAGTCAAACACAGCCCTGTGTGCTCATATGGAGAGACTTGAGCAAGAAATGGAGCAGGAGAAGAAACGAAAACGAATGCTTGAGATTAAACTCAGAAACTCTGAACGTGCCCGCGAAGACGCAGAAAACCGCAATCGCCTATTGGAGAAAGAAATGGAGGACTTCTTCTCCACACTGGGAGACCTGGCTCTTGGAAGCCGCACCAGTGACATTTAATGCAGAAATAACACACATACCCAAAGTCAAGAGGACCACGCAAAATGTTGACTCAAAAAGCACTCAGGCATCTCCAGAATTCATACGGACAGCTTTATGTCTGTAAAATTGGCTCATTCTTGTATTTTAAGCCTGATTGGATGAACTCTGGTTGTGAAATAAGAGCATCTTTTGCATGTTCAAGGTTTCCAGAATGAATACTAAAAAGGACAAGCAGATCTGTTCACTTTCATTAAAAAAAAAAAAAGTGAGTAAACCTGTTGCTTTAAAATTATTCAATAAATGAACTGTGAATAATTATAAAAATTAAGTTGTTAACTTAACAGTTACAAGTTTACTCACTTTTTAAAGTCAACTTGTCGCTTTTAAAGGAACACTCCACTTTTTCTTGGAAATAAGCTCATTATACCATTTTTGAAGCCATTCAGCGGATCTCCGGGTCTGGCAGAAGCACTCTAAGCTTAGCTTAGCATCTTAGCATTTGAATCGGATTAGACCATTAGCATCTCACTCAACAATTTCAAAAAAGAGTTTTGATAATTTTCCTATTTAAAGCTTGACTGTTCTGTAGTTACCTCATGTACTTAGACTTAAAATGAAAAGTTGCTATTTTCTAGCACGATATGGCTAACACCGTGTCCTAAAAACATGCGACGCAAAACCACAACATGCGATCAAAGGTATCTTTTCCATGTTAAAAGCAGTTTTTGTCCTAACTATCTGCGATGTGCAAAATTTCTATTTTAGAAATGCTTTCTTTTTCACGACGTAGCAGCAGAACAACAGCATATACTACTATGACAAAGACCACCTCAGGTACTGATCATGTGCTTTATCCGGTGTTAAATGCTCCCAATGTGAATTTCAACACCATTTTATGTGACATTTATAGCCATACTAATGAAAGCAGCAGCAGATAGTTCACCTCAGATCTTAATCTATAAGCAGACGGTTTGAAAATTAAAGTCAGAACTGTGATTCAGTGCAAACCAACAACATAGCCTATTAATAATGTTAAAGAGGTTTAATATGTATTAATTAGATTAAAAGCCTTTACCATTTCATTGGGAGTGCAGTGACTGGTATTTAAATCTTCCTCTCATGTCACGTCGCTTTGGTAAAGACAACCAAATTGCTTGCCGCTCCAATCTTGTCAGGTTGCATGTTGTTAGGACACGGTGTAGGAACCATACTCTCATTCTGGCGTAATAATCAAAGAACATTGTAGCTGTACCATGGCTGCATCAGGCACAATTATATTACTCAGATTCTAACTAATAGTTTCTAGTGTAGTAAGTGCGCAACGTTTCATTTTCCGTCAGTCTTCGTATGCAACGTAAATGCAAAAGGGTCAAGCTTTAAATAGGAACAATGTTAAAATAAGCCTATTTTCAAAAAAAGGTGTAGTGTTTCTTTGAGGGAACTTTTGTTTAAGCAACTAAAAGCTTTTTACAGTGTTGGTACATTTAGCAGACCACTGCCCAAGAAAAACACAGAAGTTGGGACAGTGATGAGAATGTAATCTTACTTCGATCTTTTGGTGCACTGTCAAAGCCACTTCCATTTACACACACACACAAAAACACAACGTTGTGACTTTTGTCAGTTGATCTAATTTATTTGACACTGTTTAAGTGTATAGAAGGTCTAGAAATGCTCCGTGGATGTTTCTTAAAGTGAGTGGTCAAATGTTATAGATTTTGTAGACTCGGCTCATTCTCTGAACTGTTGCAAAGTAGGTCATATATTATATATTAGCATGACGGCCGTGTAGCCTAATGGTTGACTTTTGTTCCAGGCTGCTAATAGGATTGTTTCAGGTTCAATCTCCAGAAGAAGAGACCAAGAAACTGGACATCACCACTGTGCCCTCAAAGCAAAAATGCTTTTTGCTGCTCAACATGTTTCGGTTATTCAATCCAGTTGGATATTACTAGACGGACAGCTTTTACAGAGGACATATTTAGAGTATGTGAAGATGTTATACATCATTATGATTGTAGACTATGATTATTCATGACGATTAGTCTCGTGTGCTGTGCTGAAAAGTGTCACTGTGGTGGTATGTCATTATTCACAAAGATTTAAATTAAATGGTAAACTTTAAAGAACATACCTGATCGTCCACTCTGTTGTCTGTTTTGTCATCCAGCACCAGTTACACAGAAGTATCGTATTTTCTATTAATTTGCAAGAGGGTAAAATACAAGTTACCATTATAGGCCCCTTAACCAAAATAAATTCATGTAAACAAAGGGGTTCAACAAAAACACTTACAATATAGCAGGTATAAGGAACACTCCACTTTTTTTAACATAGCTAGGCTTATTTTACAACTCACCTAGGATAAACAGTTGAGTTCACCATTTTTTAATTCATTCAGCCAATCTGGTGGGAGCACTTTTAGCTTAGCTTAGCTTAGCATATATGGTTGAATGGATTACACTTGTGCTGTAAACAAAATCGCCCCCTATGCCCTCATTCACTATTTAGTCCACTAATAAATAACATAGTCAGAGTGAAAGAAACGTGAATTCGAGCACTTGGTGCACCGGAAAGGATGCCGTGTTGTTTGTGCCTTGCTGTTTGATAAATCAGAAGGATTTTCCTTAGAAGATTTTCAACTTCTTGCTTAAACCGTGTGGTAGTTTAACACTTAGCGGGCTGTCTATTAGCTATGGTTTCTGTCTTGTATATAAACGTTACTTTAATTAAATTATTTAGTTATTATTTAACTTACATTGATATATTACGCTTTAGACGCAATCTTGTGGTCAGACGCGGGAGTTCATTATGCGCGCAAACTCTCACAGTGCAATATCCCAGCAAACATGCTACTTTGGGGCCCATAAGGGGCCATTGTGGGCAGCACAATCAGCCCACACTTTTGGGCTGTCCGAAAGGGGGCCCACACGTGCCCCACAGTGTGGGGCCCACACTTCACACCGGTGTGGGCCCACATGGGTTTTTCTGTGGGATTGTCCTGCCCACACTGTCCCACAGTAAACCCACACCCACAGTGGGCCCACACTGGCATGTTTGCTGGGATGGGGATTTTCTAGCTGTTGAGTGTGCAATGTGGGATTAAGTGCATTTCTTAAAGTCCACTATGGTTTTGGACACCACTACAAATGGCTTCTCCCTCAAATAGTGCACTATGACCAGCCCTAGACATAATAATCAATATCATTGCGCCTGCTGTCATGGTACAACAGCAAATTTTCTTGTTAATTATGCCAGAATGAGATCCATAACAGCCTAGAAATAAATGCCAACGTTTCATTCTCCATCAGTCTTAGTAGACTATGTAACTACAGAAGAGTCAAGCTTTAAAGGGAAATTATGTCAACTAAATTTGAACAAGATACAAATTTTCTAATCCAATTCAATAATTTATGCTAAACTAAGCTAAAAGTGCTTCCGCCAAACCCAGAGATCGGCTGAATGGATTATTATTATTTTTTTTTTTATGGTAAAACCCAACTGTTTAAGCTGACTTTAGCCTATTTTCCCCCAAAAAAGTGCTTATTAGATATTGATATAAAGCTATTTCCCTGTGAAAAAAGGAATGGACTGTTGTTCTCAATGAAAAACTCTCTCATTCTGTCAAAGTCAATGAAACATCGATTTAACCAATGAATTCCGTAACACCGCTTCTTAGTGGACTGGAGGGAGAAAAAAAAAAAAAAATTAGACACACAAGACAGATGGAGAAACAGTTCTGATTCAAACTGATGTTTATTTGCAGTACATGTACAATTGGCATCATAAGATCCCAGTGCATTCTTTGTAGTAGTGCACTTCTCATCGTCTGAATGCGGTTTAGTGCACACAGAGCTAGCAATTGAATAACTAACTGTTGGGCTGGCATTGCTAGCAAATATTACATACCAGCACCAAATCTTAACACGCTGGATAATTTACAGATGCTTTTGAACTGGACTCAAAAGTCCAGGAGCTAAACTGAACACCTTGCTAACATCAGCCACAGATTTTCATTTTTGGTAAAACGGGTCATGTAACATTGACAAAACAAAACAAAAAATCCAGGTTTATAAAGACAAAAACATTAATTTCTCTGACAGTACCAAACATATCTCTACCTCTGGGTACGTAAAACTAATAAGTCTAGATCTATCGATTACAACTAGCATGACAGCAGTGGGTATTGCACATGAACTGTAAAAAAATGAGTACAAAGAAAAAATTAAACAAAGAGATCAAATTTACATTTCAGTTATTTTACTTCTAGGTGAAGTATACATAAATGTACAAAAACTACACGTCGCCTAATATTGACAATAGTTCACTTTAGAAATAAATAAATAATGAAATCTGTATTAACATCTATCTTACGGTCAGCTACGTCGCAAAAAAAAGGAAAATCTGTAGAAATTTAGAGTGAGGTAGTTCATCAAAGCCTACTTTGATCTGAATCATAACATGTTTGAGAGATGAAGTAAAAGCAAATGCAATAAAAAAAAATTAATATTAAAATTCCTTGACGTGCCTAAAGAGAGCAAAGAAAAAATTAAGAGCACTTAAAATGGAAAACAAACATGAGCGGGATGCGACTAAAATAAATTGTCTGCCAATCGTTACGCAAACCTTCCATTTCCTTCGATCACCATACACATACGCATGTACAATCGATAGCATTGCCTCATGGGAAAAGTAGTTCCCACATATTTAAACCTTGCATATTTCCATAAAGAAAATAAAGCCGCAAACCAAACACACATACCGAAAAAAGTTCCAATTTACTTTGATGAAAGACCTTGCTTAAGGAAAACGTCCCTTTAAAGTTCATCACATTCTCAACATACCCCAAAAACCTTCAATCTACATTACACACTTCCAGAACAATAGAAAAATAGACACTCCAACATGACGTGAACAGGATTACTTTGGAAAACCTCACCCAAATTTCTCCTCCTTTCTGATCATTCAGATATCAAATCTGGACTTTCGAGGCACTTTCTCCATTTTGAAAGCAAATCAAAAACCATAGATAACCCAATGATGAATGGCGTTTTTGAAAATTTAGCGATGGATTTAACTCATTAGGGTCATGTTGTACTCTTTACATCAAGTGTACAGTAGGATGAGCATAGTTTACACTACATACACCAGTTATGTACACATATTATTACATTTCAAACATTACATAGGCAAATGTTTTTTTCTCTTAATATTAAAATGGAAAAATGTACCCAATTACATTTGTCTTGATAGTATTTTTGTCTTGTTTGCCAGTGAAATATGTCAACGTTGACTTTACTCGTAATACCTCAAGCAATTCTACTGTTCAAAATAATAGCAGTACAACGTTACTAAGCAAAATAATCCAGGTTTTTAATATGTTTTTTTTATTGCTACATGGCAAACAAGTTACCAGTAGGTGCAGTAGATTCTCAGAAAACAAACAAGTCCCAGCATTCATGATATGCACGCTCTTAAGGCTGTGCAATTGGGCAATTAGTTGAAAGGGGTGTGTTCAAAAAAATATTAATTCTTGAAAATGGATTAGCTTCACACAGACGGTACTTACAGGTAACTCCAGACTGTCTCATCTGATCATCCTGGAGCTGATCATTGGCTGAGCCTTTGCCATTCTGGTTGTTCTTTGATCGATTGTGATGGTTGTCTTCCATTTTCTTCCACGTCTCTCTGGATTTACCTTCCATTTTAAGGCATTGGAGATCATTTTAGCTGAACAGCCTATATTTTCTTGCACCTCTTTATAGCTTTACCCCTCTCCAATCAACTTTTTAATCAAAGTGCTGTTCTTCTGAACAATGTCTTGAATGACCCATTTGCCTTATGCTGCGTTCACACCAGACGCGAATGAAGCGTCAAGCACGAGTGACTTACATGTTAAGTCAATGGCAAGACGCAAATAAACATGCTGCGGCGCGAATAACGCGATTTTCTCGAATGAAGCGGCGCGAGCTGAGCATTTTGCATGTTTGAATGAATCACTCGAGTTGGAAAATCTGAACTTCAGTGGACATTTGCGCCGTGTTAACCAATCAGGAGCTTTCTCTTGTATGGGCGTGATTATAATGTAGTGCCTGTTTTGTTGGTGTCCCGAGGGGAAATCCTCTTGCCGACACTGGACAAAAGCTCATCAAACTGGGCTCGGCTCAGTCGGAAGCACCGCTGAAAGCCAGGTATAGTTTATATAGTGGAGGAGTTGATGAACTCACAGAGCTGGTGCACCTGTGAAAGGATCTAGTGGACTCAGACATGGCGCCGAACAAATCTACGCTGTTTTTCAGCCTTCATAAAGCACAGCTACTATCTCAATAAAATCCATGTTAGCCATTTAGCATCGAAACTAGAGTCCCCAGGCAGACAAAAGCCCTGCCCATGAGACGAATCCGCATCTATTGTGAAGTGAATTTGACGCACGAATGAAGCGAATTTGACACGCGAATGAATCGAGTAAACTCAAAATGTGCTGGCTTCATAGGGGCCACCTGATTCACACCTGTTTTTTCACAAAATTGATGACCTCACTGATTGAATGCCACACTGCTATTTTTTTAACACACCCCTTTCAACTAATTGCCCAATTGCACAGCCTTAAGAGCGTGCATATCATGAATGCTGGGACTTGTTTGTTTTCTGAGAATCTACTGCACCTACTGGTAACTTGTTTGCCATGTAGCAATAAAAAAATATACTAAAAACCTGGATTATTCTGGTTAGTCACGTTGTACTGCTATTATTTTGAACAATACTGTATAAAACAATCACGTTTAAGCAATGTTTACATATTTCTACTGGAAACAAACAAACAAAAAATGAGAAACTGCGTTCATTTTTCATGCTTCTTTGGGATTCATTAATATTCATTCTCCATTCATTTAGCATGAGTGCTGCATCCAGTAAATCAGTTCTGTGTCTTAACGCATACTCAATAAGACCACATAGCTGTATGCATATAGGTTATAAATTCAAAATCAGTACTGGAAATCGAAAGCATTTTGTATGCATGGGCCAAAAACCTGGCATGGGCTTCCGATCATATATTGAAGTGTTCAGACATGAAGAGCTGTGACTGTACAGTTGAAGCGGAATGAAAGCTGGGAGTTACGTTTTCTGTGTTTCTAGAAGAAATATGTACAGGCTAGATTACATAATGTTAATTCTGAAAACCCAAATGTGTTTTTACAGAGAGAATACTATGTGAAGTAAATCTTGTGTGCGGAAATCAGCTTACAGATTCTTAAAAAAAAAAGCACTTTAAAATGTGATTCTGTAAGACAACCGAATAAGACGTTCAACTAATTGTGATTTAGTTACACAGGCCATAATTAAACCATCTCCACTTATCAGAATAAAACAAAAACGCAGCCGAACATACAGATGCCTTTTATACTCCAAAGCAGTAGTAACAGCGTGGAAATACTCACTTGTCCAAAAAAAATGGACGTGCCATTTAATGAACCTCCACTCATTAGTGATTAAAATGACTCTCAAAAAAATAAAACATCTCGAAAAAAAATATATTCACCATTTTTCTTTACAAATAAACTTGAATCATTCCACATCCGAACGGCAAGACGACGTAGCAGTAGCTTCAACTTGATGCAAAATTAAAGTTCAGAAATAAAAACAGGAAAGCAATGAAAGTAATGCTGGTTTGGTGAAAAACCTTTAAGATGCCCTCAAAAAAACTCTTCACGCCACTATTACACTTTTAAATTGACAAGAGCTTGCAAGTTTGAGGAGGATGGATGGAGGACTTTGGAGGGTGATGGAGAATGATTCTGGAGGGTGATGGAGGATTTTAGAGGCCGATTGAGGATTTTGAAGGGTGACAAGATTTTGGAGGGTGATGGAGAATTTTGAAGGTGACAGAATTCTGGAAGATGATGGAGGATTTTGGAGGGCGATTGAGGATTTTGAAGGGTGATGGAGGATTTAGGAGAGTGACGGAGGATTTAGGAGAGTGACGGAGGATTT